>OX637587.1:18394493-18727393 GCA_951800085.1 Comarum palustre | reverse complement strand
GTACACTATTCCATCACAATTTTTTAACTTTATACAGAACTCAGACTGTTACTGTGCGAATTGTGATCCAATCTTTGGTGCCAGAATAGGATGGCATTGGTGCCGTCATGGTATGGAATTGGGTGTAGACAGACACTTTTGGGGTGCGCACCCTTTTTCTGAATAATTTCTTGACTTTATACCAAATTTAAGTTGTCCGAGCGAGAATTGAACTGTAATCTTTAGTGCCGGCATGTCATGGCATTGTGTGCCGTCACGGCCCGACATTGGTGTCGTCACGGCATGGCATTGGGTGTAGCCAGGCACTATTGGGGGGCGTACACTATTCTATCACAATTTTTTAACTTTATACAGAATTTACACTGTTACTGTTCGAATTGTGATGCAATCTTTGTTGCCTGAATAGGATGGCATTGGTGCCGTCACGGCACGTAATTGGTGCCGTGATGGTATGGCATTGGGTGCAGACGGACACTCAGTCTGTCTACACCACAAAAAGGGTGCGCACCACAAAAGTGTCCGTCTGCACCCAATGCCATACCATCACGGCACCAATTACGTGCCGTGAGGGCACCAATGTCATCCTATTCTGGCACCAAAGATTGCATCACAATTCGAACAGTAACAGTCTGAATTCTGTATAAAGTTAAAAAATTGTGATGGAATAGTGCACGCCCCCCCAATAGTGTCTGGCTACACCCAATGCCATGCCGTGACGGCACCAATGTCGGGCCGTGACGGCACACAATGCCATGGCATGCCGGCACTAAAGTTTGCAGTCCAATTCTCGTTGGGACAACCTATATTTGGTATAAAGTCAAGAAATTATTCAGAAAAAGGGTGCGCACCCCAAAAGTGTCTGTCTACACCCAATACCATACCATGACGGCACGTGCCGTGACGGCACCAAAGCCATCCTATTCTGGCACCAAAGATTGCATCACAATTCGCACAGTAACAGTCTGAATTTGGTATAAAGTTACGAAATTTTGATGGAAAAGTGTACGGCCCCAAGAGTGCCTGGTTACACCCAATGCCTGGCTACACCCAATGCCATGCCGTGACGGCACCAATGTCAAGACGTGACGGCACACAATGGCATGGCATGCCGGCACTAAAGATTGCAGTCTAATTCTCGCTGGGACAACCTATATTTGGTATAAAGTCAAGAAATTATTCAGAAATAGGGTGCGCACCACAAAAGTGTCCGTCTGCACCCAATGCCATACCATCAGGGCACCAATTACGTGCCGTGATGGCACCAATGCCATCCTATTCTGGCACCAAAGATTGCATCACAATTCGAACTGTAATAGTCTGAATTCATTATAAAGTTAATAAATTGTGATGGAATAGTGTACGCCCCCCCCAAAGTGCTTCGCAACACCAAATGCCATGCCGTGACGGCACCAATGTCGGGCCGTGACGGCACACAATGCCATGGCATGCCGGCACTAAAGATTGCAGTCCAATTCTCGCTCGGACAACTTAAATTTGGTATAAAGTCAAGAAATTGTTCAGAAAAAGGGTGCGCACCATAAAAGTGTTCGTCTGCACCCAATGCCATACCATCACGACACCAATTACGTGACGTGACGGCACCAATGCTATCCTATTCTGGCACCAAAAAATGCATCACAATTCAAACAGTAACAGTCTGAATTCTGTATAAAGTTAAGAAATTGTGATCTAATAGTGTACGCCCCCCCCCCAAAAGTGCCTTGCTAAACCCAATGCTATGCCGTGACGGCACCAATGTCAGGCCGTGACGGCACAAAATGGCATGGCATGCCGGCACTAAAGATTGCTGTCCAATTCTCGCTAGGACAACCTGTATTTGGTATAAAGTCAAGAAATTATTCAGAAAAAGGGTGCGCACCACAAAAGTGTCCGTCTGCACCCAATGCCATACCATCACGGCACCAATTACGTGCCGTGACGGCACCAATGCCATCCTATTCTGGCACCAAAGATTGCATCACAATTCGAACTGTAACAGTGTGAATTCTGTATAAAGTTAAAAAATTATGATGGAATAGTGTACGCCCCCCAATAGTGTCTGGCTACACCCAATGCCATGCCGTGACGGCACCAATGTCGGGCCGTGACGGCACACAATGTCATGGCATGCCGGCACTAAAGATTGCAGTCCAATTCTCGCTGGGACAACCTATATTTGGTATAAAGTCAAGAAATTATTCAGAAAAAGGGTGCGCACCCCAAAAGTGTCTGTCTACACCCAATACCATACCATGACGGCACCAAAGCCATCCTATTCTGGCACCAAAGATTGCATCACAATTCGCACAGTAACAGTCTGAATTTGGTATAAAGTTACGAAATTTTGATGGAAAAGTGTACGGCCCCAAGAGTGCCTGGTTACACCCAATGCCTGGCTACACCCACCAATGTCAAGCCGTGACGGCACACAATGCCGGCACTAAAGATTGCAGTCTAATTCTCGCTGGGACAACCTATATTTGGTATAAAGTCAAGAAATTATTCAGAAATAGGGTGCGCACCACAAAAGTGTCCGTCTGCACCCAATGTCATACCATCAGGGCACCAATTACGTGCCGTGATGGCACCAATGCCATCCTATTCTGGCACCAAAGATTGCATCACAATTCGAACTGTAATAGTCTGAATTCATTATAAAGTTAATAAATTGTGATGGAATAGTGTACGCCCCCCCCAAAGTGCTTGGCAACACCCAATGCCATGCCGTGACGGCACCAATGTCGGGCCGTGACAGCACACAATGCCATGGCATGCCGACACTAAAGATTGCAGGCCAATTCTCGCTGGGACAACCGATATTTTGTATAAAGTCAAGAAATTATTCAGAAAAAGGGTGCGCACCCCAAAAGTGTCAGTCTACACCCAATTCCATACCATGACGGCACCAATTCCATCCCATTTTGGAACCAATGATTGCATCACAATTCGCACAGTAACAGTCTGAATTATGTATAAAGTTAAGAAATTGTGATGGAATAGTGTATGCCCCCCAAATGTGCCTAGCAACACCCAATGCCATGCCGTGACGGCACCAATGTCGGGCCGTGACGGCACACAATGCCATGGCATGCCGGCACTAAAGATTGCAGTCCAATTCTCGCTCGGACAACTTAAATTTGGTATAAAGTCAAGAAATTGTTCAGAAAAAGGGTGCGCACCATAAAAGTGTTCGTCTGCACCCAATCCCATACCATCACGACACCAATTACGTGACGTGACGGCACCAATGCTATCCTATTCTGGCACCAAAAAATGCATCACAATTCAAACAGTAACAGTCTGAATTCTGTATAAAGTTAAGAAATTGTGATCTAATAGTGTACGCCCCCCCCCAAAAGTGTCTTGCTAAACCCAATGCTATGCCGTGACGGCACAAAATGGCATGGCATGCCGGCACTAAAGATTGCTGTCCAATTCTCGCTGGGACAACCTGTATTTGGTATAAAGTCAAGAAATTATTCAGAAAAAGGGTGCGCACCACAAAAGTGTCCGTCTGCACCCAATGCCACACCATCACGGCACCAATTACGTGCCGTGACGGCACCAATGCCATCCTATTCTGGCACCAAAGATTGCATCACAATTCGAACTGTAACAGTGCGAATTCTGTATAAAGTTAAAAAATTATGATGGAATAGTGTACGCCCCCCAATAGTGTCTGGCTACACCCAATGCCATGCCGTGACGGCACCAATGTCGGGCCGTGACGGCACACAATGCCATGGCATGCCGGCACTAAAGATTGCAGTCCAATTCTCGCTGGGACAACCTATATTTGGTATAAAGTTAAGAAATTATTCAGAGAAAGGGTGCGCACCTCAAAAGTGTCTGTCTACACCCAATTCCATACCATGACGGCACCAATGCCATCCTATTCTGGCACCAAAGATTGCATCACAATTCGCACAGTAACAGTCTGAGTTCTGTATAAAGTTAAAAAATTGTGATGGAATAGTGTACGCCCCCCAAAAGTGCCTAGCAACACCCAATGTCGGGCCGTGACGGCACACAATGCCATGCATTCCGGCACTAAAGATTGCAGTCCAATTCTCGCTGGGACAACCTATATTTGGTATAAAGTCAAGAAATTATTCAGAAAAAGGGTGCGCACCACAAAAGTGTCCGTCTGCACCCAATGCCATACCATCACGGCACCAATTACGTGCCGTGACGGCACCAATGCCATCCTATTCTGGCACCAAAGATTGCATCACAATTTGAACTGTAACAGTGCGAATTCTGTATAAAGTTAAAAAATTATGATGGAATAGTGTACGCCCCCCAATAGTGTCTGGCTACACCCAATGCCATGCCGTGACGGCACCAATGTCGGGCCGTGACGGCACACAATGCCATGGCATGCCGGCACTAAAGATTGCAGTCCAATTCTCGCTGGGACAACCTATATTTGGTATAAAGTTAAGAAATTATTCAGAGAAAGGGTGCGCACCTCAAAAGTGTCTGTCTACACCCAATTCCATACCATGACGGCACCAATGCCATCCTATTCTGGCACCAAAGATTGCATCACAATTCGCACAGTAACAGTCTGAGTTCTGTATAAAGTTAAAAAATTGTGATGGAATAGTGTACGCCCCCCAAAAGTGCCTAGCAACACCCAATGTCGGGCCGTGACGGCACACAATGCCATGGCATTCCGGCACTAAAGATTGCAGTCCAATTCTCGCTGGGACAACCTATATTTGGTATAAAGTCAAGAAATTATTCAGAAATAGGGTGCGCACCACAAAAGTGTCCGTCTGCACCCAATGCCATACCATCACGGCACCAATTACGTGCCGTGACGGCACCAATGTCATCCTATTCTGGCACCAAAAAATGCATCACAATTCAAACAGTAACAGTCTGAATTCTGTATAAAGTTAAGAAATTGTGATGGAATAGTGTACACCCCCCAAAAGTGCTTGGAAACATCCAATGCCATGTCGTGACGGCATCAATGTCGGGCATGCCGACACTAAAGATTGCAGTCCAATTCTCGCTGGGACAACCTATAGTTTGTATGAAGTCAAGAAATTATTCAGAAAAAGGGTACGCACCCCAAAAGTGTCTGTCTACACCCAATACCATACCATGACGGCATGTGCCGTGACGGCACCAAAGCCATCCTATTCTGGCACCAAAGATTGCATCACAATTCGCACAGTAACAGTCTGAATTTGGTATAAAGTTATGAAATTTTGATGGAAAAGTGTACGGCCCCAAGAGTTCCTGGTTACACCCAATGCCTTGTCGTCACGGCACCAATGTCAGGCCGTGACGGCACACAATGGCATGGCATGCCGGCACTAAAGATTGCAGTCCAATTCTCGCTGGGACAACCTATATTTGGTATAAAGTCAAGAAATTATTCAGAAATAGGGTGCGCACCACAAAAGTGTCCGTCTGCACCCAATGCCATACCATCACGGCACCAATTTCGTGCCGTGATGGCACCAATGCCATCTTATTCTGGCACCAAAGATTGCATCACAATTCGAACAGTAATAGTCTGAATTCTTTATAAAGTTAATAAATTGTGATGGAATAGTGTACGCCCCCCAAAAGTGCTTGGCAACACCCAATGCCATGCAGTGACGTCACCAATGTCAGGCCGTGACGGCACACAATGCCATGGCATGCCGGCACTAAAGATTGCAGTCCAATTCTCGCACGGAAAAGTTAAATTTGGTATAAAGTCAAGAAATTATTCAGAAAAAGGGTGCGCACCACAAAAGTATCCGTCTGCACCCAATGCCATACCATCACGACACCAATTACGTGCCGTGACGGCACCAATGCCATCCTATTCTGGCACCAAAAAATGCATCACAATTCAAACAGTAACAGTCTGAATTCTGTATAAAGTTAAGAAATTGTGATGGAATAGTGTATGCCCCCCAAATGTGCCTATCAACACCCAATGCCATGCCATGACGGCACCAATGTCGGGCCGTGACGGCACACAATGCCATGGCATGCCGGCACTAAAGATTGCAGTCCAATTCTCGCTCGGACAACTTAAATTTGGTATAAAGTCAAGAAATTATTCAGAAAAAGGGTGCGCACCACAAAAGTATCCGTCTGCACCCAATGCCATACCATCAAGACACCAATTACGTGCCGTGACGGCACCAATGCCATCATATTCTGTCACCAAAAAATGCATCACAATTCAAACAGTAACAGTCTGAATTCTGTATAAAGTTAAGAAATTGTGATCTAATAGTGTACGCCCCCCCCCAAAAGTGTCTTGCTAAACCCAATGCTATGCCGTGACGGCACAAAATGGCATGGCATGCCGGCACTAAAGATTGCTGTCCAATTCTCGCTGGGACAACCTGTATTTGGTATAAAGTCAAGAAATTATTCAGAAAAAGGGTGCGCACCACAAAAGTGTCCGTCTGCACCCAATGCCACACCATCACGGCACCAATTACGTGCCGTGACGGCACCAATGCCATCCTATTCTGGCACCAAAGATTGCATCACAATTCGAACTGTAACAGTGCGAATTCTGTATAAAGTTAAAAAATTATGATGGAATAGTGTACGCCCCCCAATAGTGTCTGGCTACACCCAATGCCATGCCGTGACGGCACCAATGTCGGGCCGTGACGGCACACAATGCCATGGCATGCCGGCACTAAAGATTGCAGTCCAATTCTCGCTGGGACAACCTATATTTGGTATAAAGTTAAGAAATTATTCAGAGAAAGGGTGCGCACCTCAAAAGTGTCTGTCTACACCCAATTCCATACCATGACGGCACCAATGCCATCCTATTCTGGCACCAAAGATTGCATCACAATTCGCACAGTAACAGTCTGAGTTCTGTATAAAGTTAAAAAATTGTGATGGAATAGTGTACGCCCCCCAAAAGTGCCTAGCAACACCCAATGTCGGGCCGTGACGGCACACAATGCCATGCATTCCGGCACTAAAGATTGCAGTCCAATTCTCGCTGGGACAACCTATATTTGGTATAAAGTCAAGAAATTATTCAGAAAAAGGGTGCGCACCACAAAAGTGTCCGTCTGCACCCAATGCCATACCATCACGGCACCAATTACGTGCCGTGACGGCACCAATGCCATCCTATTCTGGCACCAAAGATTGCATCACAATTTGAACTGTAACAGTGCGAATTCTGTATAAAGTTAAAAAATTATGATGGAATAGTGTACGCCCCCCAATAGTGTCTGGCTACACCCAATGCCATGCCGTGACGGCACCAATGTCGGGCCGTGACGGCACACAATGCCATGGCATGCCGGCACTAAAGATTGCAGTCCAATTCTCGCTGGGACAACCTATATTTGGTATAAAGTTAAGAAATTATTCAGAGAAAGGGTGCGCACCTCAAAAGTGTCTGTCTACACCCAATTCCATACCATGACGGCACCAATGCCATCCTATTCTGGCACCAAAGATTGCATCACAATTCGCACAGTAACAGTCTGAGTTCTGTATAAAGTTAAAAAATTGTGATGGAATAGTGTACGCCCCCCAAAAGTGCCTAGCAACACCCAATGTCGGGCCGTGACGGCACACAATGCCATGGCATTCCGGCACTAAAGATTGCAGTCCAATTCTCGCTGGGACAACCTATATTTGGTATAAAGTCAAGAAATTATTCAGAAATAGGGTGCGCACCACAAAAGTGTCCGTCTGCACCCAATGCCATACCATCACGGCACCAATTACGTGCCGTGACGGCACCAATGTCATCCTATTCTGGCACCAAAAAATGCATCACAATTCAAACAGTAACAGTCTGAATTCTGTATAAAGTTAAGAAATTGTGATGGAATAGTGTACACCCCCCAAAAGTGCTTGGAAACATCCAATGCCATGTCGTGACGGCATCAATGTCGGGCATGCCGACACTAAAGATTGCAGTCCAATTCTCGCTGGGACAACCTATAGTTTGTATGAAGTCAAGAAATTATTCAGAAAAAGGGTGCGCACCCCAAAAGTGTCTGTCTACACCCAATACCATACCATGACGGCATGTGCCGTGACGGCACTGTTTCCGGGGATGCTCGTGGCCCCTTTAACGGGTTGCACGGTTCCAGAAATAGCGAACTTCCTTGTACTCCCGAGTTTTCCTGTGCAAAGAACAAACACGTCAAAGGGCGTCCCCGGGTTTACCGAGGGAAGCCACTCCGATGCTTAAGTCAGACACTGTCAGATAAGCAGAAAACTCGAGTAGTTAAGGTCCTCCCTCCTCCCTTACCGGGAGGTCCTCACCGGTATTTATAGTAGCATTAAAGGCTGCACTTTGTCTTTTTCCAATGTGGGAATGAACTCCCTTGCTTTGCCTCAAACTTACAATGAACTGGGCCCTGACAAAGGACCCAGAATGGCTTCTCCAGTCTGACTGGCCTTTGGCCCTGTAAACAGTAGTTCAAGCATAATAAACGATGCATATTTAATAATTGACCATACTTGGTGTTATTTCTTGAATTGTAACCCGGTAAAGGAGAAATATTAGGTTCCACATATAAACAAGTCCCCCAAGTCCTCAGTCAAGGGGTACGCTTGGGTGGGGACTTGAAACCATTTCTTTACCGGGTTACAAGGGTATCATCCAGACCCGGTGTACCCAGTCCCCCAAGTCCGTACGCAAGGGTGCCCCGCAGACACGTTGACTATGGGAACTGAAAATGACATCTCCGTATTGTAGTGGGGGAATATGAAAAGTTTTCGGTTTGAAGTGGGGGAAAACGAAAAGTTTTTCGGTTTTGGGACGCGGCATGCGCGACACGTGTCGATTTTCTCGAAAAACCGAAACGTCCTTTCTATGTACGTCTCTCAAACGTCGCTTCAGTGTACGTCTCTTAACAGTATAAATAGGGGTTGAGGGTGACCGTTTTGTCGTACCTTCGAAATCGAAAACTTTTTCGTGCCTTTGCTCTCGTCCTCTGCTGTCGCTGTGCTTGTTGGATTTCCAAACGCAAATCGACATCCAAATCCTTTGAAACCCTTACAAGTAAGGTACTGTTCTCTGTTACGATGTTTTTGAATGTTTTGGGTCGATATTGTGTACTGTTTTCTGGGATCCAAACTGGGTTGCTGCGTTAGTGTGTGCGTTCATCGTTGTGGTCGCCGGGTTTATCTGGGGTTTTGACGATGTCCCCTTGTTTCTTGTTTTGCAGATGACAAACCCCGCAATGGATGCTCACGTCCCCGAGTTTGCCTCAGTTACCTTCACTGATGGTACCGCTCTTGACCCTCCCGGGTACTCGCTGACCGCGGAGGAGATTGTGGAGCTAAGGAGCAACTGGAAGATTCCCGAGTCTGTTGAAATTCGGACTTTAGAACCCGAGGATCAGTTCTTCGCTCCCGGGGATGGGTGGACGCTATGCCACGAGTACCAGCTACGTTGCGGTCTGTCACTCCCGCTAAAGGTGGAGGTGCAGTATCTCCTGGCTGCGAGCAACTTCGCCATCGGGCAAGTTGGCCCGAATATGTGGAGGCAGCTGCTGGGATTGTGCGTGATGTACAAAGTGTTGAAGCAGCAGATGCCGAGTTACCACGAGTTACACGCCATGTACCGGGCCGAGTACTCCCGGAAGGCGGGTTTCAGTGGGACCATCCAACTGAAGTCCAAAGGGGTCTTCAAGAAGATCGTGGAGGACCTGCCTACCTCTGTGAGCCGGACCTGGAGGGAAAAGAGTTTCTTGATAAGAAACTTTCAAGACCCGGGACACGCGTTTCAAGTACCGGGTGACTTCCAGCCACTGATGAGTAAGTCCTTTCTCTGCGGATATTTCTTTCCTTTATCTTTCCCGGGTTATAATTATATTGTACGTGTTGCAGATGTTCCCGACATTCCTCTGGAGCCGGTGATGGAGAAGAGGATCCGGAGGATGCTATGGGCCTTCAGAGGTCAAGATGACCGGAGCTCGTACCGGCTTTGCAGGCTGTATGTGTACAGCCGTTGCCGATTGATGGAGCTTCCAGGTTTGTCTCGTTTCCTTTACAATTTTTGTTTACATGCCCCGGTCTAATAGGTTAGATCTTTTGTTGCAGCTCTTCTCCCGATGGAGTTCACGAAGCGAAAGAACCCGGGAATATACGACGGGTTCGAGGACAAGGCTGTATGGGCCGGGATCCGGGCGCAAGGCACGGAGGGGCTGGCGTACGATATCGATCTGACATCGAAGGCGGCTTTTCTGCGCCCAGACGCCGAGCAAGGGGAAACTCGGCAGTTCCACGTTGACGTCTCCTACTACAACGAGGTTCCCGCGTACTTGGCTGAGATTCTCGGGCCGGAAGTCTACCCAGAAGGAGAGGAGGTTGAAGGGAATCCCTCGGAGGCGGACGACAACCCGGTATTTGCAGAACCGTTTGCCGATGAGACTGAAGAACCGGTGATGAGCGCGGTTCCCTCGTCTGTGTTCCCGGGCGAGGAGGAATTTACCGAGGAGGATGACGAAGGGGGTGAAGAGGTCGGAGGGTTGGAAAGGGAAATAGGTAGTGAGAACCCGGAGGGGAGTGAGGGGAGTGACGAGGTTCTTGAAGTGGAGCCCGTGCCTTCCCGCAAGCGTACCCGGGAGGCATCCAGCTCGGGGAGGTCCGAAAGGAGGAAGAGAAGGAAGGAGAGGAAGGAGAGGAGGGAGAGAAAGCAGCAGCGGGACACTACTGAGATAATGGAGGAGTTGGCGAGTGCAGGAATGGCGGACGCGGCCATCCAAAGGATGGTAGCGGATTTGAAGAATTGCGCCGCTGACTCCTATGTCCTGGAGCACGAGGACCCGTTGACTGTAGCCCGGAGGGCGCAGGAGAAGCTGATGCGGGTAAGTTAGTCTTCTGCTGTAACTCGTTATCTTTTTGTTTTTGTTTCCTTGTACTAACCCGTTGTTTTATTTGTGTAGGCTGTCAGGTTGTCGTACTTGGCGACTGACCGGCTCATAACCGAAGGCATCCCCGAGCGAGAGAGAGTCCTCAGGGATGATCTCCGGGCCGCCCGGGACCAGGTGACGGCAAGCGAAGAAAACCTGGCTCGGGTCCGGGAATTCGCAAGCGCATCAGCGATCGCGTCGAGTGCGAAGTTGGCCGAGGCGGAAGAACACATAGCAGACCTGGTGGCCAAGAACTCTGAACTGGAGAATGTTATCGAAGGTCACCGGGAGGACCGGTGTGCTCAAGACGCCGCGATAGCCCAGCTGACCGAGCAAAACCAGGGGCTGCAGCAACAGGTCACCTCCCTGGAGCAACAAAAAGGAGACTTGCTCCAGGCAGTTTCCCGGGCCAAGGACTTAGCGGTCTCCGAGTTTCTGGCGAGCGCAGAGTTTGACCTGAAGCTGCGGTCGGCCAGGGCCGAGGCTCGTGCCGAAATAGTTAGCGCTGGTATTCGCCAAGGCTGGCTGGACAAGGCGGGTTATGACGGTCATCAAGGTCATGTTAGACCCGACGAGGCTGCAGGCACCTCCCGGTCGACTCCTGCCGTGGCTGCGAACCCTAGGGCTCCTGCGAACCCGGCTCGGAGTCCCCCAGTTCGTTCTTCAGCAGCCGGGAGAGGTGCTTCCCGTGGTGGGATTGTGGGTGGTCCTAGGAATCGGCCACCTCTGCGTAGGGGTCAGTTCATTATACAGCCCCGGGGAGGTCGTGGCGGTTCTAGCACTGGCCGGGGTAGGGGGTCGTCAACGGAGCCTTAGGATATTTTTCATTTCTATGAGATTAGTCTACCTGTAGCGGTTTGCTACTTTTTTTGTAATCGATATTTTTGAAGTAATAAAATTTTTCCTTCTCGCAATCCTTCCTGTGCCAAAACACGGTAACCTGATAAGTACAAAAATGTACATATAACGCCGGTTTTCTGTGTGAATAAAGATAGTGTTGCTAAGGCTTTAAAGGTCTAGGGCTTTATGGATCCGTTAGAAATTCCAACCCGATGCATAACCTGCAAGTGTTGATAAAATTCACACATATAATGCCGGTTTGTGGGAAATAAAAATAGTCCCGCTAGGGCTTTACGGGTTCATAAGGACTTTCAACCCGATGCATAACCTGCAAGTGTTGACAACTTCACACGTAGTGCCGGGTTGGCATATTAACATTATAAAGTGAAAGTAGGGGCAGTAAGGCTTTACGGGTCCGTTAGGACTTCCAAGGGCGTCTTTGCCAAACAAACACGGTAATCAGAGATTATTAGAGATCTATCGGAGCTTGCCGAGTTTTGATCATGAAATAAGGCCGTGAAAGGCTTGCAATATTTCATGTCATGGAGATTATCGGAGATTATCGGAGCTTGGCGAGTTTTGACCATGAAATAAGGCCGTGAAAGGCTTGCAATATTTCATGTCATGGAGATTATCGGAGATTATCGGAGCTTGGCGAGTTTTGACCATGAAATAAGGCCGTGAAAGGCTTGCAATATTTCATGTCATGGAGATTATCGGAGATTATCGGAGCTTGGCGAGTTTTGACCATGAAATAAGGCCGTGAAAGGCTTGCAATATTTCATGTCATGGAGATTATCGGAGATTATCGGAGCTTGGCGATTAAGGCATACAAGTAGGGCCGCTAAAGGCTGCATTCACTTCAACAAACTCTTTAATAAAACATTACCCGGTAGGGTAATTCATGCATTGTGGGCCTGAAAGGCTTTATATACAACATCATAAACAATAAAATTGGACATTCATAGATAACTCGGTACCTATTTGGGGAAGAGATGCAGATGTTGGGCGTTCCATGGTCGCGGAAGCGTAACTCCATCTGTACCCCGGATGTAAAACGTTGCCGGGCCCACGACTTCAACGATTTCATATGGACCCTCCCATGGAGCTTTAAGCCCCGTTGGCTTAGGGATAACCTCCTTCATTACCCAATCCCCGAGTTTGAGTGGGCGGTTGATAACCCGGGAATTGTAGTGTTTAGCCACCTTTTGCTTCTTGTTGATATTTCGGAGATGTGCACGCTCCCGGCGTTCCTCCAGGAGGTCCATGTTAAGGCGGATGCCTTCATCGTTGGTTTCCCTGTCAAACAGTTGTACCCGGTCACTCGGGACTTCCATCTCTACCGGGATCACTGCTTCAGATCCAAAAGTCATAAGAAATGGGCTCTCCCCATTGGCTTCTGTTGGAGTTGTCCTTAGTGCCCACAAAACCTCTGGAAGTTTCTCAGCCCATAAACCCTTTGCGTCCTCCAGCTTCTTCTTCAGAACTTGCTTGATGAGCTTGTTAACGGCTTCAGTTTGTCCATTAGTCTGCGGGTGTGCAGGGGAGGCATATAGGACCTTTGTCCCGTTAGAGTGTAAGAATTCCCGGAACTCATCGTTGTCAAACTGCGTCCCGTTATCTGTGATAAACGTCTCCGGGATTCCAAACCGGCAAAAGACATTGTTCCAAAGGAATTTCTTAACATTTGCGGTCGTGATCCGTGCCAGGGGTTGAGCTTCTATCCACTTGGAATTATAGTCCACTGAGACAATGGCATGTTTGAGCTGTCCCGGAGCTGTGGGTAGCGGTCCGATGAAATCGATCCCCCACATGCAAAATGGATATGGAGAAATTATTACTGATAGTGGGACTGATGGTGCACGTGGAAAGCTTGCAAATCGGTGACATTGAAGACAGGAATCTACGACAATTCTGGCATCGTGTTCCAAAGAAGGCCAGTAATATCCCATTCTTAGGGTTTTGAAAGCCAGGTTACGGGCTCCAAAGTGATTTCCACATACCCCGCTATGAAGCGACTGCAAAACCCGGTCTCCTTCCTCGGGTGTAATACACTTCAAATCAGGAAAAGTTTGTCCTCGTCTGTACAGTTTCCCATCATGGATACTATACCGAGCCGCTCGAACTCGTAGTCGTTTGGCCGCTACCGGGTCCTCAGGTAGGGTTCCATGTTGGATGAAGTTGATGAACTCATCCATCCAAGACGGTGGCGGGTTTGCCTCTACCGCGAAAATCTCAGAAAAGGAGAGTGAGATGCTTGGTTTCTCCAATGTCTCGACCAGTAAGCTTTTAAACTCGGTATTGGAATCGTCCCCTGTTGCAATCCTAGCCAGGGTATCTGCTCTCACATTCCGCTGCCTCGGTATCTGAGTAACCTCAAAGCTATCAAATTTCTCCAGCAAGAAAGCCGCTAACTTTTGATAGGACGAAAGATGTGCTTCCTTTGCCTGAAATCCGCCGTTAACCTGCTGTACTACCAGCTGTGAATCACTTAGTATGCGGAGATGCCGGGCGCCCATATCTTTAGCGAGTTGGAGCCCTTTGATTAGAGCTTCGTACTCAGCCGTGTTGTTTGATGCTTTGAAGTTAAAGCGTAAGGCATAGTCAAACATATTACCCTCCGGGTCTACCAACGTAATGCCTGCTCCACATTGTCTCTGATTGACTGATCCATCTACAAATATTTGCCAACTCTCCGGTTCAGCTTGTGTAGGAAGAGTTTCAGCAAATGTTGAATCTGCTGGGATTAACTCGGCAATGAAGTCTGCTGCTGCTTGCCCTTTGATTGCCGTTCGCGGTTTAAAGTGCAAATCATGCTCCCCCAACTCAATTGCCCATTTGACCAGTCTGCCCGAAGTTGCCGGGTTTTGCAGAACCTGCCGTAGCGGTTGGTTGGTGAGTACATGGATGGAATGTGCTTGAAAATAGGGTCTTAACTTCCTTGCTGCTACAACCAAGGCCAGGGCCAGTTTTTCAATATCTGGATAACGAGTTTCAGGATCATTGAATCCTTTCCCAGTATAGTAAACCGGCAGTTCTTCAGAGTCTGGCTTTCTTATCAAGGCACAACTGACAGCTGTTTGAGACACCGCCAGGTACAGATATAGTATATCCCCAGGGTTTGGTCTGGATAAAGAAGGGACTGACGCCAAGTATTCCTTCAACTTTTCAAAAGCTTGATTGTGCTCTTCCTGCCATGTAATCCGTTCGCGGTGTTGACTCTTGAGAATTTTGAAGAAGGGTGCACATTTATCTGTTAACCTGGATATAAACCGGGATAAGGCTACCAGCCTGCCAGTAAGTTGCTGAACTTCATTCCTGGTTTTCGGCGGTTGCATGGCCAGGACTTGTCGGGGTTTGCCTCAATTCCCCGAGCGCTGACCATGAACCCGAGAAACTTTCCTCCTGAAACACCGAACACACACTTCTCCGGGTTTAACCTCATCCCCTTGCTCAAGGCAATGTCGATGACGGTCTCCAAGTCATCCGGGTGTTTGCTTGTTTCCCGGCTTTTGACCAGCATATCGTCTATATAAACCTCCATAGTATCCCCGAGTTGGTTTGCAAACATGCCCACTACGAGGCGCTGGAACGTGGCTCCTGCATTCCGGAGTCCAAAAGGCATCACTCTGTAATAATACATCCCCTTGTCTGTTGTAAAAGATGTGTGCTGTTGATCCGCGGGATTCATCGGAACTTGGTTAAATCCCGAGTATGCATCTATAAAACTCAACTGGGGGTGGCCCGCGGTTGAATCCACCAGTTGATCAATCTTTGGAAGGGGAAAACTATCCTTCGGGCAAGCCTTATTCAGATCTGTGTAGTCGACGCACATCCTCCACTTTCCGTTTGCCTTCTTGACCATCACCACATTGGCCAACCAATCCGGGTATGTTGCATCTCCAATGAACCCGATGTCTTTAAGACGTTTAACTTCTGCTTGAATGGCCTTGTACTTCTCTGCGCAAAATGCACGACGCTTCTGTCTTACCGGTTTAACACCCGGGATAATATTGAGGGAATGTGTCATAACGTCTGGAGAAATCCCGGGCATGTCTGCATATGACCATGCGAACACCTTCTGTTTCCGGGTTAGCAGCTCAACCATTCGGTTTCTGACCTCGGGGTCAAGGCCTGTGCCAATGCAAATCTTCCTCTCCGGGTATTCTTCTGAAATATGAATCCATTCTGTTGCTTCAATTGGGGCTGGCCGGGGGAACTTGGCAGGATACTTCTGGCTCTTCTTTTGTGCCGTCTTGCTGATGGGCAAAGAATCCGGGTCATCCCTGGGGTCATCGGGTTTGTCAAATGGAGACAAGGAGAAACCGGCCGAAAACATCTCGTGCTGGGACTGAGTTGCTATCGCGTTGCATCTGACAGCGGCTTCTTGGTCTCCACGAATTGTAACCCAACCCCCGGGTGTAGGCACTTTCATAAGCAGCATGTGACCCGCTATAAAACTTTGTAGGCCCCAGAGTGCATCTCTCCCGAGTATGGCATTGTAGGAGGATGGGCAGTCCACAATTATGAAGGGAACTACAATTCTTGTGGACTGGTGGCCGGTTCCAACTGTAACCGTTAGTTGATCAGACCCCAACGGTTGAGTCGTCTCTCCTGAAAAACTGATCAATGGCTCGTGGTTCCTATAGAGCTTATCTCGTCCTCGTTTAAACCCCTTATAGCAACTGCTGAACATGACGCTGACAGCGGCTCCCGTGTCTATTAGAACCCTCCGAGTTCTCCAGTGGTCAATCTGAAGAGTGATTATGAAGGGATCATTGTGATGCACTTTCAGCGTGTCTTCAGACTGAGAAAATGACACGGTATCCCAAGGAACCAGCTCCTTGCGGCATTCTTGACGAAGCTGCATTATCTCAAACTCCGGGCCTCTTGGGCAGAGTCTTTTGGCCCGGTGACCGGACACCCCTTGGGTGCCACCCCCGTGAATCGTCATTATCTCCCCATATACTTCAATGAGGTTGACACCTGTGGCGGGTGATTTATACTGCTGTAGTTTGCCGTTCTGGATCATGTACTCAATGGCGTTCCGAAGAGAAAAGCACCGGTCGGTCGTGTGGCCAGACTCGTTGTGATAGGCACAATGTTGCCCGTTGTCCGGCCCTGTCCTTTTGGGAAACTTTCTTTTTGGAGCCGGGGGAACTTCATTCCTATGGCGGTTCCAAATTTCTTCATAGGAGGCAGTCAAGTTGGTTAACACTTCATATCGAGGGATGTAAGTGTCCTTTTCCTCCCGGGTTGGATGACGAAGGTATGGAGCCTCTCTTGGTTTCTCCCTTGGTCTGTTTGAACTTTTGCCGTAGTATCCCTGGCCACTCTTATGCTGCCCTTCCTTTTTCCATCCATCAGCTCGCTGGCTTGTGAACCCGGTGTTCGTCCGGCGTTCCCCGAAGGTGTCGTACTCGGCTTGAGCTTGCCGAGTTACTTCATTAATTAGATCGTCGTAGCACCTGAACCGCTGCTTCCTGAGCTCTACCACAAAGCGGGTTGGTTTGAGCGCCTGTAAGAACGCCTCTGATGCCACTGACTCGTCCAGGTGCCCACACTTGGAAGTCGTGGACAGCCAACGGGTTACAAAAATTTTCAAGCTTTCATCATCCCTTTGTTGGACTTTGAATAACGAAGTGGTGCTTCGATTGGCACTTGACAGCAGGATAAACCGGGACAGGAACCTCTGTGTCAACTGACCATAGGTCTCTATTGACAAAGCCGGTAACTTGAGGAACCAACTCAACGCCTCCTCACTGAGTGTTTCCTGGAAAGCATGGCATGCTTGGGCGTCTGTGAACCGGGTTGAATCTAACTGAGACTGGAACAACTCAAGGTGTGCATACGGGCACCCCATTCCGGCATATCTCTTAATCTTAAATGGCTTTGCTTCTGGTGGCTTTTTGTCTGCTTGAACCCGTGCGGAGAATGGGCTCGCACGGGTAATAAAGGGTTGATATTGTTGTGGTCCCGTTCCCGAGTTTAGCCGCTGCTCAAGTTGGGTCACAGTTTGTGTCAACTGTAACAGCAGCTGGGTCTGGGCATCTGCTGGGGGAAGGGGTTGATTTAACAACGGCTCTGGGAGTGGAGGAGGTCCTGTAAGATTGTGATTAAACAAAGGATTGGAGAGATGGATCATTTGTGGATTTGGGTTAGGGTGGGCAGTGGTTGGGAGAATAGCGGATGGTATGTATGCACCGTCAAAAGTTCGCGGGTTTCCACAACCCGGAGGATTCCCTTCTGGGGTGATGATATCAGCAAGTCTGGCTGACGCCCCCATGGCATTCGCTCTTTGAGTTAAGGTTGCTTGAAGAAGCCCATGCTCGGCCTGGATAGTCGCTAACTGCTCCCTTACCGTTATCAACTCAGCATGTTCTCGAGTAGATTGCTCCTTTTGAGCGAGAAAGTCCTTTTTCAAGAGCTCGAACGCTGCTGCTAAATCTGTTTGGCCAAACTGGGTCCCGGAGGTCCCTGGGTTATCATCCCCTGAGAAATTAAGCCTTCCAGTTGGATCTTGTTCTCCTGCCATTTCCATCGTTCTTCGAAATACGTGTTTGGGAGGCCTTGAGTTCAACTCTCAACGAGAGCACCAATTGTTTCCGGGGATGCTCGTGGCCCCTTTAACGGGTTGCACGGTTCCAGAAATAGCGAACTTCCTTGTACTCCCGAGTTTTCCTGTGCAAAGAACAAACACGTCAAAGGGCGTCCCCGGGTTTACCGAGGGAAGCCACTCCGATGCTTAAGTCAGACACTGTCAGATAAGCAGAAAACTCGAGTAGTTAAGGTCCTCTCTCCCCCCTTACCGGGAGGTCCTCACCGGTATTTATAGTAGCATTAAAGGCTGCACTTTGTCTTTTTCCAATGTGGGAATGAACTCCCTTGCTTTGCCTCAAACTTACAATGAACTGGGCCCTGACAAAGGACCCAGAATGGCTTCTCCAGTCTGACTGGCCTTTGGCCCTGTAAACAGTAGTTCAAGCATAATAAACGATGCATATTTAATAATTGACCATACTTGGTGTTATTTCTTGAATTGTAACCCGGTAAAGGAGAAATATTAGGTTCCACATATAAACAGCCTCTAAGCCGCCAAATTACATGATGAACAGTGGAACCCGATTTGAGGCTAAAAAATCTAAAATTTCAAATTCTAATCACACCCTAAGAATTGAACTATAAGATTTTAGAGGATTGATATACTCAGTACAACGAACAAAACCATACCTAGATTGTTCGAGATGGTGGCCTGAGGAAGGAGAACTCCGATCAAGAACTCGTCAATGTACCGTCGTCCTTCTCGTCGTGATTTCTCACCAACGACGACGCTAGGGAGGCTGCCACCTTTATTTCTAGAAATAAAGGTCTTGAGCTCAGCTTCGTGTCGATACCCGGTTTGCCACCTATGGTGGCTTGACGGCGGCCCTAGGTGGCGGCAAAGCGCCGGTAGCGAGGAGAGAGGGAGAGCTCGGGGAGAGGAGAGAGAGACCGGGTGAAAATCTGATTTTTCATCCCGATAACTCCTATTTATTATCATTTTACCGTATAGTAACTTTACATTTTTGACCATAACGTTTGCATACGAACTCCGATTCGAGCGCGTCACATGTCCACGAACTCGTATTAATGTCCTTTACGCTTCATGAAGGGAGTTTTCCCAGATTATTGACTTAACAAAAATTTAACTTTTAGGGCCTCTGCGATAAAACAAATAATAACTGAAAACCACTGTACTCTTCATAAATCTACAGAAAATAGCTCATCGCTTTGGAAAATAATCCGAGCATACTGGTGAGCTCGCATTATCACCTACTACGACTTTGGAGCTTTAAATCCCTTATTTACTGATTCCAGAAAAACTCGATAATAAGCTCGAGTAATAAACCTATAGTATTTATGAACGTTGTCAAAGATCCTAGGTAACATTTATCACCTGGTAAAAAGGTAACTATTAGGTTCTGGTCGTGACAATTTTTTACTGTTTTTATATATGATACTAAATGTTTTATCCTCAGATAACTATGCTTCGTGGATGAGGACGAGCTCATAGGGAGAATCCTTCTAATCTTCCAGTGGGAGAGAATGAGGCCACACTTGTAGATGATGTTTGTGAGCAGTTTTTCCGACGTCTCGCTACTTTTTCCTCCGAAATCAATTATGAGATGAGTGGGTCGTACCTTTTAGAGGAGAGTGGGATCGTTTAATTCCTTAGCTTCACATGTAGCAGGAAATTAACCTATCTTATTTAGTCATTTAGAATCCAATTTTTGTTTAGTTTGTATTTAATTAGACTCTAATTGAGTTGAAATAAAGGGTTCCTAATTAACTTTTTAAGCACAAAACTAATTATCTAAGGGTGCGTTTACTAAACATGGATGGGATTTAGGGTGAATGAGATTTAAGGTGAATGGGAATGAGGGTGAATGAGAGAGAAAATGAGTCATTTCGATTCCTTTGTTTACTTGTCATCTGGAATGAGAAATAAAAGCATGATTCATTCTCATTTATGTGTTTACCAAACTCTAGGAATCGGAATCATGACTCTGTCAATGACAATAATACCCTCCTATATTTGACACTTGAAAATAGTTTCAAAATCAGGAATTAAAGTTACAATATTCACAACATTTTCTTCATCAACCTGACATTCCAAATCTTTCAGAAAAAAAACCTGACATTCCAAATACTTCCAAGCTTTCATAATCAAGTCAAATTAGCATCCACTATAAAAATAAAAACCTGGAAAACAAACTCTCTGTTCATATAGAAAGTCAAATAACAACATTCAACATCCAATACATGCTAACTTAAAACATAATAAGTTCAACAATACCATAACATATTAAGTCCACCAAATTAAAACCATAACAGTAGTGTAAATCAACCATATTAAAATCCATGGTAAGTCCAGCAAAGTAAGTTCAGCAAAAACATTCATCTTGGATCATGGTAAGCCAAATTCGAGTAGGTTCTTTACATATGATTTCTTCCTCTCATCATTCATGGTAAAAAATACCCTGAGAAGATCATGTTTCTGTGCCAAAATATTTGTGGCATGGAACATTTGAACCTGGGTTAGGGATTCCATTTTGCTCAACCCCCATCAAGTCTTGATTGAAGATTAGTTAACTCCTTGTCTGTGGATAGAACATTGACCAATCCATCAAGCTTAGGTTTCATCCCAGCCACAGCTTGTGCCATAAGACCAAAATTCTTGCTCATTTCATCCAATGCTTTTCCTTTCCGACGATTAGTATTGGAAGAGATGCTTTGTGTAGGCATTTGTTATGGGGCACATGGTGTTTGGGGACTTGGTTGTGTAAAGGAAGCATCAACATCCTCAACTCCTCCATGTTGTGATCTCATATCTCCAATTGGGTTGATATTGCCAAAGAGAATGTCATCATCCAAATTGAAAGAATCAACATTAGTGTTTTCACGGGCAATTTCTTCTTCATCATCATCCACATTTCCAACATTCATTTTATTTGCACGATCTCTACCATATATTTCTCCAAGAATATAGTAATGCCGAAATGGCTTACCATATAATCCAGCAGCATCTTTATTTCTTTTCTGTTCATAATTAACATAATAACCAAAAGATCAAAACACAATGTACAATAAAGTTAAAAACAAAGTGAAATGCAAAGTTATATGAAACACATCAGCATCTTTATATGCCAAATTATATGAAAAACCAAGTTAAAACACATCAACATCTTTTTATTTCTATTCATGTTAATGAAATAAATTAAGCAAGGTGAAATATCAATACTTACCTCTACCCATTCAATGTAAACACTTTTCTCACATACTAGCATCATTTCTTGTTCATTCCAGCTAAAACCACTTTGGTTTAACATCTCAGTCAAAGCAGAATACTTTGTCTTGAGTGTCTTGATCCTTGATTCAATATGCGGGTTTGCTAATATTCCACAACCTTGAAGCTTAGATTCCATCACATTTTGTAGCTGTTTGAGATAACCATTCTTAAACCCGGTATCGGCTTTCCATTTTTTGTCATGGTGCTCTAGCAGGTTGTCGTCTTCCTCGTCTGTCTAGTAACGTTTATTTTGGCCTCTTCCTCGGGAATTTGATGTAGAACTCATGTTGTATTATAAACATTTTAATTTCTAGAGTTGGTGACAGAAATATACTAAAATGAAAGGAAATTAAATTAAAAATCAACAAGAAACTATAATATAGATTAAAAAGTATGTAAAGAACATTATATGAAACAAAAACATAGGTCATTACCTACATTTTGAAGGAAAACAGCAAAGAACATTAGATGAACCAAATATATTAAAAACAACAACGAAATGAGTACAAACTTAGGTTCATTACAAGCTGAAATTAATAAGAACACACTTAGGTTCATTATAAGCTGATATGACAAGTCATGTTTTCAATAACAACATCAAATTAAAGAAAAAAAAAATCTATCTAGCTTCCCTAGTTTTTCTCCATGTATTAAACATTTCATTAGCCAGATTTTCTCTCCAAGCACTCCACTCATCGGTTGTCTCAACTGTAGTAATGTAGTCATTGTCCTCCAAATTTTCGTTTCTATGTTGCCTATCATACTCATGCTCAATTGGATCTACCGACATCTCTCTTATAAAATTGTGGAGCATGCAACACACTGAAATTATGTGACGTTGTGTTATAATATCATAAACTTCTTAGAATCGCCCAACGCATTTTCAGCAACCCAAAACACCTTTCAATAACATTCCTAGCACTTGCATGTTTCATGTTGAAAAACTCTTTTGCTGTTGTGGGTCGGTGTCCATCTCTCCACTCACTAAGATGATAGAGTTGTCATCTAAATGGTGCAAGGAAACCTTTCCCATTAGTGTAGCCACCATCAACTAGATAATAATTACCTACAGTTTATAAACAGAAAATTACATTTATAATATATGATACAAAATTTTAGCCAATTCAATTTACTGGTTAGGGTTTAGAATGTTACCATTTGGTACTTTTAATCCATTTCTCCTAGTAATAGCATCTCTAAGAACTCGGCCGTCATGTGCTGAACCCTCCTACCCGGGCAAAACATATATGAATTGCAATTCCGGAGAGCAAACTCCCAACACATTTGTTGCTATTTCATTTTTCCTTGTCCTATACCTCGGTTTGTCTTTTGCAGGTACACGCACCGTAATATAAGTTCCATCTAATGCTCCTAAGAAATTCTACAACACAAAAGTTAGCTATTAATAATGTTCATTTTTTCTTAGGAAAATATGAATTTTATTATCAATATTAACAAAATATAACGTACCTTGAACCATTTCCATCGAGAATCCGTTGAGTCCTCTGGTATTGGTTTGGGTGTTTTCCAAAAATCTTTTTGGCAGCGAATTATTGCTTTAAGACACTCATGAAAATATTTACTAACAGTTAGGCCAGATCTATGGAAATGAAATTTTATGACACGATTTTTATGGTGGTGAGCAAGAGTGTTTAAAAACATTGTAACCATCTCTTCTATTGACACATTCCTAGTCCCTCGTAGTTGCCCTTTAGTAGCAAGAATTTGACATAGTTTGTGAAACGTCTCTCTATCCATTCTCAACTGATCAATGCATATGACATCACTCTCATAGACAAGACTATACATATATGATAATTTCCTATAGACTCTTACTGCAGAATATGGACTTTTGATGCGTTTTTGAGTTCTTATGAATGCATTAGCATAACCAGCAGCACAGACAACAAAAATAACCCGAAGCAACACAATTAATTCATTCACGATAACAAGTAGCTTCAATTTTGTAGACAAAGTTAAACGAGCCATTTGTCTACAAATAAGAGCGAAAAAAGACCAACAAACAACAAGAGCAATTAGTATAAGCCAATTACATAGAAGCACATATCAATTAAACAAGATCATAGAAGCAATTGAAAATTTCATATGATATACAAAAACGAAATAGCAATGACAACAGAAGGAAAAAAACATCAAAAAAATCCGAATATTATTGAGGAAGGAAGAAGAAGGTAGTTTAGTTTAGATGTTGGTTAATTCACACGGGTATATATTTTTCTTGTTCTATATTGAATTATTGAAAAAGGAGGAAGAAGGTTTAGATCATGTCTGATTAATTTACGTCTTTTACTAATTGTTATGGACAAAAGCAAACAACAAGAGTAACTAAATTTTCTATTCATGTCAAGAACAACAAGAACATCCGAAGAACAGAATCGAACATCAGAGAAATTAGATCTAATTATTTCATAGAAACTTGAAGATGAATCATTTCCAGGTAAAATCATAATACAATAGAGGAGAAGAGTGTTGTGTTCTTACTTGATCAGTAGTTACAGAGGTGATGCTATGGCAGAGAAGAAACTCGCTGGAGAGAGAGGCAGATAGAAGAAAAAGGTGATGCGAAATTGAAAGAGGCGATGCAAAATTGTGTTAAGTTGTAAGGTTTTGATATGTGTAGTTTGGGGTTTTAATAAGTTATAAGGATATAATTAGAACTAAATTTGATTGAAGGTTGAATGAGGATTAATACTGACCTATCGGTCCGGATTGGAAAAGAAAAAATGAATCCGGCTTAACAACTGAGACCCACACACATTTGATTCCGCCAAAAGGTTAGTAAACAGCCTATGTACCCGAAATGAGAATGAAAATAAAGAGGACCATTCCCATTACGTCTAAGTAAACACGCCCCAGGTATTCCACGTTGGAAAATAAAACAAAACACCAAAAGAAAAACTTACAGCCAACAGTAACCCTCCAATTGTCCGCAGGTCCCACAGAGCCCGCGAAACCATCGTCGGAGCAACGCGTCTCCCTCCCGCGAGTATAGCTCAAAGTTATTAGTCCCACTCTCCCACCGTAGTATATACGAAAAGACAAAACTACCCTCGACCAAAAACCCCAAATAAACCGAGTCAAATCCAACCCAGCCACAACAAAATCGAAGCCCACACCCAAAAATTTCTTCTCAATAAAACTCAGACGAGCAGAAGAAGAACGAAGAAGAAAGCAGCTTCGGGATTCCTCGCTGGATTGATAAGGTCGGTGATTCGATTCCATTTTTTTTGCTTCCGATAATTCCGAGGCTCCTAGTTGTTTGATTTTCAATTTTGGCTAAATAGAAACAAAGTGATAATCGGATTTTGATTTTTGACGAATTGAAAGAGCTGGAGTGATCTGATAGGCTGTAAATGAAATGATCAATGACGATTTTCTTCCCCTGTGTAATCTCGACGAGGTTTTACGGTGCTTGGAATCTTTTACTGAGGAGTTGAATTTGATTTTGGATTAGGTGTTGAAAAATTAATTAGAATAGATTAATGTGCTGCGTAGGACTGTTGAGAATAATAGCTAGTTCGTAAGGCTAATCGGAACTGTTTTTGGTTTGTTAGTAGCCGCACACAGAGGTGTCATTTTTGTATGATTAGGTATTGTTTTGGCTGATAAGTAAGCAGTAAACCGAGTACGCAAGATATCGAATTGCGGTATAGCATTGTTTATTAGCTTTTAGACTGATCAAGAAAGAAAGCGAAAAGAGGGAGATAAGCACTGGGAGCTTTTGCTATAGGGGTTACATGTACTCACTGGTGGACTTAAGTTTAAGCATTCTTTTTATGCTCTGCTTTTCAACAATAACTGGTCCAAGTCTTTTGAGTGTTGAAGTTGTTGGTTGGTTCGGTTGTAGCTGCATTAGGCCTGTAGGTTTTCAAGTATTGATCATAGGTTTTGAGCTGGTAGTTAACATGTAGAGAAAGCGAATCTGTTTTCTTATCAAGTCTTGTTTTCTCCCCTTTAGATTTCTCAATTGATCGTCAACATTTATTGCTTTCTGTTATAGTTGTTTCTGCAATGCACCGAGTGGGTAGTGCTGGGAACACATCCAATTCCACTCGCCCTCGTAAGGAGAAGAGGTTAACTTATGTGTTGAGTGATGCTGATGACAGAAAGGTGAGTTATTTTGCATCTCTATCCTTATTGTTTTTGAAGTATCTGTCTTTGATTCATTTGTTTTTTTGTTTGAAATATAAGTGCACCGATCATAGTTTGCAGGTCTTGTTGTAGTACATGTTTATTCTCCATATAGTTTAGCATGGTCCTGGTGCTAAGTCAATAATACTTGTATTTCAATATTGAATGGTTTCTCTGTTTGCAGCATTGCGCAGGCATAAACTGTTTGGCTATATTGAAGGCATCAGAGTCTGGGTCTGATTACCTATTTACTGGAAGCCGCGATGGAACACTAAAAAGATGGGCTGTGGCAGAAGATGCTGCTACCTGCTCAGCGACCTTCGAGTCTCATGTGGATTGGGTATTCATCTTCCTTCCAATGTTTAAATCTAGTATTTGACATTACTTGCAATATGACGTGGAAACTTAAATGTGATAGTATTATTTCACTAAAAACATAATGACGTTCTGGTTTGGTCTTCAAGTTTCTTTCTATTTTCTTCCAGTCTCATTTCAAGGAGACAGGGAGTCAATTTTTAAACTGGAATTGGTAATCCATTCCAATGAGCCTAGTAAATTGTAGAAGGCATAATGAAAAAAGTAGAATGATTTTGGAGTCATTTACATTCTCGTAGACTGTTTTTGAGCAACATTTTAACATATTCTGTAGCTCCCCATAAACAGTTTGTTTTCATTGAACATACTTAGAGAGTCTTCTGTTTTGCAGGTTAACGATGCTGTTCTTGCAGGAGATAGCACACTTGTTTCCTGTTCTTCAGATACCACCCTCAAGGTTTGTTTGCCTTAATATGTGTTGGTTTTGTAATATATACATTCCTTTTGGGCTGTTCGTGATTCGTTATTTAATGTATCTTATTTGTCATTGAATTGGACCAGACGTGGGATTGCTTGTCAGATGGAACTTGTACCAGAACTCTTCGTCAGCATTCTGACTATGTCACTTGTCTTGCTGCCGCAGATAAAAATGTAATTTTCTCTTCAAATATCTGATGAAGTAACTTAACTGTAGGAGGAACGTTTCTTGTGCATTCCTGCTGTGTATTTAGTTTTGATTCATTTTTGGTAGCATTTTCATAAAATATTCTATATAATGAGTTCACTATTTGATCCGTAGAAGACCCTTGCTTTATGCCCATGTTTCTGAGAGCAAAGACCACAAATCTTACGTTGCGCTTTGACTTTAATTTGAAATAAGTAGTTGTTAGTATTTTCGTAGGCTGTTGCCTTTGCAGACCCCCACATACAAAGAAATAGGGGATCTGAAATGCTTAGTCATATTAAGAACAATTCTATATCCTTGCCTTTTGTCTTGGTGATGGATATATGGGCATTGTGCAGTCTTTGTGGTTTTTTGTTTGCTTTAGATAAAAAGTTTTCTTTAGATAAAAGTAAACTACACTATTATTTGAAGATAAAGCGGGGAGGAGGTAGATTTTCTTAAAAGACATGCATATAATTGGCACTTTTCAGGCTTCATTGGTGAAACAGTTTTGGGACTTACACACTAGACCAACAATATGTCTGTCTTTATTTGTATCCTTTCTTTCTAATACAAGTCATAAATTTCTATTGAATAAGAAAGTTTCTGATCCTTTTATAGTGTCATGCATTTTAGAGCAATATTGTTGCCTCTGGTGGACTTGGAGGGGAGGTATTCATTTGGGATCTCGAAGCAGCCCTTACTCCTGTCTCGAAGTCAGGTGATTCTATGGAAGATGATAATTCAAATGGCACCTATGGGTCTGGGAATGCACAACCAACTACAAGTTTACGTACTATCAGCTCTAGCAATAGCATTTCTATGCAGACAACTCCAGCACATGGATATATTCCAATCTCTGCTAAAGGCCATAAGGAATCAGTTTATGCATTGGCAATGAATGATAGGGGATCACTTCTTGTCTCTGGTGGAACAGAGAAGGTAATAGTTTGATTTCATGCTTGGTTTTATGTTGACTCTGTTGTGTTTCTTGTGGTCATAACCAAACATCTCTTGAAAAAGGTCTGAATTGTTTATAATAACTTTTATCTTATATACGTAGGCTAGTATAATGCAATAGTGGTAATAACTATAAATTATATCCTGGTTCACTCTAGGTTGTGCGTGTTTGGGACCCAAGAAGTGGCTCAAAGACTATGAAACTAAGAGGGCATACCGATAATATCAGGGCTCTGCTTCTTGATTCTACTGGCAGGTTGGTTGGATTACTTATTCATAGGCTACCTTGATCGAATGCTTTTATGATTTTTAGGTGTAGTTGAATTGTAATTTATTTCTATGTAATCAAGCTTCATTAGTTTATTGCATTAGACTTGCATATGACTTAACATTTTTAGTTATTTTTTCTTAAATGTCTTTCATCGATGATACTGAATTTTTTTTCTTGCATATGAGTTAGACCATGATCTGAGATTATAATGATTTATTCTTCCATCAGATCTGTTCTATGTAGTGCTTTCATGCAAATTTGTTTTATTGTCAGTCCATTGACATTGACCAATTTCTCTTTGAACTCTCAACTTTGCAGGTTTTGCTTATCAGGATCTTCAGATTCAATGATTAGGTTGATAACTCACCTATCTCCTCTTTACCATGCAAACAAATAGCACCCAGTTGCAAGATGAATAATGTTTAGTTATCTACTTATGTCATAAGTAGTTGGTAATTTGGTACTTTTTCCTTTTACTACCTAATTCTGTCTATTTTCTTTAGACTATGGGATCTTGGTCAGCAAAGATGCGTACATTCTTATGCAGTCCACACGGACTCTGTTTGGGCACTTGCCAGTACGCCAACGTTTAGTCATGTATATAGTGGTGGGAGAGACCTTTCTGTGAGTACAATGCCTCCTTACTTCTTGACTTTCCCTAGACATCCTTTGTCTTCGGTTGTTTGGCTTTATTTCTCATCATTAATACTCAATTCTGTTTATATTCTCAGTTGTACTTAACAGACTTGGCCACGAGAGAGAGTCTTTTGCTTTGCACAGGAGAACACCCCATTCTGCAGTTGGCTTTAGATGATGATAGCATATGGGTTGCAACAACGGATTCTTCAGTTCATAGATGGCTTGCTGAGGGGCGCAATCCTCAGAAAATAATCCAAAGAGGCGGTGCTTTCTTGGCCGGAAATTTGTCATTCTCAAGAGCAAGGGTGTCCTTAGAAGGAACTGCCCTAGTAAGTGCAAACTCGTTGTCTGTTTCATGATGCATCTTTCTCAGTTCCTTTTGGGTATTGAACTTACTGCAGCTTGATCATTGTTGTCCAGGTCCCTGTTTATAAAGAACCAGTCTTTACAATTCCTGGAACTCCTGGAATAGTTCAACATGAAATATTAAATAATAGACGTCATGTCTTGACAAAGGTAATGAGGATGACTTTTGCATATGTTATTTTGAGTCGTTGACGTGTTTAGAGTTGGCTTCCGTCCTCTTGTTTTGTTTATATGCATTCTCATCAGCTAATTACCAATGTATCTTTTTTAGGATACTGCTTCGGTGAAGCTGTGGGAGATTACTAGAGGTGTTGTTATTGAGGATTTTGGAAAGGTAATTAGATATAATTAGTATTCTTTTCCTATCTACCCTAATACAATGCTTCCTCTGCACGGATTCCTGACAATCTTTCTTTTCTATGTAAAAATATAATATTGAAAGTTCAATTTTTAGGTGCATCATAAGCATTTACCCTTTTAATGTGTATCATGTAGGTGTCATTTGTGGAGAAAAAGGAAGAGCTTTTTGAGACTGTATGCTTCCTATTCTACTGTGATTCCAGCTTAATAAATGTGATGGATTTTTTCATTTTATTCTGAGTTACTGATGCTTACTGCTTTACTGCTTCAGGTAAGCATTCCTGCATGGTTCACTGTGGATACCAGGCTTGGAAGTTTATCTGTACATATGGATACCCCACAATGCTTTTCAGCAGAGATGTACTCTGCAGACCTTAATATTGTAGGAAAGCCTGAAGATGACAAGGTAGATATCATCTTGACTTCATTCTTTCTTTGTTTGTTCTTCCCCCTCTTTCAGTGGGTTCTGGAAATTGTCTTGTTGGTTAACTAATAATGTACTCAAAAGTGCGAGGATGCACTACCTTTATACTGCAAGTATACCTAGCAGGTACAAAATGAAAAAGAACGGTGTTTGTGTGATATAAAAAGTTCTCTCAAAAGGCTAGCCTTGATTACACAACAGTTTTCTTCTCTCCCTCAGAAGCTTGTCTTGTACTATCACTTTCCAACTAGAGATATAAACAACCGTCTCTCACTGTAGTTTCTAAATGAAATACATTCCAGTTGAACTATGCATACTGAAACTGTTGAACTATGCATACTGAAACTGAAATACTGGTGGCCAGACACTACAGAAATAAAGAGAAATAACATGTTGAGAATGATTGGTAGTATGTTTTAATTTAATTATGGATCAATGCTTTTCATATCAACAGTACTATTCTTTAAGCATTTCCAAATTTAGATACATTATTTGTTTGTTTATTATTCATTCTTTTTGTTAGTTTGTTAAAGAGACCTTTCCCATGCCATGCTACAAAAGCAGTTGTACCAGAATTGAATTTATTCCTTGTATATCCGCAGGTTAATCTAGCACGAGAAACCCTTAAAGGGCTCTTGGCTCATTGGTTGGGGAAAAGAAAGCAAAGATCAGGAACACAATCCTCATCGAATGGGGATGTATCATCTGGAAAGGAAATTACTCCTAGAAGTATTACCCAATCAAGACTTGAGGTGGATAGTAATGCTGAAAATGATTCAATGGTCTATCCTCCCTTTGAATTTTCTACAACATCCCCTCCTTCTATCATCACTGAGGGCTCTCAGGGAGGACCGTGGAGAAAGAAGATCACTGACCTAGATGGAACTGAAGATGAGGACTTTCCATGGTGGTGTCTGGATTGTTTGTTAAACAATCGCCTACCTCCTAGAGAAAATACCAAGTAACTTTCTTTTTCTTAATGTATCTCTCTTGCTTTTGGCTGGAATTTTGATTTATTGCTCGAGACTCTTATCAGTAGACAGTTGTGCAGGTGTATGTTTACAAAAAAAAACCTTCCCCAAAGAATGCTATAAACTTTGTGCGTGTTTCAACTGTATTGTGTCATTTTCTTGAGAACTGCATGAATTGTTTTTTTTTTCAGAAACTGAACGTTACTCTATCATAACTTGTAGGAAAGCCATTATTTCCTGGTTCCTCTAGCATAGGTTTCCTTGTTTCAAGTTTTTTGGCTTCTATTTTCACCTCCATTTACTTTGAACATTTTTTTTCTTTTTATGTAATGCTGAATTTTAATTTTGCCTATGAAATTCTGGTATTCTTTGGCTTACAATATTTGGGGCTCCTGAATAGTTGCATGATTATTGTTCTCAAAAATAAGTTCTTTGGTAATGTTTGCAGGTGCAGTTTCTATCTACATCCATGTGAAGGTTCAACTGTTCAGATCCTCACACAAGGAAAACTAAGTGCACCTCGTATATTACGAATTCATAAGGTAAGGTTTTGGAGTCCTGGTGCTTCAGGCCGCAATGATGAGAAATATTATTCCATTGCTATTATGAAATTCATCAGGAGAATTTGATGTTTATAGTAAACAGATGTCTGGTGCTTCTCTTGAAAAACATTGTTTTAGCGACTTGATGTATTCTTTATACAGGAATTGTTAAGTTGGGTTGGTCATTTTAAAGCATTTTAACGTAAAAGCCTTTTCATTATTTTTTTTATTTGCTGTAGTCACCATTGGAATGAAGGTCTTTAAAAAGTAACTTTCATATAAATGCTTTGGGGTTGTCTAAACTTTATTTTGTCAGACATAATATTTGGTTGAGAAATGAAACTCACTTCCCTTCCAAGGTTATAAATTTTGTGTTTTGCTAAAGCAACTCATATTATTGAACTGATAAATGCTTCAGGATTCTGTTACATATACAACACACACGTATAGTGTTCACTCTCCATTTCCGTATGACCTTGTGCCTAGTTTATCTAGAAAATATCATATGGCCAACTTGGTTATAGTCTGTTTGTAGGTGTGTGTCTGTATGTTTGGTTTGGCGTCCTGTCCTTCGTAGACATCTAAACTACAGTATGGTTAATTTATTATTTTGATATGCAGGTGGTTAATTATGTGATTGAAAAGATGGTCCTGGACAAACCATTAGATAGTGCAAATCCTGATGCAACATTTGCTCCTGGTCTTGCTGGAGGGCCACTATCTTCCATTGGAGATGGATCTTTTCGGTCTGGATTGAAGCCATGGAAGCTTAAACCTTCTATAGAGATCTTGTGCAACAATCAGGTAAGTGGACAAACATTTTGGATGGCTTCAATTGATACACCCTTTCTGTCCTACTCTGTCTGAGTAACTCATCTCTTTCTTTGTGCAGGTCTTATCGCCAGAAATGAGCTTAGCCACGGTGCGGACTTATGTATGGAAGAAATCTGAGGACCTGGTTCTCAATTACAGGGTGGTTCAGGGCAGGTGATTCTGCACAATTTTGTGTAGGTGAGGTTTTTCTGGTTTTGTTTTTCTCTCTCTTGTTTAACTTCATATGCTCTTTATAGCCATCAGTCTAGCAATGACGTAGTCAAACCATGTTATCAATTATTTCCACTCTTTCATTGGTTAACAATTATTTTCACTCTTAAGACCTTCGTTTAAAATCATGAACATAAGACCTGAAACTTCAAATTATTTCAGTAGATGAAAAATAGCAGGCTTTTCCATCGATGCAATTTACAACTGTTGAGCACGAACTTTGTTCATTTTGTACTGTAGTTATGTGTTTGGCTGATTGTCTGCAAAAGTTTGAGGGAACATTATTATTTCACATCAAAATTTGAGGAGGATGAGTGCATGACTATCTTATTTTCTAAAAGAAATAATTTCGACTTGTGTCAATATGTTCATTACAACTGTGGTGTCCATCCTTAGAATACTAATACAGACTATAATGTTTGTCATTAACCAAGTGAGGGAGTACCTAAAGCTTTGTTGTTAATATTTAAACTTGCAGGTCATAGTTTATTTTGATACTGGGACATATTCATGCTTCTGGTTCACTAATGGTAATCAGAACGCTTATAAAGTTTGATAGCCAAGTGATTACCATAACCCTGCATCCTCCAACTTGATGAGAAGTCTCTGGTTCGCATGTTCCTCAGGGCGCAGCTACTATTATGAATTTTGAACTTCATCCATGACATGCAAGCTTTGCCGAACGTTTGCGAATTGGTCAACTGGGTGTCGGCATATTGCAGTAGATAAGAGTTTGCGACTATGGATGAGAAGTGAACACAGCCCAATTAGACATATGATGATGAAAGTCTTGTAGATTTGTGTTATTGGTTATAAATTACAATACCTAGCCATAGAATGTTTTCCATTGTGAAGGGACTTTTATGGAAAATTATTTCATGGAATAAAAACTGTTCCATTTCTGTCCCATTTCCAGATTTCTGTTCTGTTCAGCTCCCGAATGTAGTTTGCTTGCTAATTCTTATTTCTAGATGACGCTACAGTAATCCCAATTTTGCCTTGCATTTGTACCAATACATCCACAGCTGATACTCCTGATATTCCCAGTGTGTTTTATTCTGTCTTTTTTTCAGCCATACTGGTTTGGTTTTCCTCATGTACGTTTTATGAAGTTCTACCATTTGTCCACGTATATTTTCTGCATTCCGCTGCTTGCGTCCATGGGATTGGTAGTCTCACCAGGAACGCATGTCGTGGTGGGAAGAGTGGTGGATGAGACATGCTTTTTCTATTTGAATTGAGGGCTGCTTCAAGTTCTTTCAAGATTCAAGGAACCATGTAGCTGAGTGATGGACAGTGACTATTGTAGCATGTTGTCCTATTTTGGTTATCGGTTGTATGACCTCTTGGAGACTTTAATTCTCGGGCGGTGGAAGTTGTGTCAGGTCTCTTTTGGTACGAGTCGGATCCTTCCATAAACCGTTATTGACCTGGGAAGCAAAAGCCACGAGTGTCTCTCTACTTAACTCTGATTGCTATAGCTTGTATGTTTTTGAGCTGGAAAATTCCTACTATGCAACTGAATGAAGTCCCAATAGTTCACTCCATTTTCAGTTTTGATTGGCTCTCTTGGTTTCAGAGACTGTTCGTGCCGTTTGGGACTCTGGGGATGTTGAGACTTCACTCTTGAGTCTAGTCTTTACCCTATTTGGGATTTACCAGAGCAGAGAAGATGCTTCCTGTTGGGACCGTCCTTCAATTTTGGTTGTTGTCTTCTTGAAACTAAGCGGTGTGGTATGTAAGCTTGTTTTACCATCATTTATTGTGAAGCTTAGTATTCTCACACATGCGGCTAATTGACAACCAGAGCAAAATGCATGGACATGACCCAACTCTTTCTCTGCCACTCACATCCAACTGAGGTAGAATCCAAATTCTTGGCTAATTAGTTTCATTTTTGCTATGTTTATTTGTGTGGCATTTATTTCACAATTGTTGTACTATTTTGCTGCCAATAATTCTTGCTTGCTTTAGAGAGGCTGTATATCCCAGTTTGCTGTCTTTGTCTGCTTCAAGTTTCACTTTTGGAACTGTGTGTTGTGCTGTATATAAATTCCAATTTGCTATTCTGGGTGTGCTTCAAGTTTCACTTTTATGAACATTTCTGAGCAGTGTGTGATTTTATCTATAGAGTGGTTTGGGGGCCAACTGAATTTAGCACAATTACCTTCATTTCTGTTCCCAAGTGCTAGTTTTTGAAGTTCCTAAGTTTCTTACTGGGGTTAGAATCAATCTTCTGCAATTGTTTAGTCATGGCATCAGTTATAGGTTTCGGGGGACCCTCACTTTTTCGTGTTAAGTTCCGAGAGTAAGCCTCGGTTTAGAGTGCAGGTTAGGAGTTTAGGTAATCAGGATGCATCAGTTTTGTCTTCAGACTCGGTTGTAGTGAATGGAGCTCCTGTAGTTGGGGAGAGGGAGGGTAGTAGGCCTTTAGTTGATCGAGGGAATGGCAGTTTGAGGCATAAGGTTAAGGAGAAACAGAAGATAGAATATGGTCTACTTGAAAGTTTGGAATCCTTTTGGGATGATTGGTATGGGACTGTGACCGTAAAGGAATATTTTGTTGCAACTGAGGAGATGATTAAGCCTGATGGTGGTCCTCCCCGATGGTTCAGCGCCCTTGCATTTAACCCTCCATTGAAGGATTCTCCAGTTCTTTTGTTTTTGCCTGGTAATTGATGCCGGATCAGTCACCATATGTCATTAATGTTGAAGCTACTTTAGTTTGTGATTTTCGTTGAAGTGAAATGCATAGTTGGTCTTGAGGACAAATGAATGTTTGTCTCTTATCGGAAGAAACTCTTGAATATGAGCTTGTTAATGAGTGGAATTCATATCAAAGAATGTTGTGTAATGACTGTAATCATTGCGTTTCTGATGCACACAGGGCTGGATGGTACTGGCTGGGGACTTATTTTGCATCATAAAGCTCTTCAGAAGTAAGTTGGTAACTATTATCCTTGATACTATGTTTTTGTTGCTCAGACTCCAACCCTTTTATAGTAGGCCCTGCTAAAGAAACATGGCACTTCTACAGATCAGGTCTAGCTATTTAACTTGGGGTGAACTATTTCTTCTGATCTATAATTCTAACCTTTTCAGGGTCTTTGAAGTTCGATGCTTGCATATCCAACACCGTTTGAAGGTGATATGCATTCTTGAGTTTTTTGTGTTTTTCCAACTACTGATGGGCAATCCTGTATTTAGAACTGCTTGCAGTATTTAATATATGACTATTTTAAACACACTTGATTTTTTTATGTTGATCTGAACACTTAAGGATTTGCTTGTATCCTATATCTAACAATGCTCATTTTAGGTTCCTTGTAGGATTGGCTTTCAGTAAGCTTTAATGCCACTTTATTTTCCAAATTTTCACGTTACTATCTTGAGAATTGAAGGGAAATGACATAGTTTATGTCCACAGGTCCACATAATGAGTATAATCATAAATCTTACATTTACGTGATTGAGATAACTCCAATTACCTTTATGCGTGTTAACAGGCTAAACTAGTTTTTAACTTGTAAGTGGGGTTTTTATGCTTCTTTGATGCTAACCAACCGTTGCTTGAGTTGTCCACTGTGGTCTCATTTATACCAAACCACAATGGGGCATTGCTTGTTGTTGAAGAATTTGAGTATCATCGTTTAACCTTCAATGAAACCATTAAGTGGCTATGACTGTATGCTGTATGCTGTATGCTGTATTGCTGGACATTTTGTAGTCTCTAAGCTATACTTCTTTACCTAGACACCCTGTGCATATTTTTTTTAATTTGAACTTGTGACAGTCAGGTTGTGCCTAGTCTCTTCCTCTTCTTCATCGTTCTTTTTTTCAAAAGATGTTCAATCAGTAATTAATGTGCTTACATTTATAGGGCTGGTGAAATTGGTTGAAGAAACTATTAGGCTCGAGCATGCTTCATCTCCCAGCAAGCCAATATATTTGGTAGGAGATTCTTTTGGATAATGCCTCTCACTTGCTGTTGCTGCACGTAATCCTACCATTGACCTAGTACTGGTACTAGTCAACCCAGGTTGGTGTTATGGTATATAGTTCAGTTTGCTTCCTCATACAGTCTTATGTGTTCATGAACTTTGGTCGATACACACCATCAATTTGACCTTTTTGATGTTATATTGTAGTAACATCCATCGAGAGGTCTCAGTTGCAACCTCTCTTCCCAATCTTGGAGGCTATGCCTGGAGAATTACATATTACAGTTCCTGTGCTTTACCGCCTTTAATCCTGTCTTTATAGTATATATTAAACTGTATTACTTTTGATGAGATATCTATCCCACATCAGGCCACATCAGGAAAATAGGACATTGACTGTGGTTTATAAGTGTTTAGGCTACTCTCTCCATAACCAATTGGTTTTGGAGTTGAACCTGAGACTACTTTATCAACTTTGTTCCGTGAAATGTTTGTTGTAATAAGGTGCTGCTTATTAACAGTTGATAGCCCAGCCTTGTTCTTGCAAGCCTGGTTATGAACCCTGGTTACTCCCCAATTTATATTTTCTTACTACATCAATAAATGCATCATCTTTCATTGATAACATTACCGGGAGCCATGCTTATGAGGCACTATTACGAGATCTCAGATGCTAATTGTCCTGGGATTTCATGTGTGACATGACAGGATATAGGCACTTTCAAATTTCTCTTGTTTTCAATCACGATTCACTATTACGTTAGTTCTGATATTTTCTTTGGGTTTTCATGCTATCAGGTGATCCTACAAAAATGGCAATGGTGAACATCAAAAGTAGGCTTCCTCCGGGTTTAAAACTTGTGCAAATGTCTCAGAACCTCAGTGCTTTGCTATCGTATCTCGCTGTAAGAATTAATTGCATTTATGTTTGTTTACTTTGTCGACACATGGTGAGGCACACACCTTTTGGCTTTTTCATGTATATTATTCAAGAAGAACGGTGCATTATACTCTGAAACAGCTTAATGTTGAGAACCGTAACTCCAAGCGTCATTGTTGACATACTTGCCATAAATTGTTCAATGACTTGAAATTAATATCTATTACCTTAGACACTAACTTGAGTTTTCCACCTGATGATTATACACTTTAAGCATAGGAATAGCAGATACACAGTTAATACCCCAGAAAGATCCCTGAAGTCTTTAGGTGATTTCTGAAAGTCATAGTCACAGCTAGCACATTATCTTGAAAGGTTATGAGAAAATGTTCGACAAGGATGAAAGTAGTTGTGTGTTGTAACTCCTGCATTATCATCATTTCCTTCTGTTCTCGTATCATATGCTGCTATCATTGATCTATATCAGTACAATCATTACCGTATTCTATTTGTTCTTTACCTATATTATAATTTTCTTCTCAGTCCTTGGCTGATATCATACCAAGGAAAACTCCCGTCTCCATGCTGTCAAAGCCGAAGTACTTGTGTTGGCTAGGTTCTTACTGACTTTCCCTGTTGTGGTTCTCTTGTTTTTATGGAAATTTAACATCTTTTCTTCTCTCTTTATACGATCATTACCGAGTAGACTTATCTGATACTTTCAAACAGATTGAGGTGAACTATCTTGTATGGTTGCATCTGTGTGACTCTAAAATAGTGGTTTATAGAATTAGGAACAAATTGACAACAAGGTGTATGCTTAAAAAAATCAAATCCAACAAGGAATTGCTGGATTTGATTTTTTTTAGAATTACGTCAGTTGCTTTCTTTTTCTTCAATATTGTTGAATCTGCTGTTGCTTGATCTCAACACCCTTTTGTTTGTTTCAACAATTAACAAGTCGGCTGAAAGCTCTAGTCAAAGATGGAGATTTGACTTGAAAATTCTCCAGGGATATCAATTGGTCCATTTGTCAATGGATAACATAACACCAATTTTCTGACAATATTTTTCATTCTTTATTTTTGTTATAATGCAAATTCTTTATTGTTATTTCTGTGCAGTAGAAAACTTTGCTTCTAGGGTACCTTTACACGCAGAAACAGACTTAATTGACTTCACTCCTGTTGCCATGTTACAGGAGGATGGGGTTAATTTGTTTAGAATATAAAAGTTTAGGTGAGAGCTTGGTTACGCTACACTACCATCGTTAGGGCATACCTTCAACCTCAACCTTGAAGGACTGACAGTGGACACGTGTCTGTCACACCAGCCTCCAAGTATGGATTTCCACAGGAATTTACAAATCGCGAACCAAACAAGGTCTGTTGGTAGCGGAGATCGAACTCGGATGGGGTCTCCACCACAAGTCCCCCCTTGCCAACTGAGCCAACAAATATCGACGTTCGAGGAAGCGTGATAGTTTCTCAGATTTTCTTCCTCCTAGTATGACAGAATTCAACAATACATTTGATGAAACAGTCGGGTAATTTACTTGAGCAACTTCTCTCTTCCTTTCCTATATTTTGGTGGCAAAGCTTCCAGATATGGTACTTCTTAAGTTCAATCAATGACTGCATAGTTTTGTCTACTTTGTCTTAGTTGAGATCCATGTTTTGAATGAGGTAGTTCATCCTGTTTATTGTTCAGCTTTGCTTAGGAATGTACATATTGTTGCACAGGTATATAAATTGGTATAAAATTGGTGCATTTATAAGCTGTTTACTTCATTGAAAAATATTTTCCAAAGGAATATGCCATGTATTTATATAGCTAAATCTGGTTTTTGGTGATGTCATAAGGCTTGTGATATCTCATAATACTACTTGTGATGAGAAGCTAGAAAATAAAAACCGTAGTAAGAAGTCTGTCTAGGATCCAATTGTGGATTATATGTATACATTTTTACATCAATCAAGTTTAACCCTATGCGTTCATACACCAATCCCTCTATAACTAATGACTGCTTTCCTGGTCTCCAAAATAAGAAACACGAAATGCTGCTCAAATCTAGGATCTTATAAGCAGTCTAGATGTATCATGTACAGGTTTCACTTGCAAGTTACCTGAACCAGGTTTCATTTTTATAAGCAGTCTAGATGTTGCATCTACTATCTTTGATATATATATATATATATATATATATATATATATATATATCAAGTTGACAGGAGCATAAAATGTGACATTCTTTATATGTTATTACCTCCATTTGTACCTTATTTATCTCTTATTGTCATAGATTAGAGTCATAATTTAGAATCGAGAGTTTTTGGTAGAGTTGTGTGAAAAACATGTTAAACATAGAAGAATAATGTACAAAATTGTCGAAACCCAATTCGTGGAGTCTTAGAGATGTTTTGATGATTCTGTGAAGCTTTTACATTGTCATAAATTGATTTAACCTCTCTCATACTTAGGTGACATTTAGAATAGTTCGTGGGAGAAAAAATCAAGAGGATCGGAGCTATGGAATGCAACAACATCAAAGTGGCCGAGAGCAGCAAAGCAGGAATTTCTTGAGCATATCATCTAACTTCAAAACTTTCTCCAGGACGACTCATAAGGAATTAGAAGATTTACCATATATTAATGGAAAGCCGTGTGAGTCTAGTTTCTAAATCATTTGGAATCGCAGCAATCCAAGTTCGGATGAATGAGTTATGATAGAAACAATGTTCGGATGTCAGTCTGCCGAAACAGGACAGCTTATTGCTACCGAGAGGAAGTGTTCCTGATGGACCTAGGAAAACAAAGCAGCCGATCCATGAAGCCTAGTCCATGAAGGGAATTCCAATGACAAGTCCAATGAAGAATTAGAAGTCCAAAATTCGGCCAAAAAAGCCTTTAGAATCTCCAAATCTTGTTGACCAAGCAAACCAGTTCAAAAAGGAAAACTTAAACCTATTTGGTTAAGGACTTGTGGCTGCCGACCCTATGTGTATTCCTCTATAAATAGGGTTGTATTTAGACAGAAAAACATCATCACTACCTTGCAATTACATAGTCGAAATTCTACCAAACCCTATACAGAAAAATACTTAGCCGATTCATGCACCATAAGTCATACAAATCACTCCATCTTTCCGTCGATTTTCCCCACACTTGCCGAATCTTTCAAGGTTGTAAGAGTGTGATTTTGTCATGAATTTTTGTATTATTTTCTGTATAATTTCGAATTCTATGATTATATACTTTTCGGTTTTAGTTTTATTTATCAAACATGGATTTCGAATTTCTTTATGATCTTTGATTGATTCTATGTTTTGATTTGTAACTTCTTGAATATATGATGATTTTGTGATTAGGTTTAGGGGCAGTAGCATGTTCTTATGTGTTCTTGATTTCTAATTGATTAATTGTCATGAATTCGTGCATCTAAATCAATCCTTGAGGCTGCCTTGGCCATGGCTGTCCTTAGGGTGCGGTTTCATCTACCATAATAATATTAGATCGATTCATACGCAAAGTTGTCTTGATCTTTGTTATTAACTTAGGGTGGATATAATTCTGATAATTTGCATGCTAATAGGATGAGTGACGCCATGCCTTAGATCATGTTTCTGATTGACTCTTGTCCTTAAGTGTTTTCTTGTTTAATCTCCATATAACGTGTCTTTAAATGAGTCAGCATTCATGTTTAGGATCAAGCGCAAAGATGGTTCTAAATACTTGAGAAGTCTTAACGATTAAACAACTGCAACGGCTCTAATTAGAATCAGAATTGGTTAATGTCTAGGATAATTTGAATGTTGTTGCCCGGCCTTGCATGAAGTTGTTATGTGTTTTTGATGGTTTTTCGTGTTATGTGTTGCATGAGTATGTTGATCACTTGTATATTGTAACATAGGTTTTTGTTTTCTTTTTGGTTTTTGATTTTCGTCAACCTTCTGTCCCCTGTTTTCTTCTTTTTTATTTTCATATCAAGTGAACTCCGATTCCCCTGAAATTTTGTACAATTGTTCATATGTGTGTCTAATATATCCCTATAAATTTTGGTAATTTTCTGAGTAGTTTAGGTTAGGTTTTTATTTAGGTTTTCGACTGCTGTTCGTTAGGAAGAATAATCACTTTTGTAATTTCTTTTTAGTTTGTAATAATTATTGTGTCTATACTAACGCTTGTTTTGCAAGGTACCCTCAATCCTCGGCCCTATACGATACCCTACTTGCCTTACGCTACTAACCATAAAAAGGGTTTATTTGACGCAGACTTAAAAACCCGACGTCAAAAATCTCTTTGGATTCTCAGAGGAATCCTTAAGCAACCGGAAATTCTTACCAATCATGACTTCCAATCAAAAGAAAACACATTAATAATAACGTAGACCGCAAGAATCGGTCCACTGAGTTCTCTCCCTAAGCATTTGCCGAAAAATAATATTTTGGCCCAAACAATTAATGAAATTGTTTATTTTCTCAAAAAAGAATAGTACAATAGTCATTTATGTTTACCTTAAGTTTAAAATCTTGTGATGTACTGTGGAATCCGGGATGAAATATCTTTTCTTTACATACACTTCCTTCTGTCTTGAACTACAATTTTGAGGTTAACACATTGCAACTTTGGTTCTTATTTTGAATGTGGCAGTTGGTTCTCGACTACAATGACATAAAGAATATCCCTGTGGTGGGAGACTATTTCATCAATGCTAATAATGATGCTATAAAATTGAGGTAAAGATATCATGAAACACCGTCTAAATTAATGCTATATATAAGTACAATTTCTCTTCCATCTTTTCACTTAACAAAACGTGGCCTGATTATAGGGAGGAGACAAGTGGAGAAGTTTCCAATCAAGCCCTATTCATTCCGGGAGTGCTGCCTAAGTTGCCAGGCCGCTATTACCATTTATTTGGGAAACCAATAGAAACAAAAGGAAGGGAAGCGATCCTGAAAGACAAAGGCAAATACAATCCGAAATTGAAAAAAGTTTAGCATACTTGATCAAGAAGCGGGAGGAGGATCCTTACAGGAATATTCTTGACAGTACAGTATACCGGGCACTGTATTCCCCTCTAAATGAAGTTCCAACATTTGAAATGGTTGAGTAAACTCTTCTTGGTTTTCACAGTATAGTAGTACAAGTATTTCCTCGGGACAAGGATGATGTTGTGGCCAAACATTTTCATGAATTGTGATATCCGACGATTGATTTACTCAAAAGTGTGAGTTAATATGAGATTCAGTTTATATATACCAAAAGAGAAAAAATATTGGTGTCCTTGGGCCCTGAGGCGGCCGCTGCTTGGGCCTCACCTCAGGTCCGGGCCTGTTATTATGTCTTGATTCTGAATCTTGAGTTGCAAACTAGAGATGGTCTCAGCTGATGCATTGTTGCACTGACTCTGAACCTGCAAATATCAGTCCAGTGCATGCCCTTTACAAGGGAAATGACCTTGGTGATATGTATATTTCACAGGTGATATTGAACTTTAGGGTAATGTCTATACACGATAGAATCTAGATGTTTCAACCCTTAGGCTATTTTATGCTGTTCATAGCTTAATATGTAATACTGAGCATCACACAGATGTACGACACTCGTATCTAATAGTTATGCTACCTCTTGGAAATCATTATATGATTCATGAAGAAATACGAGAGTTTCGATTACAGCAAATCATACAAGTGTATGCATACATGTTCTGGACTTCTGGCCGCCACAACTGTTGAAATTTATGGCAGTAGAAGTGTTTATTTTCTTTTTGGGTTTAAAGTTTAAACGCCAATACCAGAAATGACAATTTTGTGAGAAATGTTTGATGGCCTGGTTTTGTATACAGATTCTGAAGGAACCTTCTGGTGTGAGAGTTTGCTTGTACGTAGCCAGATTTGTACCTCTACGATGAAAGCAGTCAGCATCTATATCTAAAGGATGCAAAGTAGCTTATCTTTGTTATCTTCTGCCGACAAAAGAATAAAAGAGTAGGAAAACTCAGGGAACATTTAAGAGAGCTTAATGGAGGTCCCTATCTAAGTATGAGCAGAACATGATTCTTCAGATATTTATGAAGGCGCGCAGAATCTAGGACTGGTCAGGCAAAAGGATAGAATTGATCCGTGATACCTTCAGGGATAGATTAGAGCTATAGTTCCTGTCTTGAAGCTTCAATTGGTTTCTTTATGCAATATCTATTCGATACGTAATTTTTCGTGTAGCTAAAGTTATTCTGATATCTTTCCTTTATTAGCTAATGGAAGCAGTAGCACTGCAGACTACAAGCTCAATTCATAAGACAATGCAGGTCAGAATCCATAGATATTTTTAGCAGAATATGATTCTTTCAGCATTCCTAAAGCAATGGAAGAAGCATATGAATGTAAGGACAGAAAAAGTAACATAACTAGTTGTTGTATATAAATGCAAGGACAGGCTCCAACATATTGCAAGTGAGAAACAAGGCCTAACTTGAGTTCCAAGCAGTTCCAAACTTGAAGCACAGCCATGGCTTACAATGACTACGGAAATCACAGATCAGGTTACTCAACCGGCAGGGTAGGAGCTTACACCGACCAATGGGGAAATCCAAGGTATGCTTCTACTGATGAGGAGTGCGTTACAGTCATTGTTGATGCTGACGGTACTAAAAGAACAGTAATTGGTTGTACCCCCTTGCATGAACCAGTAACCTATGTCACCAAAACCGAAATCATTGAAGAACGTGCTCACTCACCTTTATTACCTTCATACAGGCAAAGTTCTCACCCCGGTGTTGTTGAGCCAGTGAGAGGCTACGGCTATGCTGCTGATAACTCATGGCAGCGCAGGTCTTCCAGCCCCGTCAGAGGTGGTTATGGTTATGCTGACCAAGCCTCCACGATTGCACCATCCAATGGTGCAAATTGGCCTCAAGGGCCTCATCAAGCTGGACACTACAGTGGCACTCCAGCAGGCTATAGTGACTATAATGACTACAGCAACAAGCCAAGTTACAAGCATACTGGAAAGAGTGACAACTATGATGATCGCTACCGCAAAAATGAAACAAGCAGCTATGGACCAGCTGTCAACATGATATCAAACATGGTCTCAAGCCGGGCTAAGCCAAGCCGTACTAGTACACTCCCCGTTCGCGGGGATGGCAAGCTCAGCATTCCAACAGATGATATGGAGAGGGCCTTGCACTACTTGAGGGAAAGTGCAAAGACTTCACCATGGCCACGAACATAATGAAATCGACTTTCAAGAATGTCATGTATTTTAATCGTGCTGCTGGTTTGATATAATCTAGTTACTCTTATCTGTGTGTTTATCTGCTTCTGTTTAGCCAGTACATGGTAAGACATCCTGGTGTACTCTTTGTAACTTGTGTTGATGGCATGTATGCCCTTTGATGAAACTATAATGAAGCACTGTAGAAATTATGTATGCAATAAATATTAACTGCTTCGGTTCTGATTCTATCCCAAACACTGCCTTTTTTAGAAATGGCATGTGGTGCGGCTGCCCTCAAGCCTCTATTAATGAAACTGTCGAATACAAGAGGGGACAATGAGCCTTCACTTTCTTGAGCAGCAAGTGAAAATTTATAAAGTACCCAGCTGCATTTGGTAGTGGCTATGATAATAAGAAAATCAGCTTTGGTAAATGTACAGGGAACATGGCTGGGATCTTTGGTTTAGGGGCAGGGCCGCGGTCCATCCTAATGCAACTATCTGATAAGACACATGGTCGCTTCTCATACTGCTTACCGCCATTGCCTGCACGAAGAGGAACTCACACATTCTTAAAGTTTGGTGCAGAAGCAACAATAGGAGGACTTTTACAAACCACGAAGCTAATCCCTCGGTGCTTTCCTAGGGACTTTCAATATGTTGGGTACTAGTATTCAAGGAAAGCGCCTTAATATAGACCCAAAAGGTTCATGTTGAGAACACATCCTAGGGGTAGTGGGTTTGCCAGTGACTCTGGCGCTCAATACACTTTTCTGGTTCGATCTGCATATCAAATTTTGAACAAGAAATGGTGAAGTATATTCACCAGCGATACCGAAAGAGTCCTGTGTTTGACCTCTGCTATGCTAGCTATAGATATCTGAAAAATAAGACACTGCCAGCATTGACATACCACTTTGAAGTAGCTGACCTGCTGCCGGATCCTAAATCTGTATGGGAAACTATTGGCCGGACTATCTGTATTGTTGTATTTCCTACTAGTGAGAAACATTCTTGGAGCATTTCAGCAGGCAAATCATCGATTCTTGTTTGATGTTAAACAATCTAGGGTGTCGTTTGCACCAGAGATATGTCAATAAGTTTGTAATAGTTCAAGATGCTAAAGAAAAACGTACATACATATTCATGTCATGTTTCAAATTTAACAGTTCAAATATCATCATCAAATTTACTATACAACTAAGCTCTTCAAAGAGAATGAGCGATCTATAATCATTGTGAAGACTAAAGGCCACTTCTCTTATTGCCTACCAGCATGGACAGCTCCAAAGGGAAGTTCAACATTCTTAAATATTTGTAACGAGGCAACAATAAAAGGAAAGTATACAGATTCAGGTAGTCCCTACACTGTTTATCAAAAGTTCATAGAGGATTCTGAGGCATGCAGGAAATGGTGCAGTATGTTATGGAACATTAGAGAAGGAATCATGTTGAAGGGAAGGTCCTCTTGACCTTTGCTATAGAGCATCAGAAGGGAGACATAGTATTTTTACCAACAATGACATACCACTTGGAAAAAGCTGATCTTGTGCTGGATTCTAAGGCAGTGTTTGAACCTATAAATACCTCTCCCTGCATGGCTATACTATTACTGCCTCCTAGTGATCAAGGAGTAAACATGCTCGGGGCATTTCAGCAGGCCAGTAATCGGTTTTTGTTTGATATTAAGCAATCCACAATGTCAAAACTTCGCACGAGAGATATGCATCTAGTTTCAAAACGAGTTTTTGTAATCAATTTACGTTCATTTTGACTTCTTATACCCTATTTAGTACGCATAAATACTAGAGCTGATCAAAAATTGTATATAAAGATCTTAAAGCCACTCAAAAGTAGCGAAATCCTACCAGAATCCAAATGAAGAAGTGAAAAGAAATGTTAGTTAAGTTGGATTGAAAGGACAAAAGTCTAATACACCTTTATTTATTGGATCTTAAAAGATGATTTTCACAAGTGCAGTAGCAAAATCCTACCAGAATCCACATCCAGATATTACCATTATTAAAATGTTGAATGCATGGCAACAGCATGATCTTCTAGTAAAGTAAATTCATTGCATACGTATATAATACATCAACATGTTTATATTTTTACATACTACTATCTCTATACATGAGATTTACTCCCAGAGCAGAAGAGAGAAACAAACTGTCTGCAGCAATATGATGACCTTTCTCCTGTTCATGTTCACTTCCTTGCTGCCCATTGCAACATGTGGATTTAGTATCCAGCTCATACCAATCGATTCTGTTATCCTCCCAAAAAATCACACTCCTGAAGAAAGGCATAACCTACTTGCTGATATATCAAGAAATCGAGCCCTCAACCTCATGTCCATGAGTGCAGCAAGAACAATCAACCAAAAAGAGGAGTTCATGAAGGGTGTGCCTAATACCATACAACCCCCCCTTTATCGAGTTCTTAGTAATTACTATGTGACTCGAATGGTCATTGGCTCTCGACTATATACACCCTACTTAATGGTGGACACAGGCAGTGCTGACACATGGGTTCAATGTGATGGATGCCGCAATTGCTTTCCAGTTCAGGGAGGAAATTTCAAATATAATGTGTCTACAACGCACAAGTATCTATCTTGTAGAAACCCACTTTGTGTGCCAAAACTATGTGACAGTGCAGGGGTGTGTCTCTACAGGAATCTATACAGTGGCGGAAGCAAATCAGAAGGTTGGGTTTCTACTGATACCTTCCTTTTCTCAAGCACTAACCAAACCTCTATGAAGTTGCCAGTAGCTTTTGGTTGTGGCTATGATAACCAGAATATGAGTTTTGGTCAAAATGTTGGACCAAGTAATCCTATAGCTGGCATATTTGGATTAGGTCTTGGGACGAGGTCATTCCTAAAACAACTAGAGAAGGAGACCAAGCTGCGGTTCTCTTACTGCCTGCCATCATCCAGAACATCTAGACAACCTCATACAATTTTAAGCTTTGGTGAGGATGCACAAATAAGGGGAAGTGTACAGACAATACCGATTTTGCCTGCAGAAACTACGCCTGCTTACTACGTAAACCTTTTAGGTATTAGCATTGCAGGAAAGCGTCTTAGTATAGATCCATCACTGTTCCTGCTGAAGCGTGGCACTATTGGTGGATTTTTCATAGACACAGGTAGTCCTTACACTTGGCTTGTTCAAGGTGCATACACAATTTTGAGGGATGAAATGACTCAGTACATGATGAAGAATTATGGGAAGCGTCCAACAAGGAAAGCTTTTTTTGATCTTTGTTACGACTCACTAGGAGGGAACGTGACTTTACCATCAATGACATACCACTTCAAAGGGGCAAATCTTGTACTGAATTCAGAGGCTGTGTTTGAGCGATATGGTTTTGGTTTCTGCATGGCTATATTGCCTGCTAGCGATGCAGGACAAAACCTCCTTGGGGCTTTTCAGCAGGCAAATCATCGTTTCTTGTTTGATGTAGGAAAGAAATCCATGTTTGGTAAAAAGTATACAGTGTCATTTGCACCAGAGATATGCCGTTAAGTTTCAAAAGCTTATGTAATCTAAGGTTGACTGGTTTATACATCATTAATATGAAGTGTTAAGTTTATATCTCCAATAAAAGGTGTATTTCTAATTTTCTATTAGGACTCATACACATCTTGCATACCCTCATACATTCCCACATACCCTTACTATACTACTCAGGCAATATAGGAAGGGTAAATTTAAGAAACGTTTAGATAGATTCTATAAAGAAGGAAACAGTGAAATTGAACAAGGATGTTAAACTATGGTAAGGGCATTTGGGTATATTTCCTTCTTATCTGTAAACTGAAATATATCTGGTTCCATAAAGAATTGAATCATTGTCGGCAGGCTCTTTAGTAGAAGTTATATTGTGGAAAATTAAGTTTAGGTTGACAATAGAACTCAAACAATAGCAGATTTGTATCTTGCAAGAATCGGAAAGATATAACACACCACCATATCTACAAGTTTGGAAATGTTACCTCTATTCATGACTTGTTCTGAAACCAACATAAGGGAATTGGCTCGAATGAATGTCTAGGAGTTATAACTCAGTCTCTTCCCAATCGTTTAACCCAGGATGAGAGGTAACAGTCATTTCTTGAAAAATTCAGTTGATCTCCCACCACGATTCAGTCACATACCTATTGAGAATAATGTGATGGTGGATGTGTAAATACAATATTTTATATGGCGCTGGCAAAAAATATGAAGGTTGGGAATCGCATGATACCTTCACTTCCCCAAACTTGGATAGTGGCATACCATCCCCTGAAGATGAGTTTCTGGTAACATATGTTTTACGGATTTTATTTATTGGATGATTCAGTCTGCATTTTGTTTATTTACTCACGTTTCTCCTTTATGTTCATTTGGTGTCCAATATTTGTTTCTCCAGAATCCAAACCCCAAGCTTAAAACCCCAAGCTTAAAAATAGCCAAGATCCTTAAACCATAGCAACACCACAAAACCGGCTTTGTTTCTCTCAAACCGCCGACCCGCCGTGTTGGAGCAGTCCGGAGCGGCTTCAAACGCAAACTCTTCTTGTTCGTCGACGTTGGTGGCATTAAAATAATTGTTTAGATATCACGTCGATAATTATTGACGTTAACATAATAATTTAGAGACCGATGATTGATTTTTCTCAAAAACATATTTATTTTCCCTGCCTCTTCTTTTGGAGAAATTCTTGTATGCAAGACCATGTATGTACACGACACAATCTTAGCCAATCATAACACTTCATATGTTTGAACACCCATGTATCAATATTATATCCTCTAATCTCAACTGTTCACATGTGTCGTGTACATACACGGCCGTGTACTGAAGATACTCCGCTTCTTTTGAGATACAAAAACGCAATTCACATGTTTTCATCTATCCATATATGGTGTATATTAAGTGTTATAACGAATGTAAGAAAGAACACAGATTTACGTGGTTCACTAACAAGGTGTTAGCTACATCCACAGGCAGAGGAGAACAATTTTATTAATCCTTGAGGGAAATGGATTACAGATAACAGAATACCACACACACTAGGTTAATAACCTAATAGGTATACATACACCCCCGAATGGTAGACCTAACAAACACAGCCCAGCATAATAGACTAATTTAACAATGAGTTTATGCCTGATTCAAGGCATATTCTAACATTAAGAAACTCATATTCAAATTCGCTAAGCTAAAATGACAATATATCATGTATTTTTTATCAACATTCGTGCATTCATGTATTTCGTTATCATGTATTCGAATACGGATATGAACAAACTAGAATTCACCAATCAAATGACCAGTGACGGAGTCAGAAATTTTAAGTTAGTGGGACACAAATAATAATAATATATTTCAATGATAATAATATAATTATTTTAGACGAGAGTTCAAACCGTAGTATAATAGTCTTCACAATGTTCATAGCATGAAATAATTTCTCTACACATACAACCGCAACTGATGACTATATATATATATATATATATATATATATATATATATATATATATATATATTCTTGGCTAAGAATGTCCTTACCATAAATTTGGTGCGGATTTCCTTAATTTGACCAACTTTCGATCAAATTTTCATATCTTAACCGTTCATAATCTAGATATATATATATATATATATATATATATATATAGATCATCTCTGCAAAATTTCAGCTAATTTGGTAATCGTTAAGGCCTTGAAAAAGTACAAATACAATGAACGAACCAAATATGTTCAACCGGAACCGTTCGTGTTTTTCTATGTAAATCACAGTTTTGAATGTCCTAACGATTACTAAATGAGCTGAAATTTTGCAGAGATCATATATACATATATATATCTAGATTATGAACGGTTAAGATGAGAAAATTTGATCTAAAAGTTGGTCAATTAAAGAAATCATTACCAAACTCAAGATAAGGACATCCTTACATTTATATATATAATTTTTCAAAAACCTTTTTTATTAGACATCAAATTATATTACTAAAAAGTGTAGGAAAAAATGGTAAAAACTAAAAAGTTATATTTATAATTAAAAGTAAACTAAACTAACTGGAAAATGAAACTATTGTGTAGTTATAATAACAATTAAAGATGAAACAAAACCATTTTAATTTTCATCAACGATTAATGTTATTGGAACCAAAATATCCCTGTAACAATTAATAGAGGAAAACAATGTACCATATTAAGAAGAAGAAAAAATGTTTCTACTCTCAATTTTATCATCATATATATTTTATATATATATATATATGGTAAGCATTTTTGTAATTTTTATAGTGGAACACAATTGTACTAAAACTTGGATGTGATCGGGTGAGCGGTCATGTCACCCAATATGTCTGTTACTCCCTCCGCCCTTACAAATGAAGAATGAAACTATACTCAACCAATATTAGATGTAATCATGTAAATCAAAAGGTACAAAGAATTATCGTTTAGCCATTTTTCGTAATCACTCTTATCTTGTAAATATGCCTAAATACAAAGTGGTGTCACGGTCACCAAACCAAAGTGTTCCACCCAACCGCCGTGAATGTCAAAACTCTGACGTATAAATTGGCCCAGCTCAACTTCGGTCTACATGGTATGAGGAGTGTGTACACATTCATTCTATTCCCTACTGCTCCTCCTGACTGAAAGTACTCAAAGTAGAAACACAATTATATATACAATGGCGTGAAAAAGAAAAGTAGAAAACTGATACCCAAAACAAGCCCCACACTTTACATTGCTCTGTCTCTCTCTTATCGTTCTTGCAGCTTTTTGGTATCTTTAGCCTCTGGAAACTGAGCAAACCCACGAAGGTGAATGGCTTCCTCATCTCACTCTTTTGGTTGATACCCAGATCGTTTTTTGCATTTGATTGCTTAAAGTTTGAGTCTTTGATGCTTTTTGAGACATTTTGGTGTGTTGAATTGGTGGTGTGAATTGGGTTTTTGTGATTGGGTTCTTGAGTTTGGTAGAGATTGTGTTTGTATGGATGTGGGTTTGGGTGTTGGTGATGGAAAGTAGGTTCATTTTGATCATTTGTGAGGTGGTATAGTTCATCGTGTGATTTGAGATTCTGGGTTTTGGTTGGTATTGATTGAGGAGTTGGTTGAACTTGGAAGTTACTTTGATTGGTGAGAATGATTGGTGTGTGAGTTAATCAGTTGTATATTCTGTTTTGATTTTTGTTATGATCAAGATTGCTGATATGCGTTTGTTTAGCATTGTGGACTTTAACTCTATTGGGTTGCTAGGAAAGTAAGGAAGATATTAAACATTGTGCTTTTGGATTTTGATCGTGTTAAATCTAAGAGAATAAGAAACTATTCATGCTTATGCATTTTGTTCTTTAGTAGGGATGATGAGGTTAATTAGCGGGAAGTTTCTAGTTCATTGAAACAGAGCCCTTTTTGTAATGCATGTTATCTGGATACAGGCATGTATAAGAACCAATTGCAAGAGTTGGCTCAGAGAAGTTGTTTCAATTTGCCCTCTTATTCATGCATCCGGGAAGGTCCAGATCATGCCCCTCGATTCAAAGCAACTGTCAACTTCAATGGAGAAACTTTTGGAAGTCCTACATTTTGCACTACCCTTAGACAGGCAGAACATGCGGCAGCAGAGGTAGCATTGAATGCACTTGCAAGAAGAGGACCTTCCAGAGCATTGGCTGCAAGAATATTGGTGAGTAGCAAAAGTTGCAGTGATTTCCTTCTTTAAGTTTAGGTTTCCATTTTCTAGATGTATACACAATATGGGAGTAAGCAATGAATGACCATATGGCATCTGGATTTCTTTCCTAATTTAATGCAAACTGCGGTAGGTCATAGCTGATCAATACGTCTTGCTGCACAGGATGAAACTGGAGTTTACAAGAACTTGCTTCAGGAGACTGCTCACAGAGCTGGTTTAAAACTTCCTGTTTATACAACTGTTCGATCTGGACCAGGCCATGTTCCTGTTTTCTCATGTACCGTTGAGCTAGGAGGAATGAATTTTATTGGGGATCCAGCAAGGACAAAGAAACAAGCTCAGAAAAATGCTGCAGTAGCTGCTTGGACATCCCTGAAAAGATGTATGCACTATCTCATTGTTATTATTATTACCTTTACGTCTTGCTGTGAGTAGGTTTGCTAGAACTTAATATCAGACGAGCATTGAATTATGGTTTTGCCTTGAGAAACTTGCATGCATTTACTGCATTTTGCTGCTTACAATTCAAATTGGAAACGTGTGTTTTGAAACAAAATACAGTGAAACACCTCCAGTATATATAATTACTCTATGTTACTTATGCAGTGGCTCAACGTGATTCATCTTCTCCCTCGATGGAGTCCCAAGGCATTGACGAACAGGAACAAGTCATCATTTCTCGTATTCTTGGACATTTACATCCATCTGACCCTAAGAACCCTCGAAATGATTGCAGACATGGACAACATCGAAACACTCCCGTCTACAGCAATTATACCATGCCAATGCCAAGCCTATATCCGATGCAATTCCATAACTGGGCTTATTCTAATTATTTGTCTGATCTAGCCATGTATCAGTTGTGGCAGCAAGAGCAGTTACTACAGCAACAAAACCGAATGTTGGCAATTCCTGTTTTACCAGCTGTTGCATCCATTCCCCAAATATATCCATTTATGCAATCCATGCTTCACCCAGATCACGGTCTCTACTTTCCATCAAGGGAGGAATCGTCAACCTCTGTGGGACCAAAAATTACAATTTCTACCTCAGGCTCATCATTCTGCTTCTCAAACCATTTGGTTCCTAATCCAATCAGGGGCAAGTCCACAGTGACTATTCAAGAGATACAGGAAGAAAAATCAGAAGAATCACCTGAGTACTCTCCATCTGTGGTGCCAGTTCCCTTTGGTCTTGGAAACAATACACCTGAACTAAGAATCCAGGAACAAGTGCGGGATTGCAAACAAAAGCTTGTCGAGTTGGGAAGCAAAATTGAAAACCTTAAGCTGGAAGGGAACCAAACTGCGCAATCTGAATGGGGTAACCCAGGGACCATGGATTCTAGTTTCAAGCCGGTGGATTTCCGGTTGCAAAATCCTCCAAGAATGAGTCCCCCTAGAAGCCTTAGACCACCATCTGCTGCAGATCCTGTAACGATAAGAACTGTAAGATCCACTTCCTCATTAGGGTCTAGACCGTCTAGACCACAGAACTTGCCAACCAGATTTCCTGCTCCACCAAGAATGAGAGCTGGAAATCCTTCATATTCAGCCACCCCCACGCTTGAAAGAATGGATTTTGGCAGACCAAGACCTAGCTTCATGGCACCAGCTGTTCGAATTAGAACAGTTGTACCAGTTTGTTCAGCTCCACCAGCAAGAAGCATGCCAAGTACAAGCCAGACAGTGCTACCCAACACGCAGAAGAATGATACCAGTCCGCACAACATGCCAAGAGCAAGTTAAGACCATTTTCTTCATATATGAACCAAGTATAGGACTATAGGTGATACACAAAGTCCTTTTGAATTTGAATAGTTTCTGGTGTGACCAATAGAGCTGTTTAAGAGAAGCAATTGGAGCTTCTACATAGGAAATAATTCAATAAGTGGGTACCTTTTTTGGGAGTTGCATGTATAAATTTGACATCAATTTGATTAGCTTAATCAGGGATTCAGGGTGAGACATTCGTCCTGATCTCTTATACATTATGATACCAATGAGGCCTGATCCAAGGAGTGGTTAGACAAATTGCTTTGGACAAATCTGTCCAGAAGCCAATGTTTTTAGCCATCTTACTACATAGTTAATACAAATATACAATGTCACGAGAGGCCAGCCCCATCATACAAAACTTTCATCAACTATGGTTTAGAAATTTCAGGTTCCAAATGGTTGTAGACCTAATTTGGTTTTGTACAAAACTTATGAACTAAAAAACTTTGAAACGATAACAAAGAACAAAAGATGTGAATGGGTTAGAGTTTTTAGAATTTTTAAGATGAGAAAGCATAGAGAAATGTTCGACTTATCTGTTTGTCCGATGTTTTGGAAAACTTTTTCTCGACGATTGGTTTGTCAACAAAGATTTTGAACTTGTGCAAGTGTGGCATAGCCCTAAACCTTAGCAGATCATTTTATTTTCGTTTAACGTGACCAGTGATTATTGGCAACGATGCTTTAACCTTACAATAAATGCTCATCTAGTATTAATTATAAAGACTTATTACTCATTTAATGAAAAAAATTTCCGAAGCCATTTCAATTATTTTTAACAAAATTACTATTTTATCTTTTTTCTCAAACTCACTCTGGGTCTCATTAGATCATGTTATATATATATATATATATATATATATATATATATATATATATATATATATATATATATCTTGATCTGAACCTCCTTCTCTTCTCTTCTCTCTCTCAACCTTCTCACCATCATCGACTCCCATCATCGTCACGCAAAGCGTTGTCGATATCTGTGACCCTGACGACTCGGTCTCTGGAAAACCCAAAACCTACTCCACCTCCGGCAGTCGACCTCCGATCTGTACTCTCCGATGTAGAAGACCTCCTATCTCTTCTCTCTCGACATCGACAACCTCTGATCTCTCCTCTCTGACTTCGACGACCTCCGATAACCCCTTTCTGACATCGACGATGTCCGATCTCTCCTCTCTCAACTTTAACGCTCTCATATCTCTCCTTTTCGATCTCAGTTGAGGAAGGTGATGCAGTTTCAATGAGGTGATGCAGTTCTTAGTTGTGTAATTATAAGGTTCTTTTGGTGTATTGTGTTTTGTTTGGGTCTTGGATCTGATGGTTAGACTCTGAGTTATACACTTATACTACTGTAATACACTTTTCTTTTTTGCTTTGTTTTTTTTCCTGCATGTACCTTCTTCTTCTTCTTCTTCTATCTGCTTAGTTGTTTGTGTTTCAACTCATTATTGACGGGTAATACTATGGCAGTAACTGATTACTGGGGTCTGTAATTAAGGGTTAGGAACTTGGTTTTGGAGTATATTGGGGTTAGTAAACTTGGTTTTGATGTATACTGGTGTTACTAGACTTGGTTTTGATGTATACTAGGGTTAGTATACTTAAATTTAGAGTATATTAGGGTTAGTATACTTGGATTTAGAGTATGATGGGGTTAGTATACTTGGATTTAGAGTATGATGAGGTTAGTATACTTGGATTTGGAGTATACTAGGGTTAGTAGGCTTGGATTTGATGAAATATTGAGGTTAGTAGACTTGGTTTTAGAGTATACTGGAGTTAATAAACTTGGTTTGATGTATACTTGGGTTAGTAAACTTGGTTTTGATATATATTGAGGTTAGTAAAATTGGTTTTGGAGCATATTAAGGTTGGTAAACTTGATTTTGATGTATTCTGAGGTTATTAGACTTAGTTTTGGAGTATATTATCAGTGATTATAGCTTTAAAGAGGATTCCGATAATGATTTGCTTTATGAGCATGATTCGGATGAACAACACAATCCTTGCTGAGTCTAGAGTCAAAGCTAGCAACAATGATCTGTCTAGTTTTGCTATTTGTTAGTTAATGAGTACCATTAGTCTTTGTGGATGCATCTGAAATGTTATTATTATTTTTGTTACAAAAGACATAATTGATTTTTGTAACAAAATCAACAGTGGAGTTCTTTCCAAGATTGAAAAGTTGATCTTTTTGTTTCGGAATGAAGTTAAAGGGTGATGGGATCATAATAACAGATCCCAGTAACTTGGTTTTGGAGTATACTGGGGTTAGTAAACTTGGTTTTGATGTATATTGGGGTTAGTAGACTTGATTTTGGAGTATATTGGGGTTAGTAAACTTGGTTTTGATGTATATTAGAGGTTAGTAGACTTGGTTTTGGAGTATACTAGGGTTAGTAGACTTAGATTTGGAGTATAATGGGGTTAGTAGACTTAGATTTGATGTAGATGTAGCTCCATGTAAACTTTATGTAAAAGTTTATTTCCCCTAGTAGAAAAAAATCTGGCGAAATTCCACCTACCAGTAATTTTCTGACGTCTGGTGACCAGAGTCAGACGGTGGTGACTAGAATCCGATGATCGTTGACCGGAGTCCTGCGATCGGTGACCGACAAGGCTCCGAAAAAATATTCTCTCTCATTTTCTTTTCTCCAAGTGTGTATAAAGAACAAGGGTAAAATTGTCTTAAAATATTATTTTATTATGAATTTAATAATGATTTGTGTATTTAGACATTAATAAGTATACCTTATATGAGCGTTTGACTTTTATTTTATTTTTTGTACAAATAGTCATTTTCCCTTAAACTTATGAAAAAAGGGCAATATACATTGAGTCTAAGGCTAATTTAATTTTAAAGTTTTGGACAACATTTGAGTCAATATCAGTTACCCAAAAATAAACGTTTTTTCGATTAGTCGGCCTAAAAAGACATAAGGAGGCGAGGCGAGTCCTAGTAGGACTATGTCGTTTCGCGAGCCACACTAGCCCTTGGGTGGTTGACTCTATGTTGGAAACTAAGAAGTTTTTGAAAAGCAAATAGTTTGTATTATAAACCTATGTGAAGTCCACTTGTAGTTGGGACTGCGTTATTCAGTTGCTTTGTTGCCAAGTAAAACTAAACATTGTGCAACTAAAGTGGTAGAAACCTACTTGGATTGATCCTACTCAGATTAAAATTCGAGTCACTATATAACGAATGTTTAGGGATCAGAGGATGCACACAATCAATACAAACTCTGATGTTATAGCCCACTACCAGAAGAACTATTTTAGCCGATGAAATTTAGAGAAAGAAGAGGAGGAGAAGGAGAAAGAGGAGGAGAAGGAAGAGGAGGAAGAGAATGAGAAGGAGATGGAGGAGGAGTTGTCGTCAGAGGAGTAAAATGAGGAGGAGGAAGAGAGAAGAAAAGGAAGATGGAGAGAGATGAAAGATATAGAAAAAATTAAAATTTTTGGTGGAAATTTTAAAAATTTAGAGGATACTTTAGCTAACGAATTTTACTTATTTACATCGGCTATAGTTATTTATTTTATTTATTTATTTCACTTTAGTTAACGAATTTTAATTATTCTCGCCAGCTAAAGTTATTTAATTTAATTTATTTCGTTTTATTTATTTACTTCACATTAGCCGACGAATTTTAATTATTTTTGTAGGCTAAAGTTATTTAATTTAATTTATTTTGTTCACTTTAGCCCACAAATTTTAATTATTTTTGTGGGCTAAAGTTATTTAATTTAATTTATTTCACTTTTGCCAAAGAATTTTAATTATTTTCATTGGCTAAAGTTATTTAATTTAATTTATTTTATTTCATTTATTTTGCTATATCAAACGAATTTGATGATCAAACTTGACAAACGAAAATCCGACCGTCTGATATGATCATGATAAAATATATGTATGGAAAAAAAATCAACTTAATCCGACAAAGTTAAGAACTCGATCCGGACGGTCAATCTCGTAAGTCAAACCCATAAATACACGGAAACGGTCATTTAACTGTCTAAATTACGTATTTTGACCGGACTTTTAACACAAAATAGTTTCAATCGATAAGACGAAACCAGTGGAAGGTCTTGACCTTAAACATCAATACCTTAGCCGACAAATACCTTAAATATGCTTTATCGTCGGCTATTTTATTTAATTTAGAAAAAATTAGTTATTATACCATAGCCGACGAATTTAATGTTTTATTGGCGGCTATGGTATTTAAAATTTTGTATTTTATTTATTATATCATAGCTAAACCCTAAACCCTTATTATGCCATAGTTGACGAATTTTGGGGCTTCGTCGGCTATGGTATTTATTTTTTTAATTTTTAATTTTATTTATTATATTATTACCGACGAAAAAAAAACTTCAACCAATAAAATTTCTTTTTTAGTCGGCTAAAGTGTACTTTAGCAGACGAAAGTTAATTTTTTTGGCTGACGAAAAAAACCTTCGTCGACCTGTTTTTTTCGTCAGCTAAAGTGCTTAATCTGGTTGTGTCCTCGGATTCATTGTTAGTGCGAAGCTTCTCGGAGTAACGTTCTGATTTCTTCCTTTTGATAGCACTGCTCACCTAACGTGAGTAGCGATCATCAGAGTAGTAACAAGATTCCTTCTGAGGTGACGCCTAGACGCCTAGCATAGCGTCCTGTGTAAAATTTATCGAGTTTGACGTGTTAATGAAGGATAATAACCGCACTTGGTAGTTTACATTTGAGGTGCTAGGGTAAAATATTGAGATTTTACCAAATGGTCAAATTTATGATCTAGGATGTCGATGTTGTAGTACGTGTCGACACAACTCTCCCGGTATTTTTAAAATATTTTTTGGAGCTTCCATCTATTTTTTACGAATTTCTAAATTTTCTAGTAATTTTTAATTACCACTCCGATAAATAAGTTTTATCATTTAACCATTTAATTTTTACCCTTGATTAAATCTGGACTATTGGATCTTTTTTTTTCAAATTTAATTTTGACTGTCCATTTCAGTATAAATTGAGTTGAGACTTTTGACTGAAGTCAAAATCCCTAAACTCGGTCAACTCTCCCCTCTCGAGCTCTGATCACCCTCTCCGGCAAACCACCATCTGATACCACCCCCAGACAACAAGACCACCACTATTCTCTTCCTTTTCTTCTCTATTTTCTAACCCAACCACCTAAACCAGCAAACATCCACTCTTAGTGGAGATTGAAGGAGGAGAAAACTGGACTGAGTTTTTCGATCTCATGTGAATCTGGGCGACGACGACGACTCAGGTGGGTATATCCTTGTTCCTTATCTTCTTTTCTTTATCCCCATGCCCTTAAATCTTCGATTCAAGCCCAAAATTTGAAATCCTCTTTTCTTGTTATTTCTCTGTTTTTTCTGGTTTCTCAGTCCTTCTCCGGCAAAGCCTGTTCCTGGTTATCACTGTTTGTTTCTCGAGACCTGGTGAGCTCCGTAATGCATGTATGAAGCCCAAAGGTGTGTTGGTGTTGTTTTGGGATTAGGTGTAGCTAGCCTTGACAAGGACATGGGTTATGGATTCAGTCAGTGACAAGCAGATGGTGGAGGAATCAGTAAGGAGAACTGCAGGTTTTGGATTGGAGAAGATTGGAGGTGAGGAACCTATTTTAGGGTTACTGTGTTGTTGTTATTGTTGGAAGGTGTGATTGATTTGTTGTTGTTTGGATTTTTCATGTCGATAACTTGGAATCTGGAATTACAGAGAAGTTATGGTGAATTTTTGACAAGTTGACCGGAATCCGGCAGAAGATTCTGGCAAGTCGCCAAAATCTGGTGACTGTCCTAGTGAGGTAGTGAATTCGGCAGAATGCCGAGGAGGTTGTCTTCGACTCCTTTTAAAATATATCTTTTTCGCTTAATCGAGGATAAGGATTGTAATCGGAAATTACATTTAAGGAAACTTGCTAAAAAGGAAAACCAACCATAATTGGAATCTTTCCATTTTAGGAAAATTTCTATTTTGGGGGAACCTACTAATTCAGGAAACTTTCTATTTTGGGATAGTTTCCATTTTTGGAAAGTGGCTAGTAAAAAGAATTGGAGTTTGATGAAATTTGGTTAAATGTTGAATCTTTATCGGAAGATAACTAACTATATTCAGAAGTGTCAAGTTGACCGTTTTAAATAAATTGGATGACTTGAATTATCAATTTATCGACTCAAGGTTAAATATTGGTTTAAGACACGTTGGGTGTCTATAGTAAAATGGTTAAGGAAAGTTAAATCAGACTTTCGACAATTAAGCAAAGAGTCGATAATCATAATCAAGTTAAAAAGGTTAAAGAGTTATAAAAGGTTAAAGAGTCGTTTTGGCCTCGAAGTCTTCAAATTCCCTGGCATAGTCTTCCGCCTGGGCTGAAGGCACCGCAACTTCAATCTCAACAAGAAGTGCCACCACATAGTTGTTAAGAGCGCGACATACATGCTCTTGGGTAGTGGCCTGAGCCGTGGCTTCATAGGCACGACGGGCTTGAGCCTCGATGATGTTAATCAACAATTGAAACTCTGCGACGACAAGTCGAATCAACAATTGTTAAAGTACGGAAGCGGGCGCAACCTCGGCACTAGGCGGCGCTGACAGCGTCTCTGCTTTTGTCCTTGAAGACGTCGACATCCCACACGTCTCTATTTCTATCCTTGAAAGCAAAGGTGAGCTAGATGGCGATCCGGTCGGAAAGTTTACTAGATAACTTCATGCACCTAATTCTCGACTTCGAACTCGTCGTTGGAAAGTCCACCGACAAGGAGAAGAGGTCTACTTCGGCGACGTCAAGGTCGTCGACATCATCAGCACTGCCTGGAGCCTCCAGAGTCGAGTTCGCGCCTGCGTCCGCACTTTAACAAAGTATGTTGGCTTCGCTTGGTTGCATCATTAATTTTGGGACACAAAAGGAATATGGTTGTTCAAATTTTCTCACGAGATTATTGGTTATACCGGTGGTGGAGAGCCTATCACTTATTAATTTCATTAGTTTTTTTTATCTTTTTTGTCATGTTTGAAGAGACGAAATTGTCCTTAGAAATATGACAACAAATACATAACTAACGGAATAGATGATGACATGTAGCCAAGTTGAGTTAGGGTTAATAATTTATGTACTTATATGTTAGTTTCAAAAATTAAGTAACCTTAATTTGCAGCAGCTAAAAATTTATGTACTGTTCTTAAAATTTTCCTTACCAAAAATCAAGGATTAAGCAAGAAGGTTGTCTGTGAGCCGTAACTTGATTGGTTAACAACTTTGAGATCACGGGTTCAAACCTCACGACATATATAATGTATGTGAGTTATTTAATACAAAAAAAGTTAAAGAAAAGATAATGTCCAGTAAACGGTAAACCGTGAAAAAACCCTAAAAATTTTAAGATGTGTGAGTTATTTAATAAAAAAAAAAAGTAAAAAAGGGTAAACGGTGACTCGTGAAAAAACCCCAAAACCCTATTACTATCATGTGTTACGCTGCTCATGATAGTACCTGTACACCCGTCTTCTGTGTTTGCCACGTACCAACACAGTAGTAAATCATGATTGGCATAATCTCCAAATTTCCCGATTAGTGACAGGTGTCGTGCGTTGAAATGCTCACATCAGTAGTCGTGAAGAAAACCCCTATATAAAATTACTTCTCTCCCACTCGTAAACCCTAGACCCTCCTCTATTTCACAACCCCTCTCTCGTTCCCTCAACGCAGCCAAAACCTCCATCGCAGCCAAGTTCAGAGGTAAGCTTCACCTGGGTTCTCATGGGGTTTCCTTTTTCTTCAGCTCTGTGATTAAAGTTTGGACCTTTAGTATTGCACGTGTGATTGGTGTTTATGGGTCTGAAGGTTTAAGCTTTCAGTGATTGGATTCAATGGCTTATTTGGGTTTTTTGATGTGTAGGGTTTTGTGTTGAGGAACACTGCGAAAATGCTTCTGTTGTTTGAAAACGCTGGAGGGTTTATGCTCTTCAAAGTGTTGAAGGATGACGGCAAGTTCACCAAAGCTGAGGTAATCACACACTCTCTCAAGGGTAGTCTTTATTGTGTTTGATTTGTGTGTTATTGGGGTTCATGTGTGAGCTGGTTCTGAAGTTGAAAGAGAGAAAAAGAGAAGGTAGTAGCAGTTTTTGGTAATTTGCTTAGTTTGTTTTGAAGTTGCCGGAATTCATATGGGAGTTGTGTATAGATTGTGGCATTACAATTAGATGAAACACCCAATTTTTATCAGCTTGAGTGTAATTTTATTTCGTCCCAAATTTTATTGCAGGCTCAGGACATAGCGAAGGAATTTGAAACTGCAGAGTCAGCAAGAAAGGTCTCTTTGTGTATCTTATTATTTTTAGTATTATTGTGTGTGTGAGTATGTGTTTTATATACTATCGTCTGATATATTTGCTGCCTTTGCTTGATATAAATATTTAATGTGTATGTGTTATGGATATGCAGGTTGTCAAACTGAAAGCTTTCTCCAAGTTTGAGAATATGTCAGATGCTTTGGAGGCAGCAACAATGTTGATCGACAGTAAAACCACCAAGGATCTGCGCAAGTTCTTGAAAAAGCATTGTGAGGGTGAAATTCTGGGTGTTGCAGATTCGAAGCTAGGAAATATTATCAAGGAGAAGCTGGTAAGGAAGCTAGACTTATAAATGATGAAAGAGTGGTATGTGCAATCTAATGTTTCGTTGTTTCACAGTAAGATGATGCATTTTATGTTTTGCAGAAAATTGAATGTGTTCATGACAATGCTGTGATGGAGTTGATGAGAGGTATTAGAAGTCAGTTGAATGAAGTTGTAACGGGTCTTCAAGATATGGCACCAATGAGCTTAGGTTTATCTCATAGTTTATCTCGGTACAAGCTCAAGTTCAGTGCTGATAAGGTGTGTATTTTATAGTCTTACTATCTACCTCTTGAATTATATACTTTTAGAAGATCATTCTTCTCTTGATAACAGGAAGGATTGTGGGGAATACAGTAGATTCATTGATGCATTGAGTTCTGCATTTGTTTGCGTCAAGCTTGATAATACATTAGTACATATGTGTGTCAGCATATTAATGGCTGTAGGTGGTTTTCTTCTCATTTAGTTTGGTTATTTACGTTTTTGAGTGTTTTGCATGTTTCTTGACGGATTTTGGATGATTTTGATATTGAAATTTAAAATACTGTTTTTTTATTTATTTTATGTTTATTTGCCATTCTTTTCTGTTTGTAGCAAAAATAAAGGGTAGACAAAGCGTACCTACGGTCTTGTGAATTGGATGCATACACATGAAAATTAATAATAGGATGATATTTGTTTCTGCATTTGCTTATTTAGTTATTAAAGGACTGGTACTGATGTCTTTGAAACAGTGAAATTTATTGAGGAAATTTTCAATACGCTATTGTTGCTCGGTATAGTTATGTGATATGTTGAGTTATCTGAGTGTATGTTCCTAATATATATTGCTGTGTTTCAGGTTGATACAATGGTTATTCAAGCCATTGGTTTGCTTGATGATCTTGATAAAGAGTTAAATACATATGCTATGAGAGTTCGAGAATGGTACGGTTGGCATTTTCCAGAACTTGCTAAGATCATACAGGACAATATTGCTTACGCCAAGGCAGTAAAGCTGATGGGATTTCGTGTTAATGCTGCAAAGCTTGATTTCTCTGGGGTAATGAGTTATCTATCATTATGCTGTTTCCTTTGGGTGTCCAGTGCATTGATTAGATTTTTGAGATTGAATTCTCTTATTGCTCTGGGGCGAACAAATAGGGACTCATTTGTCTGTTACAATTTTATTTTTTTGAACCCAAAAACTTCTTATTTTATGTTTATTTGTCATTGTAGTTGTAATGCCAATTATGAGGTTAAAGTTTTGATTCATTTTTTTGGACTATTTCAGATATTATCGGATGAGGTTGAGACAGAATTGAAGGAAGCAGCTGTTATATCTATGGGAACTGAAATTAGTGACCTTGATTTGATTAATATCAAAGAACTATGCGAACAAGTCCTTTCTCTAGCTGAGTATAGAGCCCAGTTATATGATTATCTTAAAACAAGGATGAGCACCATCGCACCAAATTTGACTGCTTTGGTTGGGGAGCTTGTTGGTGCTCGCCTCATTGCCCATGGTGGTAGCTTGGTGAACCTTGCAAAGCAGCCTGGGAGCACGATTCAGATTCTTGGAGCTGAAAAGGCTCTCTTTAGGGCACTCAAGACGAAGCATGCAACTCCAAAATATGGGCTTATCTACCATGCCTCCTTGGTTGGTCAGGCAGCACCAAAGCTCAAGGGTAAAATTTCTAGGACACTTGCTAGCAAAGCTGCACTTTCAATAAGAATTGATGCTCTTAGAGAGGGGGATAGCCTAGATAACTCGGTGGGAGTAGAAAGTCGAGGCAAAGTGGAAGCACGGATAAGGAATCTTGAAGGCAAAGCATTGAGTCAGTCTTCTGGATCAGCTAAAGGAAAGCCATTGATAGAAGCCTATGACAAGGATCGCAAGAAGGGAGCTGGTGGATTGATAACTGCTGCCAAGGTATGAGATTTGCTTTGTAGTTCTACTTTAGTTAGTTAACTATGTTGATTATCAATTCATCACAACTTTTTGTGTTCTTTGTAGGCATATAATCCTGCAGCAGATTCAGTTCTTGGGCAAATCACTCCTGCTGGAAAGACTGATGAAACAACAAAGGAGAAGAAGAAAAGAAAGAAGGATGTTGATGAGGACATGCCCAAGACAAATGACAATGTGGAGCCAGAAGGTGAAAAGCCAGTGAAGGAAAAGAAGAAAAAGAAGAAACAATCATCTGAGGATGTTGAGGTACACAATGGTGAGGTTGAGAAGAAGAAAAGGAAGAGAAAACATGCCGAAGAGGACGAAGAAACCGAAGCTCCAAGCAAGAAAGAGAAGAAGAAAAAGAAGAAGAATGAGGATTGAGGAACTGGCTACCCGGACAATTTTGGTCAACTTAGGCACTCAGTCGGCTTTCTATATATAAAAATGTGGTATCTATTGTATCCCTTCGCTAGTGTGGACATTTGAAGCTACTTCTGCAGTTGTGTAACCTCTAATTTATTTTCTTATGGACAACTGTTGCATGAAGTTGGTCAAAGGAGTCCTATTCAAATCTTTTTTTGTCAAACTATTCAAATCTATTTTGTGTTTATTCCCTGAACCCTTGTCCATTTGGACCGTTCTTGCTGTATTGATGTCAACCTTTTAGCCCTATTCATGGGGGCTTTGCAAAATGCAAGAGCAGCAGTTTAAATTTGTCAATTTGGCAATCGTCTTTTGGTGATGTAACGACTTGTCTGCTGCGAATAAAAAAGAGTAACAGTCAATGAAAAATGTTTTTAGTACCACATGTCACACGATACCATTGTCTCTGTTTTAGTACCAATACTGTGTTGTAGTTTTTTTGAGGGATTTAGCTATTTTTTATACCTTATTTATAATATTCTAAAAAACACTTGATGCTATTTGGATAAACAATTGGTGATTAGTGTCTACACGAGTTAATTGGATGATTAGTCAGAGATTAATCAGTTTTTTATCTATCTAGACGGAAACGGTAAAATTCCATCTAACGTATAGATAGAGATTAATCGGCTCTAGACGGAGATTTTTAAAACATTACTTCTTTATGCTTCATTAACTTTGATCATGTATGCTCCCTAGTTGTACATAAAATATCTACTTCACTCTTCACAACCAAATGTTGCAAATGAATACTTGAATGAGAACATTAAGGTAAATCACAGGTAACAAGTGGCACGAACAAACAAGAGATGAAGGGAACCAACGCTAGGGGTGGGCGTCCGGACCAGAAGGACTGAAAACCTGGCCCGAAAAAACGGTCAGGGCCAAAACCCGGCCTGAATGCTTCAAAATCAGTTTGGGTTCGGGTTCACAATTTAAAATGCCTGAAAGTCTGGCCTGGCCTGTTTATGTTGCAACTGCCACATGTTTGCATTTTAGACTGAAGTCACTAAACTATTTGAATGTTTTTTCTGTATTGATAATCATGGATTGAACAATTTGTGTTGTGTATTGGTTTATATCAAACTTGTGTATTATTTAACTCTCTTATAACTTATACATATTAAACACATGAAGGAAATTTAGAAAAATATATGGTATATGTGAAGCTGAAGTTTTAGGCCTGAAAAACCTAAAGCCCGGTCCGATCTGACCTGGGTCACATTTTGCTCGAGTTATGATTTCTGAAAACCCGAGTCCGGACCGACCTGATTATTTCAGGTTCAGACTAGGTCCGTTACCATTTCCGGCCCGTCCTAGCCAAAGCTGTTTTCTAAAATTCTATTTTCGTAACAGATCTAGAAAAACAACTTTGTCAGGTGATGGTTGAATTTCTCAACGATAATGTCTTCAAAAGGACAACAAATTAGTGTAAATGATAGATTCAATGACCGTTAAATTTGCTCGTTGGCGTTCTCATCCGTCTTTTTCTTCTTCTTCCGATACCTTCGTGTGTCAAACCTTCATGAAGGCCAGAATATGACCTCAAACTAGGAGAAAAAGATAAATACTTAACCTGATCGAGAAAGAAAAGGAAAGAAGACGATCATATTACACTAAGAATATAGTAATTCATTCCTCCCTTAGAGAGTTGTCGGGTTTGACTTGTAAAAACTGGGGAGATCTGGCTGTCTGAAAAAGCCACAAAACCACTCCAAAACAAAAACACACTCACAAATCTTACCAATCCAACCAACACAGATTCATCCTCAGTCTCAGTAAGTTACAACTCTACTCTCTCTCTCTCTCTAGTTTTATATATACATCACTTTTCTCTCTCTACCAGTCTGTCACTTTCTTTTGGAAATTCATTCATTCACTCAACTCCCCCAATACCCAGATCAGATTTTGACCTGTGAGTGAATCTTGAACTGAACCCAGTTCTTTGATTAAGTAAAGTTTCAATGTTTGAGCTAGTTTTTGTTAGATTGGTGATTTTGATTGTTCGGTTTTGCTAATCACATGCATTTATGTGCTTGGTTTTGGTGAACAGGTTGATCCATTGGAGTTGTTGGGCTCAGTTTGTGATGGGTTTTTAGTTGAAAGACGTGTTCTTTTGGGTTTGTGAGTTATAGATTTGAAGAGGGTGTTTAGGCAAATTGGTTAGTTTTGTTAGTGATTAGTTTGGAGGAAAAATAGTCTTTGTATGTAAAATGTTGAGAGATGAGGCTTAGATTTAAGAATGGGGTGTATAATTAGCAGAGAAACGTCCTCGGGAGTCGAGACTGTGTCTAAGCGTGTGAGGAAGGATTTGAGTGTGGAGTCAAGTAGGAAGGTAGATGATGTTGTGGTGGCCAAGGTAGATAGTGAGGTTCAAGTTGGTGGTGAGGTTTCTGTTGGTGGGGGTGAGGCTCAGAAGGAGGAGAATGGCCATGAAAGTCAGCGGCCTCCTAAGGCAGAGAGGAGGCGATCCAAGGCAAACCCGAGGCTGAGTAATGTACCAAATAAAGCGCGTGGCGAGCAGGTAGCTGCTGGGTGGCCTCCTTGGCTCACGGCAGTGTGTGGGGAGGCTCTCAATGGGTGGATTCCACGGAAAGCAGACACTTTTGAGAAGATTGATAAGGTGTGTTTCCCTTTTCCACTTTCTATTTATGGAAAAGATTGATATTGTGATTTTGAAATAGTTGAATTTGAAGCTTAATAACAATGGTGTATGTATGATGCTGTTATTGATATAATGTTGTGCATTGAACTAAAACTTTATAGGTCAAGGTCATTTGCGATGCATTGTTCTAGAACTACTTATTTGGAATGTCTTTCATAATTGGTGTGGCCATAACATTTGTTACAAAGTATCGATTACTCTTTGTTCATATACAAGTAAACTTGATGGATCTGTGTATAGCTTTCTCTTACTTCCAGTTATTTTGGTTGTGCCTGATTCTGTCAATCCTTTTCTATACTTCGATCTTTTCTTTGTTGTCAGATTGGGTCAGGAACATACAGTAATGTGTACAAAGCTAAAGATATGTTGACGGGAAAAATTGTAGCTCTAAAGAAAGTTAGATTTGACAATTTGGAACCCGAGAGTGTGAAGTTCATGGCTAGAGAAATCCTAATTTTGCGGAGATTAGATCATACTAATGTTGTAAAGTTGGAGGGTCTGGTCACTTCAAGGATGTCATGTAGTTTGTACCTGGTGTTTGAATATATGGAACATGACCTAGCTGGACTTGCAGCAAGCCCAGAGATTAAGTTTACCGAACCACAGGTTAGCCTGTTTTTCCTAAACTTTGTTCTAATCTAACAAGTTTGAATGCATAATATGTTCTTTTCCCTGTGATATTCTCCCAAATTGATGCACTGCACATTTCAGGTCAAATGTTATATGCATCAATTATTATCTGGACTTCAGCACTGTCACAACCATGGGGTGCTTCATCGCGACATCAAGGGATCCAATCTTCTGATTGACAACGAAGGAGTACTTAAGATTGCTGACTTTGGCTTGGCTTCTTTCTTTGATCCAAAGAACAAGCATCCCATGACTAGTCGAGTGGTTACTCTATGGTATCGACCTCCTGAGCTTCTTCTCGGGGCTACTGATTATAGTGTGGGTGTGGACCTTTGGAGTGCCGGTTGCATTTTAGCAGAGTTACTAGCTGGGAAGCCTATCATGCCTGGTCGTACTGAGGTAAACATGCTAAATTTTGGTTTTCCATGCTTAGTCCACTCACACCCTGGGTTTTTAAGTAGTCCTTTGCTTTTCCAGTCATTATAATTGGGCGCTTCATTTAACATGCCAATCCTTGTCAAAACTTGACACCTTTTTTCTATCAAATTGAGACTGATCTCTGTCATTATATTGCTAGTTGAATTCATACCCCAGCTATTTCTTCTTTTTCCCGTATCTCTTGGTCTTCTTGTTAGTGGTTTAAGTTTAAGATGCTAATATCAAACATATTAATGAACATAAATAATATTTCTGTAATTCCAATGCCATAGCACTGCATTCTTGTGATAAATGTGTGACATATGTATTTGTGAGCGTGCCTAATATGTTTGGTGCTTATACAGGTAGAACAACTCCACAAGATATACCAACTATGTGGCTCACCTACAGATGAGTACTGGAAAAAAGCAAAGTTGCCAAATGCAACTTTATTTAAGCCCCGCAATCCTTACAACAGAAGCATAAGAGAAACCTTTAAAGATTTCCCGCCATCAGCACTGCCTCTAATTGAAGGTTTACTTGCAATTGATCCTGCAGAGCGTCAGACAGCATCAGCTGCATTGAATAGTGAGGCAAGTTATAATACTTTGACTAAATTTTGTTCTAATCAATTGTGCATCTGCAAGGTCTCAATGTTTTCTTGATGTTGAGGCTTCTTTGTGTGTGTGTGTATTCTTTAACAAACTCGATATCTAGATTTCATGACAAACTGGATTGGATTTGAGACTCAAAAAGAAACAGAAGTGATGTGTTATCCTATTCAGCTTTATATGTCAATTAATTTCTTTTTAAATATCTAACTACTACTCTGTCTTATCAAGGAACAAAAACATGTGCAATGGATTATGTGACAACTCAAGTGCCATTTAGCTTGTAAAAGGAATTTTGTATTACTATCTCTGCGTACATTAATGTTGAATTATGATCGGCCCTTCCGTTTGAATGAAACTGAGTGGTGCAATCATTTTGACTGCTACGTACCAATTCTTACCTGCTAGTGTGGTCCCAAGTCATAACTCAATATTTTTATGATAATGGATGCTGTTCTATCCATGACTTTGTTGATTACAATCATGAATATTGGGTTACATATAGCTAATATGGTTCCTTTGGATAAATATGCTTATAGTCTCTGTTTACTTTTTCTTTCCTCATTTGCAGTTTTTCATGACAGAGCCTTATGCTTGTGAACCTTCTAGCCTCCCAAAGTATCCCCCAACCAAAGAAATTGATGCTAAACGTCGAGACAATGAAGCTCGCAGGTATGGATTTTGTAGAATATGCATGCATCATTAAGGTTGCGTATATTAAACTGTGTGATTCTATTCTATTAGAAGTGTTTCTACTATTTTAGCTGTTTCATTCATGTTGCTCCGGACTAGATGGCAGATGCTGTGGTAACATCTTAAAATTTCATGGAGATCTCTCCCTCTGTAACATTAGCGAGCATCTGAACTTGTAACATGCCATTACATTGCAATACTAGTTAAGAAATAGGAAAACTTGGCATTTCTTACTGATATTCTGGTATTATTCTGTGGCAAAAGAAGAAAAATGAAAATCTTGGTATACCATGCATATTCATATCCTGAAGGCATATTCATTCCCCGAAGTCATTTATACAGATTATTTGAAGCTACATATTGTAACTCTTAGCCATCATATACAATTTTAGTTATATTCACTTGCTTATCTTGAATTATGTGTGATACATGATGAGCGCATTTTTGTCCGCTGCAGGACAAGAGCTGCTGGTAGAGCCCAGGCTGATGGTGCAAAGAAAACTCGTACACGTGAACGTGGTCCTAGGGCTATGGCAGCTCCAGAGGCCAACGCGGAGCTTCAATCTAATATCGATGTATGTCTAATATGTTGCCTCTACTAATATATTGTCTTCTTTTAACTTGATAGTCTGTTACACGTATGCATGCTTTATGGTATAATTTACTGAAATATAATCAAATTAAATGGCCTGCGCTATATAAAGAATACTGTAAGATACCTCTGATGCTTTATATTTAGCTTAATCCTTGTGGTTGACTGCTGCAACATGCTGATATTGTAGCCTCAGTTTATCTATTTGCCACATAAATGAGTTTTGTTTAGTTTACTCCAAATCACTACATGGTTACAGATAACTTGTCCATATGACCAAACTTCAGTACAGTTATATGGTTGAGGTTTTGACTTGTATGTTAATCTGTTGTTTTGATGTGAAACAGAGAAGGAGACTAATTACACATAATGCCAAGAGTAAAAGTGAAAAGTTTCCTCCACCGCATCAGGATGGGGCAGTTGGTTACCCATTGGGCGCATCACATCATATTGATCCTGCGCTTGTTCCTCCTGATGTCCCATTCAGTACAACCTCATTCGGTTATCCTAAGGAGCCAATACAAACATGGTCAGGTCCCTTAGTTGATTCCTCTGGTCCAAGAAGGAAGAAACATACCGATGCCCGAGAATCTTCAAAATCCTTTATGGGAACTCATAAAGATAAACATCATAATGCGCGAGTTAGAGGAAAGAAAAGTGCGGCTTAATATCAAGTTCACATGATGGAGAACATAATTGGTAACTGTTGGGTGCTTCGAGTTCTATACAATGGAAGACACGTTGCTGCTAGACAAAAGTAAACTCGTCGGCCCCAGCTTCTCACACAATACCAATATATCATTAGAGGTGTAGGGGGAAAAAATCTTCAGTTTTTGTGTTATAATCTTATTTACCACTTTCCCCATGTGTTACAAGATAGTGATTTTTTGTTCATGTTCAATTTGTAGGATGGTGATTTGGTGGGAGAATATGTACATGTTTATCCTGATTCTTTTCTCACTTTGGGGTATTGAAAACTTACTGCTTAGCAATAGTAATTTAATAAATCAACAAGAGCCTCATCTGTCTATTCTAGAATATTTGATATATATGTGTGTCTTGGTCCATGTCTTGTATACGGGTTTTATATAGTAAACCATGTTGTAATAGGTTTTTACACATATCCATGTAAGAGACTCATTGACTCATATAATAGCTCAAGAGACCCATATATTTCTTTATATAAAGGGGCTTTATTCTATCAATAAGATAAGAAGAATTATATAAAGGGGTTTCATTCTACAACACATTATCATGCACTTAGCTCTAAATCTCAAAAAGAGCAAGTAGGCCATCGAAAAAAAGAGGAAAAATTATGTCGCGCGCACGCCTGTGCACTACAGCGCGCACCGCAGGGCACCACCGTGCACCACGGTGCACAGCCGCGCACCACTCCTGCGCACCTCTTGGGCACTGCTGCGCACCCCTCAGGGCACTGCTGCGCACCCCTCAGGGCACTGCTGCGCACCGCAGGGCACCGCTGCGCACACCACCGCGCACCACATGGGCACCACTGGGCACCGCCACGCACCCCCTGTGCACCTGCGCATCAAGAAACCCTAAAATCTGTCTCAAGTTTCAAACGCCAATATCGACAGAATAATTTTCGAATTGGCTTTCGTCACCAATAGAGAAGTTGAATATATTGCTCATACGCTTCCAACGCCGCCGGTCTCACCCCATGAACCGGCTAGAAAGGAACCGAACCGGCCGCCAGAATCCCCAGACAGGCTGAAATATTCAAGCAACCGGTTTGGGTACTTTCGAAACTCCGATTTCAGTGAAATTTGGAGAGGTAATGCACAAGGATGTCAGGATCCTTCATACAAAAGGACACCTCTAGAACCGGAGTAAAAGTGGGTGAACCGGTCCTCCCAATGGCTTCAACGCGCATAGGAGTCACTTTTCCTTGAGAAAAACAGGTTGTATTCCTAATTTCTCTTTGAATCCTTCATATGGTTGATGCTTTTCAATGATTTGCTACTGGTTTATGGCAAGATTAACTAACCATATGATTTTTATGTGTTTCATGGCCTTCACATGCAACAATTCATTATGGAATTACGCGAACGATCGCCGAACGCGTATGGACTTGAGCATGGAAGCATGGAGCAGCTTATATAAATGCAGTCTATTTGGCAGACTAGCAAGTAAGCTTTACTTTTTGAATAATTTCAAAGTTCAATAACCTCGGGGAGGATAAAATCCGTTCCACCCTTCTCCATCCCCATTCTATGCTTGGGACGTTTGTCTTTGCAGGTTATTATGAAAAATCCTAAAACATATGTGCATTTGGCTACTGGCACCACTAGCCCACATGCTGCTCGTTATGCGCTGCTGTCGAGCACTATGCTCTGGCGCGTGCACAACTGTCGAGCGCTGTGCCCTGACACACGCACCTTCTTACCGCTGTGCTTCCGCATGCACCTACTGTCCGTTGTGTTGCCGCGTGCACCTGCTGAGCACTGTTGCAAGGGCCTGCCCCTGTGCGCGTGCACGCTACTGCCAGGGCTTGCACCTGTGCACGCGTGCGCTGCTGTCGGGCACCGTATGTGCACCTGCCTCTGTGCGCGTGCACGCTACTGCCAAGGCTTGCCCCTGTGCACGGGTGCGCTGCTGTCGGGCACCGTATGTGCACCTGCCCCTATGCGCGTGCACGTTGCTGCCAGGGCTTGCCCCTGTGCATGCATACACTGCTGCCAGGCACTATATGTGCACCTGCCTAGGGGCTGCCGCGCGCTATTGCCGGGCACCGCATGTGCACATGTGCGCTGCTTCCAGGCACTATATGTGCACATGGCTACCAGCTGCCAAAGCTTTGCACACTAATTGCTGTGGACTGTCGAGCGCTGACTGCCGATTGCTACCGAGCGCTGCCTAGGGTAGCTGCCGAGCACTGTCGAGCACTAGCTGCCGAGTGACACGCATTAGTTGCCGTGCACCATGCACCAAAGATATTTTTAGGTCCACGTTGTGAGGTATCCAACGTTGGTTTGTGTTTTTATGCTATTAAAGAGAGTTCGGAATTAGAGAATCATCTCATTCATTGAACCCGCGTTGTGTTTGATCAACGTTAGCACATTTCTCCACGTAGAAGTCCCGTTGAGAACATGATAGGAGAATCAGCTACCGGTGTAGGATGTCCAGAGTCTTGCTGCAGAGCACCACCACCACGTTGCAGAGCACAGGCTGCCCAGCTGCCAGCTGTAGTGCGCCTAGTGCCTAGCTACAGAGGACCAGTGCTGCATAGCTGCCGAGTGCTAGTTTCCAACCACTGAGCACCCAGCTACCGAGCATGACATAGATTTTGCTCGAGATTTAGCCACTGCTTCCTACGCTGCACCTCCAACCTATAAAGCGAGATGACCACTCTCGAGTCTCCATAGTTTGGTTTTGTATGCATGAGCGAGGAAATTTGCCGCTTACTTACATATTGACCCTTGAATGCCGCTCTAAGTCTCAAACGAAGATTAGAAGCTGAGCAACACTGTTTTATGCTAAAGGCATGCAGATATTGAGCGCTGCCTAGGAGCTACTGAGCGCTACACAAGATGCCGTGCACGCTGCCGAGCCCATGTGCACCTGGCTGCCAGCTGCCGATAGTCATACGCCTATTGCCGTCCAACGTGCTTGTTGCTAACCTTGTTGCTTGTTGCCAACCTACTGCCCCTTGATTGTTTTTGCTCCAATTGTGTGTCAGTTGCTGCCCCTGTGTGTCAGTTGCTACATATTGTGTGAGGAATGCCACCATCTTTTTTTGTCAGATGTCGATAGTTATGTGTTTGTTGCTTTGTGCTCTACACATGAACTATCGTGCACTGTGCATTAGGTGTTGAGCACTAAGCACCATATGTTAGCATTGAACACAAGGAACCGTGCACTGATCACCAATGGTTGTGCACTTACATCACGGATACGCACTAAGTGAGCTACACAGCACAGAACACTCGAGAACGTGCACATGACACCGACTGCCGAGCACTGAGCACCAAGGCCAAGCTCTGTGCAGTAGCTGTCGAAGCTCTGTACACCTCATGCTGTGCACTTGAGATAAGCTGCCGAGCTCCCCCCCACTGCCCCATACCGTGCGCCATGGGTGCCAGCGGTTGTGCAGCCACCGAATGTTGTCGAGTGCTCGATGCACCGGCATATGTGTGGCTCCTCATGTACTACCAAATGTTGTCAAGTGCTTAGTGCAATGACATATGTGTAGGTGCAATGTGCTGCCAAATGTTGCCAAGTTCCTAGTGCATTGGCATACATGCAAGCTGCAAATGCAGGCAACCAAAAACAAAAACAGTGAATCTGCCACTTTCTGAACAGCAACTTCTGAAGAGCTTTCTGAATCGCTTCGGATGAACTAGAATGCAAACCATATATCACTGGAAAGCTACATCTGTCTAGTTTCCAACGGTTTTTACAGTTCGTTCATATCCGTTCTAACGAAGGAGTTATAACTGTTTGAGTGAGCAAAGGGCATGCTGCCAAGAATTCTACAATGCACAAGGTTGCCTTCGGTGTTTATGTCTCTTTCTCACGTATCTACCTTGTTCGATAGGTATGTTATGTGAAGAAATTGAGTGCCTTGCAGACGGTGGGACTATCCACACAATCCTGAGCAAAAGAATGAATGCATACAAAGAAACGTACAAAGAGTGTACGGAACATCAAATGGATGCCTCTGACATTTGACGTCATGAAAAGCTCTTTGATTTCCTCCTAACGAAATGAGACCTCGATGAAATCGTTGGTTCGATAAGTGTATTCACACTATGACATGATCATGCATAGCCTTATAAAGGTGTGTCGATGTTCTTGGTTTAGTCTTCACCTAACAGCAGATTGTCCATCATCGGATGACGTGGTTAACCTCGACAAAGGTTACCTAATCCCTTGATTTTGGATCCCCCATGTTGCTATTACCAAATGTCGTCCTTCATGGACTTTGAAGACTTGTAATACCATATGTACACTTTACTTTTGGGTCGAGGATAACTCATGCGATGCCACTTTAAAGTTGAAAGCTTCATCATGTCAAAATCTGCGACCACAGTAAGTTGAAACTACTGTATCGTAACTTCGTTAGAGTTTTCTGAACGGATCCAGATGAACTAGAAGCTGAATTTTATATCATTGGAAAGCTAAGTGAGTCTAGTTTCCAGTGGTTTAAGCGGCTCATTCATACCTGTCCCGACGAAAGAGTTATTGCAGTTTAAGTGCGTACAGGTCATAGCAGACTGTATCCTACTGTCCCTTAACTTCGTCAGAGCTCCCAGATCAGCTCCGAATGAACTGGATTGCACACTTTATATCATTGGAAAACTATGTGAATCTAGTTTCCAATGGTTTAAGCGGTTCATTCAAATCCATCCATATGAGAGAGTTATGGCCGTTTTAGTGAGTTTAGGTCATACTGCACGAAAACTGCATACTCTTCACAGATTGTGAATCCTTTTTGTGACTAAGTTTGATCGGATCTTCACCATCTTTTATGACATGGTTGAATCAATTCTTGATGCCTTTGGCTCAATTATCCAAGTCACAAATGCCCTCCTTATGGTGAGAGAGGCAATCGAACATTGAAGTGTGTTATGAACATATACACCAACGATTACCATGATAAGAATGATAGAGACTTTTGTGTATAATTCTCATGAGTGCTGATTGAGAGCATCATGGAGAAGAGCATGAGTCATAAGGTCTGGCCAATAAGTATATTTGGGACAATTGACTCAGACAAGCTATGATATTTGGGTCATACCGGGTGAGATATGCGAGCCAGAATTGTTTGATATTCTTGGGCGTCCATTCCCCCGATAACAATGAAATACGCCATGATTGTATGTTGTGTTTGTGCGCCGACATGATGTCCTCGGCAGCCGCACAGTACTCATGTTTTCGTTGTGTAACGCTTGTTCTTTAGCCAAGTAAGGTGAAAGATCCTCTTATGCTATGCCACAAAAAGATGTCATTCTTATTGAAAATCCAAAGAGGGATTATGTAGACCGTTGCAACCAACGTATGGATACCGTATACGCTTTTATGGTGTTGGTTGAAGGGCCACACACTTGTCATGTGTTGCACCATCGTCTACCACATGTTGTTTATGTATCTATGAGATCAGTACCCATCCCTGAAGAGGGACATGCAGGCATGTATAAATTCGTCCACGACTTACCATCATTGCATTGATGCACCACAGCTCGTAACTGTGTGCTAGGATTGACATGAAGTTGTAATCCTTGAACTCGGCGGGATAGTAACGGATCTCCAAGCCTTAAGTTCCACAATGTGTCAAATTAGACTGCCACAATGCCCAATGATGATGTGTCGCATGAGATGAATATGTTCTAAGGTTGGATAGAAGTCATTTTATTGCTCTCCACCTTAAGCTCCTTGACAGACGATCTCCTTAACCGCTACATTGTGGATTGTCACTTTGAGACTGCATTCCTGCCGTTAGGGGGAGATACGAACACCAGGGTTCAAGTGGGAACGACGTGGATGTCGAGGTTGGTTACCACTAAGTCTCAACATGATCCTCATAGAACTATAGTGGCGAGATCAATGTTGCATATGTCAGTAAGGAATGAGTCCTACCAAGAGGACATGGCTCGACCAAATTGAAGTGGTCTTGATGTCATGGCTCGGCCATATTGAGATGGTCTTGATGCCGTCACCTTGTGTGGTGATATGAGGGCGCCATAATGTGGCAACATGGTGTCCTAGGCCTTGTGGCTCCCTAAAGGTTAGGTTGAGGCCCTTGGGTTCGATATACACTCGCACTGAGAGAGAAAGCGAGTTTGGCACTACTGGTCCATTGATTAGTGATACTCACTCCGTCTCATGTTAGTCTGAATTGTGACTATCGTTGGGGGACGCCTCAACGCCAAATTCCAATTCATAGAAAGAGATCTCTATAATGACTACACTAGTGTACATGAGGATGTGGGATGATGAGTTTATTGAACCACACGTTTGTTGATATGTTGACAAAGTGTATTGACCGAAAATGGAAAGATGTGACCCAGACAAAGGGATAGGTCCTTGGGCAGGTGTTGCCGACACCGCAAGTGTAAACCCTATCAAGTAAACCTTTGTCAGTTAGCGTAGTGAGAACAAGAGTCTCAGACTCCCTTATGGCGCAAGGTTTCTCATAAACACGCACTGAGATCGACTACGATGAGATGTACTCTTGTAATGGATGCTATTGCACTCCACTACCTTATCAGTTTGGTAGTTTTCCCAATAACTGTACATGCAGCCCTATGAATATGATCATAGTGACGTCTTTATGGGATCAGAGATATGTATGAAGATCTTAAATAGACTTCATAAGCCAAATCAAGTGGAGCTTGCGTTGGCCAAGTGTTTTGGACGCATAGTACATGACTCCTTGATTTCGGATGGGATATGATGAATAATGCCATTGTGTATTGATTCCGGATGATCGCAGTATATGCTGGATATCCGATGTTGGAATGAAAAGTATCTTGGGAAAGACACAATCTCGTATTGAAGTCGATCGATTGTGTATTGATGATGTATTTCCATTAATCGGCTTAGGTCCTCTGAAAAAGAGTGGAACCTTCATATGCTCTCATGATTAGTCAAGGTCTTTACTCCAAGATAGAGTGATCTGTTTTAATAAAAAAAAGACTTGACCTCACCTTCATCCGTTATAAAGCTAAGTAGCTTTGCGCCCACGCAATGCCAATGATATGGCAAAGGACATCACTTGAATACTCTAAGAGTATCTGGCATATTCAATCCCTATGGCATGAGAGAAAGGTTGTTGCCTATGTCATCGCTAGCCATGCATGAATCGAGATGCATCAGAAACGGAATTATGATCTAGGCACCGGTTGGTTTAGTGGCCGAGTTGCCGGACATATGGCACGCTGCCTGTGCACTGCCTAAGCGTTGCAAGTGCACTGCTGCCAGACACTATACGTGCACCTGTGCACCAAAGGCCGAGCGCTGTGCACCTGCTGCTGAGCATTGTGCACCGAGCTGCTGAGCGTTGTGCACGCCAGCTGCCGAGCGATGTGCATACAGCTGCTAGACACCGTGCACATAGTTGCTGGCACTAAGTAATGCCAAATTTAAGACATGTTGAAAGAGCGTACATATGCCAAGTTGTCAAAACAGCTCAGTGGTCACTAAGGATCCGGAAGCGCCCTATGAATGATCTTGAGATCAGGGAGAGTTGCAGATTTGAAAGAAAGTCTAGCATATACATGTCATGATCAAATGTGAAGGGTGTGGTTATTTATGTCAACCATGTTGCACTCTTTTTCCCTTAGTCACAGCTTTTTGTCCCACTGGGTTTTTGCTTGACAAGGTTTTTAACGAGGTAACATTGCATGCACCGCTAAGACCATTGATCCCCATTTGTGGTTGATCATGGCAGACTTGTTTAAGTATTGACTCGCATCTACTCTTGAGAAGCATGTTGGAATGCACCATTCATCAGGAAAATCCGATTGAAGTACACATCAGGGGGAGCATCACATGACGAGTTCTCAATGGAGTAGTTGGTGCGTTGTACTCTTTTTCCTTCGACCAAGGTTTAGTTTTCCCACAGGGTTTTTGTTACTTGGCAAGGTTTTGATGAGGCAACACTGTAAGCACCATTCCGGCATAAAAACACGTGACACAAGGGGGAGTATTCTAGAATATTTGATATATATGTGTGTCTTGGTCCATGTTTTGTATACGGGCTTTATGTAGTAAATCATGTTGTAATAGGGTTTTACACATATCCATGTAAGAGGCCCATTGGCTCATGTAATAGCCAAGAGGTCCATATATTTTCCTATATAAAGATGCTTCATTCTATCAATAAGATAATGAGAATTCATTCCCTCAATATGATTCTACAACACTGTCTCATTTATGTTTATGTTTCTCCAAATGCATGTGCGTAAAGGAAGAACCAAATACAAAATACGTATGGCAAAAAGCAGTTGGGAATCTTGGGATGGATACGTATAGGTGCTGTTAATAGAGTGATGTTCCAGCTCTCTTCTCTTCTCTTCTTTCATGAGTTGGGAATCTTGGGGATGGATATGAGGATATGTAGTATTGTGGATCTTAGGCAACCTGATTGAGCACCAACCTAGCAGCAACCTCAATTTACTTGGGGAGCTGCAGCGACTTCAACTTTGAACCAGATTTAGTTTTTGATAGGGCAGAATTGAACTGGCTTGTTGGAACTGAAGGTGCAGGTGCCACCTGCGACAGGTTAGTTTACGTAGCTAGGACCGCTATGAGTGTTACATGCACAAGCTAGCGATATTATTTGACCTAAATCTGACATGGCTCATTATCGATCCCTTTTCGAAAATGTATTATGCTTCCCAAACAGACATTCTACGCAAAAGCTGTCCAATTCTAATTCACGGTTAAAATCTAACTTTTCACACGGGCAACCCGAAAAATCTAAAATACTAATTTTCTTAATATATTAGCAGCTAGCAACCTTTTTGTATGAGAATTACCACTAGCAACCTCTTTGTATGAGAATTATCAATCCTCAAATCATTCTTTTTGGTTCTACGTCTCATTTTTATTTTTACTTTATTCCCTCTGATTTGAGCTTGCTCATGTCATATATCATTCTCCTTCATTTAGAAAGAACATGATCTAGAGTTCATCTTAGATGCAAAACAAGAATATGTAGAAGAAAAGCCCAACAAAAATTAAGACAATTAAACTCGTAGATTATTGGCACGATCAATAAACCAACACCAACTACTCTCTCTCATTGCTTCCCCACAATTAACGCTGGGCTTCCATCCTTGGAGCACTCTGGGCAAATCAGCCGAGTCGATATATCTTCACTCGAAGCTTTAGATTCTTTTGCATCGAGCTCTATGGTTGGGTATGTTTGTTGGGAAAGAATAATATAATAGAAATGATAAACTCAAACCAACAGATCACAAATATGCAAAGATATAAAAGATGAAGGAAAGTGAATACCGGATATAACGTGGTTCGGCAATGTGCCTATCACTACCAGAATAAACATATAGCCAACGAAAAAAAACAGGCCGACGAAATTTTTTTTCGTCGGCTAAATTGGATTTTTAGCCGACGAAATTTATTTTCGTAGGCTAAAATAATTTCTACGCCGGCTATAGTCTGTAAACTATAGCCGACGAAATTTTAAAAGTTTAGCCGACGAAATATGTAATGTCGTCGGCTAAAAGTTCTTATATTTCCAGATCTAGACAGCAGCTCAATTGAAAAAAAAACGGGAGAAAAAGTTTGGGTGTTGTCGAAATTGTTGGGTGTCGTCAAAATCTGTCCAAAATTAGTTTGTGGAGTTATATATAGGTACGTATATGTGTATATATCTTGATTTTGAGTTGATTTAAGAGTTTTATTTGTGTTATATATATATATATTGATTTTTAGTTTTAATTTGAGTTGATGAATTGTTGGATTTTGAATGTGATTGAGTTGATCGATTTTGATTTGATAATATATATATGAAGTTGTTGTTATTAATAAGTAGTAGTAGCTATATATATTTATATATTAATTTAATTATAATATTGTGTTGATTATGATTGATGCTAATTGATATATATATATATATATATATAATATTGTTATATAATTAGTAATTAGTATATATATGCATATATATATATATATATATATATATATATATATGTGTCTTAATTATTCATTTGTTATTAATTAATTGTACGTTAACTGTAGATAGAATACTAAATGATTTGAAAATTTAATTAATTAATTAGAGTTTATACATATATATTATGTTATCTTTTCAGGATATGGATAAGAGTTGGATTTCGCTTCCAAAATGAGACAAAAGATATGGTAAATGAGTTATTAGTTTTATTGAATATGTGATGGATAATGCTAAAGGGAATACAATTTTCTATTGCCCGTGCACTAAATGTCAATGTCGCAGCGATATGCATCGATTTGCAATTGATAAGGTTTGGCAGCACCTTAAGAGTAATGGGTTTTGGGAGAAGTACACATGTTTGATATATCACGGTGAAAAATCATCAGGGGGTCCGCATGATCATGGATAATTTTTTAAGACGGGCAGTCCATCCAACGATCCAACAACAGCCTTTATCAACGATATGTTTCCTTATGAGAGCGATGTATGCTCTGAAGGACCGTCTATGCCTGAGCCGGTGCAGCCCTTCCCTAGAGTTGTCAACACCGTTGGTATTGACAGGTACAACAAACTACTTGCTTTCCAACAGACCCCTGTGTACCACGGTTGTCAGAAGACGGTTCTTGAAAGTGTGATGGACGTTATGAAGATTAAAGTTGAGATAAAATCGACTATGAAGGCTGTTGATGAATATCTACAGTACGCTGCTTCGATGCTGCCCTACGGTCATCGTTTTCCAACCACTCATCATAAGGTCCGATGTATCTTGAAAGATTTTGGGCTTTCCTACATCAAGATCCATGCATACAGATATGACGGTGTTCTCTTCTAGGGTAAAGATCCAGAAGTGAATGACATTGGTGACCTTGACGCATGTCCAGTATGTCAGAGTGATAGGTATAAGCTGACTCCTGTAGGAAATAGGAAACCTGTGAAGGTACTTCGGTATTTCCTGTTGAGGGATAGACTGGAACGGTTGTACATGTCATCACACACGGCCAAAGCTATGAGATGACACGCTTATAGGGAATTGCATGGCGAAGATACTCTTATACACCCTGCTGACAGGGAGGCTTGGAAGCATATAGACCGTGAGTTTCCTCATTTTGCGTCAGAGGTCCGAAATGTGAGGCTCGGGCTCTCATCCGACGGGTTCAATCCTTTTGGCAACATGAGTCTTCAATACAGTGTATGGCCGGTGATTTTGGTACCATACAACCTTCCTCCATGGATGTGCATGAAGAAGGAATACAATATGTTGAGTTTGTTGATTCCGAGGCCCGGTTATCCAGGGAAGTGTCTCGATGTGTATTTGAGACCCTTGATTGAAGAGTTAAGTTTTTTTGGGACGTTGGTCATCCCACTTATGACACGTACATGCAGAGATGTTCCAGATGTATGCCATGGTTGTTGGAACCATCAGTGGTTTTCCTGTCCGTGGGATGTTGTCGGGCAACGTTGTTAGGGGATATAAGGCTTGTCTAGAGTGCCTTAACGATGAGAGAAGCAGTAGTCATTGCAACAAGATATGCAGATTGGGTCACCGTACTCTCTTTCCGTATGATCACGAATGACAGTAAGATGACAAGGCATTGATAGGACTGTAGAAAACGGTGTGCCTCCTAAAAGATGGACGGGGGAAGAAATTTTAGCAGTACTTAATGAGTATGATTTTAGGCAGCTCAGCAATCATCCCAATATTGTGGCGGCAGTACCTAACAGACCCGACAAGTATAAATTTTGGACACATAAAACCATATTCTGAGAACTCCCATATTAGAGCAAGTTGTTGATCAGACACTACCTAGATGTGATGCACATAGAAAAGAATGTGTGCGACAGTGTGGTGGAAACGGTGCTGAACTTGGAGGGGAAGACGAAAGACGGTCCGAAGGCACACATTGATCTTAAAAGAATGGAGATATGAAGACATTTGTGGTTGAAAGAAGGGAAGAAAAAAATGCCTCAACCTCCTTACACCGTGAAGCCTGACCAGAAGAACGTAATTTTCAGGAGGATGAGTTCTGTGAAGTATCCTTCAGGCTACGTAGGAAATATAGCATGGTGTGTAAACATTAGGGACAATAAAATGTACGGGTTAAAGAGTCATGACTGTTATATTCTGCTACAATGTCTCTTCCCTATTTTCTTTCCTATTTTCATTCGACCGTTCCTTCCCCGTCAGGTGATGGAGCCGTTAGTAGCGTTGTCAAGGTTCTTCCAGAAGTTATGCACACAAGAAGTGACAAAATCTGACCTCCGGGAAATGCAATAGGACATTATTTATATCATGTGTAAATTTGAGAGGATATTTCCTCCAAATTTTTTTGACATCATGCCGCACCTGATGATATATTTCCCCGAGCAATTGTTGCTTACCGGTCCAGTACACTATACTTGGATGTATCCCATGGAAAGTTATGTTTTTTACACCTAAATTTTTTATTGTACATGTTCAATATATAATCATAACATATTACAACAATTTATTTATATATAGACAACTTGGAGACTACAAAACTTATGTGGCTAATAAATCCGTGTAGATGGTTTGATACTAAAGCCCGTAGAGCATGAAGATCGATCAGTACGGGATTTTATTGGTGAACACTGCTACAAGCTGTTACGAAGATGACCCGTTCGTTTTTGCCACATCGGTAAAACAAGTGTTTTATCTTGATGACCTTGTTGTAAAGGTGACGCGTGGAAAGTCGTCAACCTTGTGCACCCTTGAAACATTTACCGGGCAGCTACACTTGAAGAGATCGAAGACGAGGAAGACGATGTTACGTATCAAGAGTCCAGTGCAATAGGTATTCCTGACTCCTCTACAATTCGCCTTAAAAATTTTAAAGCGGGTCGTTCGGTTCGAATTCGTGATTTAGACGCAAGACTTATTGATGTGGATCCAAATCAAGAAACAGACGACGACTCTTGTGATGATGAAATGTATAGATTGCCAGAAATTAATTCTGACACCGAAGAAGACTCATCGGATGATTCCGATTACGAGCCTTCTTAGTTTGAATTTGTAATACAAATTGATGTGTGTTTTATATGCTACATGTTGTTGAATTTATAATTTAGTTTAATTTTGGTGATATATGAACATGAAATTGGTATGGTTACATTAAACAACCTGTTTTTTATGTAATTTTCATTTTTAGCCGACGAAATATGCCGTATTTCGTCGGTCAATATAGTTTTAGCCGACGAAATACACCATTTTTCGTCGGCTAAAACTATCTTAGCCGACAAAATATGATGTATTTCGTCAGCTAAAACTATCTTGGCTGACGAAATAATTGGTATTTTGTCGGCTAAAACTATCTTAGCCGACAAATACCCTAATATTTCGTCGGCTAAACCATAAACCATATACTATAACCGACGAATACCCTAATTTTTCGTCGACTAAAGTTAAATAAATAAATTTAATAATTTATACCACTGGTTGCGTCTCATCGATTTGAAACTATTTGTAGTTGAAGGTCCGGGCAGAATACGTAATTTAGATGGTCAAATTACCGTTTCTTTGTATTTAGGGGTTTGACTAATGAGATTGACCGTCCGGATCGAGTCCTTAACGTTGTGGGATCAAGCTGAAAATATACCCACACACATTTTTAACATAATGATGATATCTGACGGTCGGATTTTCATTTCACAAGATTGATCATCACAATCACAACATGTCTACTAATGTTGTATAATTAATTTACCAAGTGTTAAGTAAATGTTCCGTTTCAAAAACAAACTATACGTAGAAGCTTCAAAAGAAAAAAAGTCGTGAAATAAGATATGATCGGAACGATGAAATATGTCTACGGTTGAAAAATCACATAATTCTGATAAAGTTTCGGTGCCAATAGTTGCGGTCAATGCATTTTTTCATTCTTTCTCCCTAGAGGTAGCCCTATCTCCGATTGTTATTTTTCATAAAATTTTTATACTACTAATTGTGTCTCATCGATTTGAAACTATTTGTAATTGAAGGTCCGGACAGAATACGTAATTTAGACGGTCAATAGCCGACAAATTTATTTAAAATTCGTCGGCTAAAGTTGAACTATAGCCGATGAAACACATAGTTTTAGCCGACAAATTTTTTATGACGTCGGCTATTCTTCTTCCTATATATCAAAACCCAGCGATAGAAACCCGAACATTTTCTCATTCTTTCCCTCTCTCCTCTCGGCCTCCACTCCTCTCCCTCTCCTCTCGGCTTTGCACTCCGCTCCTCCGCCTCCCAGCCCTCCGAGTCTCTCACTAGCCTCTCTGCCTCCCACTGCCGTCCTCTCTCTTTCGAATTTTTCAAGAAATTAAGGTATGTGATTCAATGTATATATTGAATTATATAATTATTTTGAATTACTGATGTATATATTGAATTTATTGATGTATATATTGAATTGAATTTTTTGCTAATTTGGTATATTTGTTATTGAAATTGTGAATATTTAATAAATTTGGTATATTAAAATATTAATTAGTATATTTAATATATTTGTGATAATGTTGTTGAAATATTTAATATAATTTGGTATATTAAATAAATTTGATATATTTGTGTATTAAAATATTAATTGTAATAATTTGGTATGTTTATTAAATTTGATATATTAAAATATTAATTGGTATATTTAATATATTTGTGATAACGTTGTTAATTTTTGATAATTTGGTATATTTGGTATATTTGTGTATTAAAATATTAATTGTAATAATTTGGTATATTAAAATATTAATTGGTATATTTAATATATTTGTGATAATGTTGTTAATTTGGTATATTTTTGTATTAAAATATTAATTGTACAAATTAAAAATTCTAATAATTTAATAATCAGGATAATAGACTTGTTTAGTAAAACTAAGGGTTCAAAGGGCCAAAGGTCTGAGTCGTCTGAAGAAACGTCTTGTAACCCTCAAATGTTGTTTCAAGGCCCCATGACAGCCCGACATGCGTCCCTTCTGGAGCCGACGCAAAGGCAGCCGGGCGCCACTCATTCCTCCCGACAGCTGGGGGCCACACATTTCACCAGACAGTCGGGGGCCACACATTCCTCCAGGCGCCGGACGCCCCTCGCTCCTCGAGGCAGCCAAGCGTCTTTCACTCCTTGAGGCAGCTGTGACCTCCGACTCAGGCGGAGGTGTTTGCACCACGTATGCCTGAGATACACAAGGCACCGACTCCGGGGCCTACTGTTTCGGAGGGTGGGTCTTTTAGGGTACAGATGCTGCCTCTTCTCTACATTCCGCGGTTGATACCGGCAGTCGATGACTCAGGGGCACCGATTTATCCATTGCCCCCACAGGTGCCCCTGCACCTGTTTGTGCCTTTTGGTACGGATTTAATTTCTGCGAGGGTATCATCATCAGCGACAGAGTCGAAATCCTTCGCGTTCGCCCCCACGCCCTCAGGTAATGAAATATAAATAATTTTTTTTTCTTATAATGTCATAATAAGAATAATCTATTAATAATCAATTTGTGATAGGCACCGTCGGACCCAAGCTGACAAGGAAGAAGAGAGGCCCCTCACAGGAAAGGTTCTCGAGAAAAAGTTCAACTATAAATGTTGATATTGATGACTTTAGTAACAATTTGTGATAGGCACCGTTGAACCCAAGCTAAAATTTTTTATACTTACCGACATTGCGTTTTGCAAAGCTAAAGTATTTTTCAAAAGTTTCATCTTTACTTGCCAAAAACTTGACCCAAGTAAACCTAGAGAAATCATCAACAATAACAAGCACATACTTTCTACCACCAATGTTTTCGATGTCAATAGGACCTACCAAATCAAGATGCACCAATTGATGAACTTGGGAAGTGGGTTTAGCATAAAGTAAAGGATGAGATGCATGGGTTAGCTTGCCCATCTTGCAATCCCCACACATACCTGTAGACTTACCCTTGAGTGTAGGCAATCCTTTCACACCGGCCTTTGTCGACAGCTTGACAATATTTTGGTGGTTGAGATGGAACATATGTCTATGCCAAAGATCGAGAGGACTCTCGGTAACTTGGGATTGGTGTGAGACCCCTTACGTTTTAACCGTGGTTAAAGACGAGTTACTGGGAGTTAAGTCACATTCGGAAACTTCACGAGTGAACGACCACATTCATTTTTGAGTTTTCCAAAACTCTCCAAATACCTGATTTAATGGCTTGATGTCATAGTACGTGTCGACACGAGTCTCTCGGTATTTTCGGATTATTTTTTGGAGCTTCCGTTAATTTTCTACGAATTTCTGAAGTTTTCGGTAACTTTTAATTATCAATCCGGTAAAAAGAGTTTTACCATTGACCGTCCATTTTTCTATAAAAGGGGTGAGAGGTTTGACTCGGTCAAACCTCCCACTTCGGTCAACTCGAGCTCCCCGAGATCCACTTCTGCCTCCGCTGTCCTCCGCCCGGCACCGGCAACTTTGGCCACCTCAAGGCGGCGGACCACCTTCTTTCTCTTCCTCCTCTATCCAGCCCAGTCCTTGGATCACTCAGACGTCCACCGTGGAGGGAGAACGACCGAGAAAAAGGCTCGGCGGTCAACGGCCAAATTCCGACGAACCAAGCGGCGACTCGACCTCCAACCGGTATGGTTCTTCTTCTCTTCTCTTCCTCTTCCTCTTCCTCTTCCTTTTCCATGCTCTTGATGATCGATTCGAGCCTTGATCGAGCTTTCCCCTTTCTCCTGTTCTTCTGCCTTTTTGCTGGGTTCTTGAGTTCTTGACTTCGACGAGGAGTTCTTGGACTTCAGGCGACCATTTGGAGCTCAGGTGAAGCTGCTAGGGAGTTTGGAGGTGTTGCAGCAGCAACTGTTGCTAGGCTGCTCTAGTGGAGTGGGCAGCAGCTCGGTCTTGACAAGGCAAAGCTGCTGGGAGACCGAGATGTGGTGTTGAGAGCACCTGGTGGTGGGCAGACCGAGTCGGAGGCTCTGCCAGTTGAGGAATTTGGCGAGGAAAGTGCTGAATTTGAGTTTGGAAGTGAGAGGCAGTTTCCTGTTTTTGTTCAAGCTACTATGTAATTGTGCTGTTGTTATTTGATTTGTGGTTGAGGTGAGGATTTGTTGTTTTCCTGCATGTTTGTCGTAAATTGGTGACGAAGAAAACGGGGAAACTCTGCCGAAATTCCGGCAAGTTGACCAGAATCCGGCAGAAATGCCGAGGAGGTAATCTTTCAATCTCTTCAAAATGTGTTGTTTCCGTTTAATAGAGGTAAAGAGTTGTAATCGGAAATTACGTATAAGGAAATGTACTAAAACGGAAACTAACCGTAATTGGAATCTTTCCATTTTAGGAAACCTTCTAAGTTTGGAAACCTACTAATTTTGGAAAGTTTCCATTTTAGGAAACCTTCTAAGTTTGGAAACCTACTAATTTTGGAAAGTTTCCATTTTAGGAAAGTCGCATTTTCAGAAAAACGGTTTAGTAAAGAACTGAAGTTCAACGAAGTTTGACACAATTTGGTAAAACTTGGTAAAGTATTAAATTGTTATCGAAAATGATAACTGAAATTCTGAAAATATCAAGTTGACCGTGTTAAGTAAATTTGGTGATTCACGTAAATCGGTAAATCGACTCAAGACTAAAGAATTGGTTAATGTGACACCCTAACGTCATTAAAATGGTAAAGGGAAGTTCAGAAGTTAAGTCGGACTTTCGGTAAATGAGTAAAGATTCGATAACCGGAAAAACAAGTTAAAAAGGTCAAAGAGTTTGTTTCCGTTTAATAGAGTTAAAGAGTTGTAATCGGAAATTACGTATAAGGAAACGTACTAAAACGGAAACTAACCGTAATTAGAATCTTTCCATTTAAGGAAACCTTCTAAGTTTGGAAACCTACTAATTTGGGAAAGTTTCCATTAAAGTAAAGTTTCCATTTTAGGAAGTCGCATTTTCAGAAAAACGGTTTAGTAAAGAATTGAAGTTCAACGAAGTTTGACACAATTTGGTTAAACTTGGTAAAGTATTAAATTGTTATCGAAAATAAAAACTGGAATTCTGAAAATGTCAAGTTGACCGTGTTAATTAAATTTGGTGATTCACGTAAATCGGTAAATCAACTCAAGACTAAAGAATTGGTTAATGTGACACGTTGGGTGTCCATAGTAATTCAACGAATTATTATGTGACACCCTAACGTCATTAAAATGGTAAAGGGAAGTTTGGAAGTTAAATCGGACTTCCGGTAAATGAGTAAAGATTCGATAACCGGAAAAGCAAGTTAAAAAGGTCAAAGAGTCAAAAAGGAAATTGGTTGGTCAACTTGGTCAATGTGGTCATTCGTGGTCAAACTAGGAATGCAGAGGTTTGTTGACTGTTATTGTTTCTTGGTTGCTAAGCTACTTTAATTCTACAGTGAATCTTTGGACGAGGTAGCTTACGCGGTGACCTCGGTTCATCTGAGACGGTTCCTGGATGCTTGGAGCTTACGAAAGGAACAACAATTCCAGGTAGGGAAGCTAAACCCCTTTTGGTAGTGGTTTTGTGTATATATGAGAAAGTGCATGATTTTGTGTATGCTCATGGTCGATGCCTCGGGAGAGTTTTCTTTATATTAAAAGATGAATGATTTATGATTGGGCCAAGAAATTTCGAGGCTAGACGTAAATGATTTTTATATGATGATGTGATATGTTGAGCACCATTGTCCTGATTTTCGGTGTGTGATCTGAGAGTGACGGGACCTAATATATAGCACTCTCATGGTGTCGATGACCGTGAACCTCCGGAGGGGCAATGCCCTGTTTATTTTAATTATCACACTTACGCTCGTCTCGTACAGAGTTAAGCGAGATATAAGTGCGGTGTGCTGTTACGAGAGATTTGTTGGGCATTTGCAGTAAATGGACAGTCTCGCTACTATTCGTCTTTATACACATAGGTAGTTGGCCCCGGTTTGCTGTATAGACAAACCCGGGATTCAGTCATAGAGATTCGTGAAGCCTTGCATGCTGTATTTTTCATTGAGCGCTCTGACCCCTGTTTTAGCATACTGCACTGTTTTCCAGAAAGATATGAAATGATGTTTTTGTGTGTCAAGGATTTTCTAAATGATTTTATCAAGAGCTCAAATCTATATGTATATATATGATTTTATGGTTTTCAAACCTATCAATGGTGGGCCTATATGTGATCACGCGAGGATGATGCTCACCCCTGCAACAGATTGTTTGCATGTACTGTGTACTGTGACGGGATAGATAGAGAGAGCTGTGTGTGTGGAGCCTCATGTCCTACTCGATATTTGGTCTAAGATGTACTCACTTTTCTGGTTTTACCCTTCGAGTCATATACCAGAGCATTTTACATAAACAGTAAACGTGTCACCCTGATTCATAAACCTTGTTGTATATTTTTATTGTTGTCGCTAAAGTTTTTTTAATTGACCCTTTAATTTGACCACCTTCCGTGAAATTAGAAAAAAAACTCTGATAAATGTTTTAAGAATTTCTTGTGGTGCCACTCAAAGTTTTAAAGTTTAATTTTATTTTACTTACTAAAAAGCCTACAACTTTAGGTTAATAAGTTGTTGGCACGTCTTTCGGACGTGTTGACTTCTTATTGGCTTAAAATCGTGGCCACTATAGTTTCCCCTCCCGGAGCGCTACAATTGGAAGCATATATGAGAAATGTACTTAGAGGCAGAGATACAGTAACACTAGTTGCTAGTTCTATTTCCTTTCATGATGCTCCTACCTTTTCCATCTAGAACAAGACACCTTGATTTGTCAAAAGTGACTGAGTCATGTTCATCAACAATCTGGCTCACGTTTAATAAACTTACTTCTAGACCTTTGACTAAAAGAACATTTTTAGACAATGGAGACCCGGAGTTTTAACTGTCCCTTTGTCAATGATCTTAGTTCTCGCACCATCTCCAAACACAACACTGCCAGATGGGTAGGTGTCGTTCATTGAGGTGAACCACTTCATGTTACCGGTCATGTACCACTATCAACATACCATTAATCGGACTCCCTTCGTGATAGAGCAGTAAGGGTGACATTACAGATGGCTACTATCTGATCCTGAGGTTTAGGATCGAAGCGGACCCTAGTAACAAAACATGACAAATCATCATCCTCTAGATCATCCTCCTATAGACACTTTTCAATAAAACTGGAATTGAAAGGCCCTTTGCCCTTACCTACCCCAGGGTTGGCTCTTCTTCTAAAAGGAGGATTCCTAGTTCTTTATTTTGGCTTTGGGATGGCAAGACTCTGAGCTATTCTAGTGAGTTCTCAAGGGTCGATTGGAATGTGGTGAAATTCACCTTCTCCTAAGACTTCCTAGGGTTTTCCTGACTGGATCTGAGCTTCCTACAACGAGAACGAATGTGTCCTATTATCCCACAAAAATGACAAGTGAGAACAAAACGTTGTGACTTGATGGGTGTTAGCGAAGCAGAGCTTAAGGCTCCTTACTCTTAACAAACATGGTTTTGCCATCTTGGCCTGAACAACTACCTGGCACAAACCCAGGGCCAGTCTTATCCTTATCGGATTTACCCAATCCACACATCTTTGTCAACTTCTCGAATCAGACTGAGAATTTTTCAAATTGTTGACGTCACTCACTTAGGGCTTTCTCAAGATCTAACTTTTCTAAGGTCAGAGTAGATACTAGTTTGGTCTGAGAGTCTAAACTAGTATGTAAGGCCATCACTTGGTTTTCTAGACACAAATTTTTTGCTTTCCATTTAGACTTACGAGAGAGAAACTTCTCTTGTATCCCTGCATTGGTCTCCTTACAATCTGAGAGCTCATTTTAGAGAGCCTCAATTTTTGCAAGCATGATTTTGGAAGCAGACGCTAACTTAGTACACTTGTCGTACATAGCACTATCAAAATCTTCATCCTCAAGGAACTCTACTAAGTCTAAAGAGGCTACAAGAGCTACATCATCCTCATCAGATTCAGAAACATGTTCAATATCGCTATCACTCCAGGATACTTTAAGGGCTCTTTGGGACTTGTTCCTTTTACTGGGACACTCAACATCTCTATGTCCGACACCGCCACACTCAAAACATCTATTAGCTTGAGGAGAGGTTCTAGGCTTGGGATTCCTAGAACCTATGGTTTCAACTGGTTTGGGATTCTGAGAAGACGATCCGTTAGGGAAACTTCGACCAGTAGAGAAAGGCTTCCTCTTCTTAAGAAGATTATCAAACTGTTTGGTTAGGTAGGCAATCTCCTTTATCGTTCCCTCGAGAGACTCTGGATCAATCTCTTTCTCTTCTACCTCATCTACAGTGGATAAAGCTTTGGTCTTTTCCTTCGTAGATTTCTTTCTCTTGGACTCAAAAACTTTCAAGTTTCCTACCAACTCATCTAAGGAATAAGTGTCTAAGTCCTGAGCTTCTTCTATGGCAATTTGCTTAGCCTCGAAACTGGGAAGAAGAGCTCGGAAGAACTTTTTCACTATCCAATACAAGGGGATGGCATCGCCTAATCCTTGACATTGATTTGTCACCTAGAAGGCGGCCATAGAAATCATCTATACTCTCATCCTCACGCATAGATGTCTCATCGAATTCATGAAACAGGCTCTAAAGATTTTGAGCTTTTACCATAGTGTTACCCTCATAGATAGTAGCTAAAGTGTCCTAAACACTCTTGGTGGTAAGACAAGTGATGATCATTTTCCGTTCCTTTTCAGATAATGAAGAAAACATGTTAAGAGTTTTGATGTTCATTAAAAAAATCATCTTTTTCAATGTCATCCCATTCTGACTTGGGCTTCTGCATTGGAATTGTAGTCCTTATTCATGGGTTTCATGGGGTGTTTCCAACCCTCTTTGACCATATTCCATTGTCTCCCATCATCTTGGGAGATAAGGAAAGTGGTCATCATCACCTTTCATTATGAATAATCCGTCCCATTAAAGTATGGTGGAGTATTTACATGAGTATAGCCTCTACCACAGTCCATTCTTAGGACACAGAGGGATCTCATTAGCTACGCTAGCGACCCGCTCAGATACCACTTGAAGGTCCTAGAGGTGGGTGTGAATAGACCCTGACAACTTTTTTGTTCTATCCCGCGCACAAGGATGGCAAATATTTGGCTACCCTGTTTGCTGTAGGCTAAATAATAAGTATAAAGAACAAGTAATAGTAAAGTAAAAATAACACCAGACTGTTTTTTATAATGCATAAACACTGAATTCAGGGAAGAAAACTGCGTGCCCTTGACTGAAGGACAAACTTTTCCACTATTGTAAACACACTACTACAAGACTCACAATCTAGATAATGGCACAACGCCTAGCCATTCTGCCTAGTCTACCTACTAGCGTTCAATTGAACTTGCTCTCCTGTTTCACTCAAATGTTTTACAAAAGGAACAATAAGCTTCAAACAAAACTTAACTATCGCCTATAACTAATTCTCTATGACAGCTTCTTCAGGTTATTGCATCACCGAGACCACCCTCAAGGTATACAATGCACAATGAAATGAGTTTGAAAAGGTTTTAGTGCTCAGCTCTATGATTTACAATCACATGGAATACTTAGAGATAAATGAGCAGTTAGCAGAATGCTATACTCAAAGTGAAGAAAACAACAATGACAATTTTCAACACTAAAACAACCAAACAACAAAGGAAAACCTTGCTCTCTATTTATAGGCCAAGTGCACTGCTATGAGGAAGCATATGCATGCACGTTAGCCACATCAGTAGATGTTCTTTTGGACTCTAAACTTTTTTCAAAAAAACCAGGACCAGTAGGATCATAGGGATCGCTTCAGTTATGAGACAGCAGCTAAAAGAATTTTCCAGAAGGGAGTAAGCCAAAAAAAGGACAAAGAGTTTTGGAAAACTGGATCAACTTTATATAAGCAAAAGACTCTACAAACCACTTTGCAAAAGAGACTCAAGGGTCAACTCTCATATAGTTTGGGCGGGCACATAGGTCGACTGATAGCTTGGGCGGTGCACCACATGGGTTAGCTGCCGGCTTGGGTTGTGTACCACAAAAACCCAGCTGATCTCAAAAGATCAAGTCATGTGATCATGGGTAGGCTTGCCACACTTTTCTAGACTGACTTGTAGCCCAAAAACGAATACTCAAATGTTGTTCTTAAATGAGATTTGAAATTCAAATACTTAAAAACTGAAGCAAACGCATTTGAAACGTGCACATGTAAGACTTAGCAGATAGGATAGATACAACAGGGGTATGGCAAGCAAGGCTGCCATCAGTAGTGATATATGCACATGCATGAAACTACCTAATTCCTATAAGATTAGTCAGATACTTTATTCTTCACTTGTTTAGTACATTTTGATTACTTTGAGCAGTGACAACATGTAGTCTGAATCCTTGTGTTTTGATCATAAAAGGATAGCCAACCATTCTTGTACCACACTTTCACCCTCCAATTCTCAACTCAAAGTCTGAAACCAAATGAGTTTTATAGAATTGTATGCTTAACTTATCTTTTTTTTCAAAGTATGTTTAACTTATATGTATATTTTGCTTAAATCAGAGAGATATTTGACTTCCAAGTCACTTAGTGTTCCAACACATTTTGCTTAAACGAAGTCTTTCAAATTCTTGGGGATCGGAAAAGATTTGAAAATTTGCAACTGCGCATGAAACTGATCGTCGACGTAGGTACGTGGAATCTCAACTCAAACTTGATAAGAACATTGTAGATGAACATCCGTAAGAATTTTGAATTTTCTGCCGGCCGGCCAGAGTAGATATAACATATTCTAAGTTACTCGGCCGGAATATTCAACCGATGATTCACCACCTATATCTCATAATGGATTCTATGTATGACACCGGAACACTTCAGCAAGATATATTCCACGCACGGAATAAGTGAAGGAACAACTTCAACATTTCGTTCTGGTTCTCATCATCAAGTCTCAACAATATAGAAATACGTTGGACTGTTAGGTTTAAAACTTTAAAATATCAGTTCTAAAGAAAAGTAGATGAACCGATTTGATCTGATCGAACTTCCAGCGAGCTATGTTACTATGTCCTATACGTCGACATGCTTCAGAAAACCAATACTTAACCTCTAAGCTTAGCTTCTCTTTCTCATTCTCTCTTACAACAATATACTATAAATGTCCAGAGCATATCATTCTCAGTTCCAATATTAGACACACCTACATTACAGTTTCATCATTTCATAAGATCAAAACTCAACAAGCTAGATCAGGTTAAAGAGATGCCTCCACACGGACCTCATGGCGGTGGCGGTGGCGGTGGCGGTGGAGGGGGTTTTGGAGGTGGAGGTGGAGGTGGTCCATACGGCGGTGGCGGTGGCGGATTTGGACCTGGTGGTGGCGGCGGTGGGGGTTTTGGACCTTTGGGCTGCATAGGCGCCCTCTGTAGCGGTATAGGCCGTTGGTGAGTTCATAAACTTTTGCCAGCATTGAATAGCTTGTTATATGTAATATACATCAAATAGCTTCTTTGAGGTAGTGTGATTAAACTAATTAGGTTTCATTTGTTATGCATGCGCGCAGTGCTTATATCCTGTTCTGCTGCTGCTGCATGGAGAACTGCTTTGGTGGTGGAGGTGGTCCTCACGGTGGGTTTGGTGGCGGTGGTGGTAGAGGTGGTGGTGGTGGTGGTAGAGGTGGTGGTGGTGGTGGTGGTGGTGGTGGGCGCTTCTGATCATCAGCTCATCTGCCGGTCGTGATTAAATGAATATTGATGTAATAAGTTAACTAGCGAGCAAGTGAGACAATGGCATTTTGCTGCAGTTTTAGCTAGCAAACTTTCAACTCCGATGAGTTTGGCCAGTTTCGTGTATTTCATTTTAATTTCCATGTATATCAAAATTTGTTTCCTCAAGGTCGTGTGCATTTGTTTCCATCTATCACGTATAGTGCGATCAACGACGACAACAGTATTGGACAAAGCAGTTAGTGGACTTTCATCACGGTCCGGGACACAAGCTCCAACATAGGAAAATCCTTAACTTCCACTTTAAGTTAATTTGTTCGGCTCGTTTGGGGACTTTTTTTTTAATAATGATATACGGATACTAGCATTCTCTTAATCATAATATAAGTTAGAAAATTTGGTATGCTATAACCACCTTATTTTACATAAAGTTCATCTAAAAAGGCAAACAACCTATAAAAACAACAACAAAAAATAACCATAGCATATTTCTATTTCAAACATAAAAAATAGGCAAATGCAAATAAACATCAATTAAAAAAAACTAAGGGTGCCAAAACACCCTCCCTAGCCATTACTCATTTTCAGCCGTGGTCCAGCATCTCAAATCTAAAGCCCAACACTTGAGTCCACCATTAGCCCAACAACCTTGCAAGCCACAAACTTCAGGTCTAACCCACCGTCAATCCACCCTAGATGCACTCTAGGGTTTCCTGTCGCCACTGCCATATCTCAACGGCCAATCACAGCTTTGGATCCAACAACCACCGCCGCCCCAACAACATGGGCAATTGACCTAGCCTTCCTCCTTCTTTCACCACTGCTCTGGGTTTTGAGATCGCGCCTGAAGGATTGGATTGCAAAAGGCCCATTCCCGAGGGCATTTTTCACCAACACCATCAACATCACTGCTTGCTAATCCCAAGTGCAGGAGTCGCTTAGCAGTATAGACTCGAAGTACGAGAGTCGTTTCTACCAAGAGCAATGAAAAAGTATACAAAATTGTAAACTGAAATATAAAACAAATGAATGAGTTTGAAAAAAAAAAGAATGAAGAAAAAGAAAGGAGGAGGGGACCAGCCGACCAAGGAGGAAAAAAATAATAAAGGAAAAAGAGAGAGAGGAGAGAGAGGAGAGAGAGAGGAGAGAGAGAAAAAGAGGGAAGAAAAGTCAATGAAAAGAGAAGCGAGAGGAGAGAAAGTGAGGTCTGTGGAAGAAGAAAAAAAGAAAGAAAATTGAAGGAAAATAGAGAGAGAAAGAGAAGTCAGCTCCTGATGCTCCTAAAAATATCTCTCTTCTTCCTAACCTTTTTAGAATTAGAAAAAAAGTTTTAGGAGGATGAGAGGTGGCCCACGTGAGAGACTGTCTCTTCCTTCCTTAATCATATCAATTACTACGTTGACCAAAGGCAACTCTTTTGGGTTTCTAACTGGTTTCATCTATCACTTAGACATCAGACCTACAAATTCAAGCATATAAGATAATTAGATCAATTTAGGTCAATAAAATATCGAATAGTTGAGTAATGACAGAGATATAATATACAATTTATACCACTTATCAATCACCATCCTCACCGACAACAGATATCCTTGCCAAAAGACCCCTCGTCACCATCACGATCACTATAGGGAAAACTCTCTATGCCGCTACCATATCTTGCACAGTCACCGTCATGCCCAAAGGTATAGCGCTGCTGCCAAGTGAGACCTAGATCTCGAGAACCAGAATCACTCTGATGAGGCCGAAGTCCCTCGGGCATCTTGCACAAATGCATTCTCATGTTTTTTATGTTTGGGGACATTTGGTAAATGATAATGACACAATAAAGATTAATGTCACCGTTATCCTAACTCAATTTCTCATTCTCCATCACCCTCATAGTTTCACTATCATATATATATATATATATATAAATATATATGTAGCTAATATTCATTATTAGCTATATATATATATATATATTTAGATTAGTAGGTCAAAAGAAGAGTAGATGAGTTCCATAGAACCCGTATCCTAACCATGGATGATCGCCTTCTACCAGTCAAATTAAGAAACTCCAGAACATGCCCTGTAACACACTGTCATGCCATTAGTTTGCTCCCTGGTTTGCTCCCTGGTAAGAGTATGTCCACCCGTTTTGCTCCCTGGTTGATTGCCACATGGGAAAAGTAACCCAGCAAAAAAAACTCCCTTCCACCTATAAGAGCAAGTCCACCCCTGCCCCAAAAACATCATCCTAACCTTCGGTCACGTTAAACGAATACCTAACAAAAAAACTTCCTTCCACCCAAGAATTTTTCTTCACCTCGTCAAACCTGGACAATCACCTAGGTTAGACACATGATCCAGGTCTCCATTTTGATGACCCATGCCGTCTGAGTCCACCTCAACGCTCTTTCACAGGCCACCATGACATCGGCCACATTGTAGCAGAATGCGAGGGCAGAGCAGACATGATTTGCCTTGCGGGTCAACGCACGAACATCCCAGAAAGAGAGGGAGACGCGTGCCACAGAAGTGTGGCTAGAGAGAAAGAAATCGACGTCGAAAAAACATGAATTTCTAAAATTCATTTGGCCGTCAACGGTTGAACCAATCGAGGATTCGGCCGTCAAAGGCCAAAGAAATCTCGCCTGAAATTCGAAAGGCCAAATCGGGCTTTTCCTCAAACCTTAATGCATGTGTGATCTTCGAACATAGAGATGACGGGCTCGAGGAGAGGAATCCAACGGTGCCGATCACGCGTGCAGCCGTGGCCTGACGACGGAGGAAAGCGGCAGCGAAGCCAGAAGGAGAATGGTGTTGTCTAGGCTCGATTTGAGGTCGAGAGAGAACTCTGGCTGGGCGCTGATTCACGCCTCCCTTTAAACTGAAATGGACGGTTCAGATCGTCCCTCATTAAAATCCAACTTCTCAAATAAAAAAGCCTTTTTACTATTTCTTTTTCTGATTTACCAAATGTAATTTTCTTTTTATCGAAATTTCCAAATTCATAGAAAATAATCCGAATGTCCGAAAAATATTTCGAAGATATCCCCGAACTCATAACTAATATATAAAATCATTATTTCACACTCAAAATACATATTATAAAATTTAATAAACAATCATTGTCACGTAGCGACCCAAAAACATAAATCATAAGTGAAAACTGAAACCAAAAATCACTGTCATGTGGCGACTCAGGACTCGTTTATGACTTGAGTCTTCACAACAAAGACCAAAAGGATAAACATGCTCAAATGACGAGTTTCTTTTCAAAAGTGACCCAAAGCAAATGCTGGGTTAATGTAGTGATCCATGTCACTTGCCAAATGACCCAAAATGACTGCCAAGTCAGCCCAGCGCACATCGTGGCTGACATCACCCACAACAACCCCCAACACACACGCCAAAGCGAGACGCGTGCTTTGCACGGAGGAATGTTGTCCAACCATTGCCGCGGGAAGCTTCTGCCAATAATTCATTCCAAATATATATTGATTGACAAATCAATCAAACTGTTGTTATCTTTTGATTTTATTAACGAGATTGAAGAAATGAAATTACAAATATTAATTTTAGGGATGAGGCACGCACACATGATGCGTCTCGCGTGTGTGGCAGATCTCAGTTTTTAAGTTGATCTCATTTGTAAAACTTGATCCTATTCAGTTGTGTTGTTTTTGTATCTGAAACGAGGTCTATCGAATCCGTTCTTATCGATCTCTCAATCAACCATATGAAACAAACGTGTACTGTGTATGCTAGTTCCTCACCTTCACGAATGAAGAATTACCAAGAGTCATGCACTCACGCTCTAAATAGGATACAAAGCTTCTCTAGCCACTGCTTGACACGTGCTAGAGACAACCGCAGTACTCCAAATACTGCGTACATTCCAGAACACACCTTGTAGTGTTTCTAAAGCCAGGAGAGCTAGCAACTGTTTTAATATTCAGTTTTTGCTTTTCTTTTGTCTATCTTTTAGGCATGGTTTGTAACAAAAAAAATGAATAGTTATCTATGCTCATTAATCATATTTAATTATATATATATATATATATATATGTCTTTTAGGGATTTTTTGTAACAAAAAAATGATTAGTTATTGATGCTAACTCATTAATTATATTTAATCATAAGATGATCAAAGGATTGCACTCTTACCCTCATGGTGAGTCGAACCCATAATTTCGTCAATAGATAATAGATGCGCTTACCATATGCTATAACCGTTTCGTCCATATTTAACCATATATATGAATAAGTCATAATCAAGTTAGAACTTACTTGCTCGCGCTTTAAATAGAGATGTCAACCATCAATATACCAAGAATTACTTGAGGAATTCCGGGGTCACCTTCCATTTTCATCGAGAAACAAACTTCGATGTGGTGGAGGCTAGGTTGAGATATCTCCAAGTATGACCGTATGAGTCCAAAGTTAATGGAAGGCATATTTTGCATAATATCAAATCAGCGGCCACATTTAGGTGAGTATAATTTGTAATGATTTCACATTATGATTTATATTTAGGACTCATTTTGTATCGGACTGTTGGCTATGGCATGGTCGCGAAATCACATAGTCGAAGTCAGTCTGCATCAATAGCTAGAAGCAACATAAGATGATAAATTTGAGATGCACACAAATTTAAGTTCATCTTGCCCTTGGTAGATTTTGGTGCCTTTCTTCAGCATTTGCCGAGTCTTGTGCGCGTAGCTGAGTATAGCACAGTTGCCACAAACTTTTGCCAAGGACGAGTTGCATCAGTTGGTAAAAGAAGGTATATTTTTGCAGCAATAGTAAGAGGGATAGCATGCAACCCTTTTGATGTTCGTGGTGTATGAACCAGACCGAACCAATAACAGAAACAAAGGTAGATTTAACTTTGAAGTTCAGTCGGCTAATCAAGACAAACAGCCATTGCAAATATAATTGGGAGGTCATATTCACACTCTTTTTGTACACAAGGGAGTGAATAGCAACTGAGAATTCAAAATGGAGTGTGAATACCACATCCCTAAAATTTGGACCCAAAACTACAAATCCAAACTACAAAACTCAAGCACAAATTAAGCATCTTTAGAACATTACGTCCTTGTAATTGAGAACCAAACCTGTTCGGATTAGTCCGCATACAAAGGAAACAAGTATATGTGTATAGGCCCAAAATACGTCTGCATATTAATCATCGTAAAACTACCATCAGTCTTCCTCAACTGTCATCCTAAAATTTTCCAACCAACATCACAATGGCATCTACGCAACATCATTGGTTCCCATGAACATGTCACAATCCCAGAACATGAAATGTAGTCAACAAAAAGACGGCTTATTAGTTCTTAGCTTTCAGCTTATGGACATTTACTGCACTTTACTGTGAGTATATTGGCTAGACTCACCCTTCTATACCTCATCTATACACTTATCAGAGCAAGAGGTTTTCAAACCTATTCATCTAAGTTCAGAGTGATGATACTACCTTCATCCACAAACTTTTAACAGCTATAGCTGTAACAAGGAGAATACTGAAAAGTGCCACGGAGGAAGCAAATATGACAGGGAACTCGACTCGTTGCACACCACCTTTACTCAAATATCCCTGCAATAAAGGACACCTATTTCATCAATTCTTGGTATCAGGTTGTATGCGAGCATATGTGAAAGATATAGAAAATACATCACTATAGTGAGACTATCATAAACAAAGAGTGAAGCAATCCAATATAATGCAATGCAGGGTTCCAGAATATTTTTTGCCCGGAAAAAAGTCCTATATTAGGTATTAAAGATCTGCAAGTCTCTGGAAAAAATGTCACTCCCCTACTTTTAACTTGTAAGCATATCAGAGAGTAGGTTCGTTCTGACCACAAATCCAGTGAACATATTAAGGCCTTGGGCACTAAATAACCAGTAAAACATACAAACCAGACTTGCAGAATGTCACCAATGGACAAAACATGAGGGTTAGGATAGGGTTTGAGAAATTACTAATTGCTCCTTCAAATCTTTTATCTCTTGGATGCTTGAACTCCTCTCCTCTGTTAGCTTTGAGATAGTAATTTCAGCCTGAAAAGAATAATAAGAACAAAAATTAAGGAAAAGTGGAACATGGTTACTATCATATTATGAAAACTAATCATGTATTGGTGCAACTATGAGAACAAAATTTCTACTCTTTCTTGGTCCAGTAAACAGCTCAGAACTAAATTACTGTCTCTTAAATAAATGAGGCAATTCATTCTTCAAACAGAAAGTAATTGATGCAGCTAGTTGCACCAAAAAATATATCTAATGTGCTACCTTTTGATTTTGATCAATGTTAAGGACATGAAACAGACTAACTTGTGTCCAAGAAAGTATTGTGACTCTGCATGTTTCTCCACCAATCATTTATAGCTGCCTACTGGTTCACCACCCCCATCCATCCAAGAGAAATATAAGTATACAATACCATGAATGTGGCACAGCTTATGAAAGATAACATAGAATTCCAAAAGTCCTCAAATTATAAGGTTGTATTTCTTATTCTGAAAGGAAGATATTTTATAAAACAACTTTTCAAACACTGCATGAAGATAGGAGGACAACTATCACATAGCATCCAAACTGAAAATATAATATGCCCTTGTTGACCCAGTTTTACTTTCACTGCTCTATAATTGATACAATGGGGATCAAATAACTCAATCTCGATAGACCAATCTAAAACCAAGAGGTATGACCACCTAGTAGGCAAGGGAACTTGCATAAGATCTATGCAAGGGGAACCATAGAAGGAGAAAATAAAAGTGTGTCAGGAAAACACATAGTCAAACTCTTCATATATAATGTAGAAAAATACTGCTAGACTATTTGCTCATGCAATTGGGAACAATGAGAACCACAAGAATTTGAAACAGAAAAATTAAGAAATGACCAAACCTGGCACAGCTTTAGTTCAAGTTCAAGTAGCTTTGATTTCATCTCCTCAATATCTTTAACCAACTTCAAGTCTTCCACAACCTGTGCTTTATCTGCCTCCACATCTTTTACTCGTTTCAAAAGCAAATCCTCAGATGGCTCCATCTCCACAATCTTTGCATGATTCAACTCCATATCTTTTGCTGGTTCCAATTCCACAACCTTAGCTGATTTCAACTCCACATCTTTGGCTGGTTCCATGTCCACAGCATTAGTTGATTTTGACTCCACATCCTTTGCTGATTTCAAACCCTCATAATTTGTTGGTTTCAATACTGCAGCTTCTGCTAGTTTCAACTCCTCTTCTTTTCTTAGTTTCGTTTCCACATGCTTTGCTGGTTTTACCTCAGTTTCCCTTGATGGCTTTGAGTCCTCACTGTTGACAGCTCTGAGCTTCGCATCCTTTGTAACCAGGTATATATTGCCAAAACAAGTCAGAATACTTTGTGATGGACATGATCAAACAACATACATGAGGAGACACTCACTATGAGGCTGAGTGATGATAATATATTTTGAAAGTGAGAGCAGAGAGGGAGAGAATCCAACAATTTTCAAATAAGAAAAGTTTCCCTAACCATTTTGTGCGGAGGAAGGGTTTCGGCTCCACCAAATATTGGATCATTTAGCATTGATGCTTCATGGCCTTGCCCTTGCTTCAAGTCCACCTTGATTGGTGACAGCATTGGCGAATCAGGTGGGCTGATGAAGAATACTAGTAGCTTTTTCTCTTCAACATATTTACCCTTATCTTTCGCGAACTGTGATGGTAAACAATGAGAAACCAGTACATGTAGAATCTCAAGCAACCAAAAACTACTGTGACTTACCATACTAGATGTAATATCCACATCAGTTGTCTCAGAAGAAACAGCAGTGCTTTGGACTAAGAACTTATCTTTGCATTCCACATCTGGCAAAGCTGTCTTCGGAGCTTGCATTGTAACTACATTAACAAAGAAAGTCACATGGCTATAACAAAAACACCTATAGGAGAAAAAAAATCAGATTGTACGGTGCAAAGCATTGTGAGCCCAGGGAATGCCAATATCTTGATCTTTCTAAAGCAGATAAAATTTTACGATATAAAAATGGAGTACTTTAAGGACCTAAGATCTTCTGCCAAATCCATCCAAAGGATAGAAACATCAATCCTTGTAAAAATAATGTAAAACTGCAAGACCTATAAGATATATTCACCAAGTCAAAAAAAATCTTCTGTTAAGAATGGGGCACACGCTTCAACCCTCATGCTCCTGTAACTACTAATAAGGTAATGTTTACATGCAGATTCAAACAATTTATCAGGGTCTACTCAGTGAGGTGCATGATCAGTACCTGAGAATTCACAAGATGATTTTGGCAAGATAACACCTACATTTGGTCGTACACAGTATTTCTTGGGGGATGTAGTTTTAACCTGCAAATATAATTATTAGCGTTCTTTCTTACATAACGAACGTCACTTCTAATCACTTCAATAACTTGGAAAACAAACAAAATGCAATATAAACCTTAAAAGCAACATGGCGGTCAGACGTGTTGGTAAGTCGAATTGAGCATGTGCTTTGCTTCTGCAACTCAACTACAAAAACAATTACACAGTCAGTTTACAAGTCACAAACAAAAGTTACTGTATAACATAACTCGGAAAACAGTAACAAATGTTGAGATCCTTTCATATATAATTACCCCCAGCTAAAGAGAAGGAACACTAAAAAGGGTGCATAACCTTTAAATCTAACTATGAAACTGTGTCTGCTAAAAAATACCATGGAACTGTAAAACATTCCAAGGTACTGACTAACAAGAACATGCATTAATCTGATAAACATTGGTACCTTCAAAATCAATCATGCATTTCATGCAATAACCATAGAACAGAACGACTATAGAAATGAAAACATAGAAGCAAAATAAATTAACAACAATCATCTACTCCACAGAGCATCTACTCCACAGAGCATGTCTTAGTTCCAACTATGTGAGTCAGGCAAATTAACAAAAATCCTCTACCCCACAGAGCATGTCTTAGTTCCAACTATGTGAGTCAGGCACATGAATCAGGCAAGTATCAAACATCTTAACGTTTAAATGCAAACAATGATCAGGATACTATATCATAAAGAACACTAATAGCTCTGTCCATCCACCAGAAATGAGCTTACCTACAAACTTCAATTCTTTGGGATGAATCTCCACAATTGAATTCATCATGATCAAACCTTCGCAATGATCGAAACACCGCACACTGATATCCAAATTCGCTGCACACTGCACAGCAATCAAACAAATCAACAACTACAACAACAAAAAGAAATCGCATAGTATTGTTTACATGCCTGCTGACTCACCATTAAAGCCCTTATAAAATGAAAAGTTGAGCATTTGATTGAAATTATTGGATCCTTGGGGCCCGGTAGAGCATATGAGCTAAAGAAAGATGAGGGGAAAAAGAGAACCGAAAGTTTGCCTAAAAAGTTTCATGCACTAGATCCCAAAACCATAGCAAAATACAATTCAATCCTTAAAAAAGTCTGTGTCGGCTACTCATATATCAAAATCAAATGCACCGGTTCAAATAGCTCCGACGAAGTCGTTTCAGCTCCGGTCCGTTCCCCGCGATCAAATCACAGCGCAAGTGAAACAAAATAACGAGCAAATTTAACTAAAGACGCCGTTTCCCATCTACGTTCTGATCGGCGAAGGAGATTGGACACGACGTCGTTCGAATCAGACGGAGCTTCAAAACGACTGAACTAAACGCCGTTTAATTCCGGTCCAGTGCCGGCGATCAAACCAGAAGGCAAGTACAAAAACGAAAACAATCAGCTCATAAAACGACGCAGTTTCCAATACTCCGTTCTGATCGGCGACGGAGATGGGAAACGACGTCGTTCGAATCAGACAAAGCTTCAAAACGACAGAGCTCAATGCCGTTTCAAGTCCGGCGATCAAACCAGAACGCAAGTAAAAAGAAAACGAAAAACAATCAGTGAAACGACGCCGTTTCCAATTCTCCGTTCTGATCGGCGACGGAGACTGGAGAACGGCGTCGTTCGGATCAGAAATTCAGAGCGGAAAATCGTTTACCTGAAGAATCGGAGAGGATTTGAGACGCGGCGGAAATGAAGAGAAGCTTTGAAGGAATCGGTGTGGATTTGAAAGCCCTAAGATTCTAGAGAGAGAAAGAGAGAGGAGGGTGGGTTTGGTGCACTGAAACCTCTCAGCGTTAGTTGTACCGGCCGTTAGGACGACTCCACTTACAAGAGAGCGCCCCTCTTCCTGTCTCAGCTCTCCACTGTACTCACTTTTACGCAAGTGTATCTGATTTTCCTCTTTTATTTTATATTAAAATTCTCTCGGGTCAACCGGGTCGGCCCGTTTTAATAGCGGGTTCCGATTCCGACCGATATGTGAGTTTGGAGTCCGGCCACTCGAATTCGGAATGTTTTTAAACATGTATATGGAATATTTTTAAAGTTCATAGAGTTTTTGATTTTTTTATGTGACAATTAATTTAGAGTTATGTAGTTAAGGCGTAAGTCATGAATCACATATGTGTTATGTTTAGAGATTTCTCTTTTTAGGATTCATTCTTTCTTAATCGTTACTATATTTGTAGAGTGGAGTAGCAAGTCATCAAGAACTTTGAAGACTGCCTAGCATCTTCTGTTCTTTCTTGATTTGATTTGCCCCTTCGACAGAAAAAAAGTGTTTGCCCTTTGGACCTTAGACATATTTCAACATATTGATAATATATGACGGTCGTATTTTTGTTTGTGAATTTTGATAACCGGAATCACAACATGTCTACTATTTACCATTATTTATCTATATGGGGAGCCCTATCATATATGGGTAAATGTCTCAAAAATTTTAGATGGACATTTGCGTCTCATTATGGTGAGTGTTTGTTGTGTTGAAGGTTCGACCAAAATACCTTATATAGATGTAGATACGGGCATTTTCGTGTGTTAAGTGTTTAGAAAAACGTCATTTTAAAACCTTAAACGAACTCGGATGGCCAAAAAAGCTCATATGTCATAGCATTAGCAATGAGTTTGACTCGCAAGGTCGTTCTACTTCCAGATTGGTATCACAGTAGTCAATCGGACACCGAAACATCTGTCGTGCAATTTTGTAACTAAAATGTACTTTAGCCGACGAAATACCCTACTTTTGTCGGCTAAACTTTTCAAATTTCGTCGACTAAAATTCATAGACTATAGCCGACGAAAAATTTTTTTTGTCGGCTAAAATTCCACTATAGCTGACGAAAAAAATAGTTTAGCCGACGAAAAATTATTTCGTCGGCTAAAATTCCACTTTAACCGATGAAAATTTAACTTAGCCGACGAAAAAAAATTTCGTCAGCCTGTTTTTGGTAATTTCGTCGGCTAAAGTCTTTTTTCTGGTAGTGTTTTATGTTTTACTTCATGGAATCTAAAACTGCTTACCTTGATTAAGCAAGAGATTTACAAGCATCGATCTGCAAGGTAAAATGTGTTGAGTTATCTGGTGGTTGGCTTCCCTGGTCTATGAATCCGTTAGAATGCGCCGCAGATGATCGAGGAGCCGGCCTTCGGGAAAGAACAGAGCACATTCTGCGCGTTTGTGACGACATGAACTGTATTGTATGTGAAAGACTAGTTGGATACAAGTCATGTACTTCTTCCTTGTCCTCTTCCATAGGAACTAATCTCTATATGCTCGATCAATCTCAAAGATCACCACCAGTAGTAGCTAAAATCTCTACCAGCTAGCCTATGTTTCTGATCTGTATATATTATGATTTTACGCTCTACATTTACGTCTAAAGCACACAAGGTGTGTGTTTAGATCCTAATTATAATGAAGGACGTAAAACCACGACTAATCCGAGTCAAAAATATAACAAGGTTGATAGTAAGATTTGAGTAGTCTAAAAATTGATATAGAATAATTTTTTTTATAAATGACATCAAACCATTGAAACGCCCGCGAGGACATGTTAGAATAGAAACATGCAAAACTATCTAAAAGCTAGTCTAGATAATTTATGTGTCGGGTGTCGACAAAAAGCAAAGTACCCAAAATTAAAAACATCTAGCAAATCCTATTAAAACTTCTTTTATTTTGGACTAATTGATTCAGAGCAAAACTTAGGCATTGAACTCATCAGCTTGACGGGCCCAGAAAAGCCAACAGAAGTCGAGTTCAATCCAAAGAGCCATACAATACACACATGCCCAATAGTACCTAAGCCCAAAAGCTATGGGCACTCATGGTATTGGTTCCTAAGCTTCAGACTCGTTGCCACCACCGTAGTCGTCAACGGCAAACATTTCTGCTTCCCACTGTACCCTTAATATCACGGGCACCATTCAAAAAACTACCTAAGATCTGATTTGAGGCCGATCTCATGAACTCTACCCAACCTAACACATATTGGGACACCCAAGGAACCCAAGATCTCCACCGATCGCACCCGTCACCCATACCAGAGGAACTAGCAATCAGATCGAATCTGTCGCAGAAGGGTGCAGCCCAATCAGACCAACCAACTTGCACATTCTCAAAATCCAGATATGCCCGGATCGACACCACTTTCATCAAAACCAAGCAGTCTGAATTGTCGGCCTCCACCTAGGGAACCCGAACCAGAACCCCAAACAACCATTAAATCTTGCCAAACCACAAAGACCACAACCTGAGGAGATGAGGAAAGAGAGAAAATAGATGGCTGCAACCATCTCGATGCGAGAATCCAGCATGAGCCATCATCAACAGTTCTGCCGCCCCCGTCATTTCTAGCCACAAACCCGCAACCGTCATCAGAGAGAGTGATGACGACTAGGGTTAAGGCGAGAGAGACAAGGGAAGTCATAAAATTGATATAGAAATTGAAATACGATTCAATCAATATATTAAGTAGAATTTTTAGATGTTACGACGTGACATTGCTTGGTGGGGGTACATTCCATTTAAAATTAGAAATGTAAAATTTTACCATTAAAATATAAAGCATATATTTTTTATGTTTTGTGAAATGAAATTTATGAATATTTAGTGAGTTCAACTAGGGTTTTTGGGTTAGGGTTTATAATTTAGGGCATAGGGTATAAGGTTTAGGGTTTAGGGTTTAGAGTTTTAAAAACAATAAAAAACCTAAAATAGTCTTTGATAAAATAAGTGAAATAATTTTTTATGTCGAAAATCCACATTTCCAATTTTGAGTTGAATGTAGTACTATTAGGCAATGCTACGTGGTTCTCGAGTTACACTGAAAAATTTCTCTATATTGAGGCATATGTTCCATATATATTTTTTAATTTTCATATAGCTAGTTTGTATATGAAATGTTGGAATATGACTCATTCAGTTTGTGTGGTAGCTCTATAGAATGCATAGCTAGACTAACTTCTTGAATTAGAATATATGAGCAAAAATGTTAGCTAATAGAATGTCATCATAAACATAGCATAACATAGTACTAGTCTTGTAAAAACTGAAACATGCATTGGGGATTGAAATGAGCTTTCAATCCTCGACGAACAGACATCAATTTAAATAATAAACACCAGATTTTGACACTGTGTAAAAACCTTAAATTAGAGGAAAAAAACACAGCGGAGCACAAGCTCAGAGGATGATCTCAAGTAGATGATTTTCTTAGAGTCTTACAACAATTATAAACCCTACTCTATTACAAATCCTTAGAACTAGATAGAGAGACTTCTTCTCCTTTCTGCAATGAGTTTCTCACAACACTTGACAAAATCACAAATGCACAATCTACAAGTTCAACTCAACAATGAACAGTTTGATGTGGGAAGATGAACATGGTAGAAGACTGCTCCTTCAAGCGTCGAAAGTCATATGAGGATAAGCTAGAATCCACTAGCCATTACGGCAGAGCCATAAGAAATAGAGAGATCTTCTCTAATATTAGGGTTTTATTGATATAAAAGTTGTTCCAAATACATAGAATGATGGTGCTAATATAGGCATTCAAACCTAATACAATCACAATCATAATCTAACAATAATTCCTACGAATCCTAATTAAAAAGGAAACAAATAACATTGAATAACACAAAAATATTACCAATCTAAAATACTAAAACACAAATCAAATAATTAAGACTAAATCTTTAGGCTTCAAATCTCGTCCTACATCAGTCTACTCAACTTGGAAAGAAATCGACCTCGAGTTCCTCTTGAATGCAGCTTGATCGTAGAAACAAAACTTGATAAGCCATTAGAACCATCGTTCCATCTTTTTTTGGATATAATTGATGAGGTTAACCAAGGACAAACCCCTCAGTATGTTCCTTTTCAATTTTGGATAGATACTCCTAGACCAGCGTCATGAAGATTGAATTGATTAGGTCAACCCAGGGCAAACCCCTCGATATATTCCTCTTTAATTTTAGATAGATATCTTACGACCAGCGTCGTTGAGGTTTACGATGTGAACTACTCCCATGGACCATCGTCTGCTAAGAAGTGGGCGAACCCCGCTCTGATACCAAATGATGCGGAAAGCGTGAACACGGTAGAAGACAGCACCGCCAAGCGTCGAAAACCATATGAGGATAAGCCAAAATCCACTAGCTATTATGGCAGAGCCGTAATAAATTGAAAGACCTTCTCTAATATTAAGGTTTTATTGATATGAAAGTTGTCTCAAATACAGTACTGAAACACTAAACACACACCTTATATACGCATAAAAAAACAAAAAGATTTTAATTAATTTTTTATTTTTTTATTTAAATAAGTAAAGAAATAACACAGAAGAAATAACCTAACTCACAGAACCTCAGACCGAGACCAACTTACCAAACCTTCCAAGGATATGAGCAGTAAAACATGTCATTACTTGCACCAATAAGAGCTAGAGAGAACTCCCCTCCTTAAGAAATGCATGATTTAAGTTACAGTACTTAGAGAAGAAACATTCTCCCCTTCAAATGATGTATGATGTATCTAGAGAGACAAACTCTCTCTCTCAAGTGAGGCATGAAAAAACAAAGTGAAACACAGACCACACAATGCACATATAGTTAGTTGATTACCGAATCGAAACTTATTGCAAGGAAGAAGCAAAACATTTCAACCAGAGTACAAGACATAGTTTTATCATCATAAACCAACAAATCTACCTACACGAGTGACCTGTTTGAGATAATCCTGCAAGCATATGATAAGTTTTGATTTCATCATGGGTCTGGTGTGTACAAAGTGAGCAACTAGTGCTATGGAGTGTGAGACAACTTAAGTATACAACATTTTACTCTCGAATTGAACGTTTCACACTTGTACTCTCCTTCTAATCCTTACATCTCCTCATTGTGAACATTGCACACTTTCACTTTTCCTTTTAATCCTTATATTGCCTTTGAAACACACACATATCACAATCATGTTCACACTTATACTCAAAAATTTCCGTTTCCAGGTCACCCAATACCTTGTATTGGTTCTCAATCAAAGCATGTTTACTTTAGGAATAGTCGGTCTATCATCAAATATTCTCTAGAGTTGCACAACCATTTCCGTTTCTCACTCAGTATTTGATATTGTTCATCACAACCCAGACATGTTTACTTTGGGAATAGTTAGTATAGCTCCATGTACTCACAAAATTTACTCTTTTAATTCTATGGAGCTCATTATCACAAAAAAAACATCAAGAAAGTTTCATACCACTACATTAAAGACTGTGTGTAAGAGTGAGCATGCAACATCCCAAACCAAGAAAGTTACTTTTTACCGAGTTACCATGATTTTCAATAGATTTTGAAAGAACCTAGTAACTCAGTAAATGGTCGTTCAAGGTGAATATCGAGTTTTGTTCGGATGTCAAAATTTTTGTTTTGATGCCTTAATGTCGTAGTGAACGTCGAAACGAGCTCACTGGTATAACCGAATTATTTTTCAGAGCAACGAGTTATTTTCTACGAATTTTTGAAGTTTACAATAATTTTCAATTACTATCTGGTAACTATTAGTTACTGTTCTGGTAATTTTTAAATACCACTTTGGTAAATATATTTTACCATATTTTAATCTGGGCCGTAGATCTTTTCTTCCTTTAAATCTTGGTCATCGATTTCAGTATAAATAGTTAGGAGAGGGTTGACTCGAGTCAGACCCTCCCCTCGACTCTCTCTCACTTCTCTGCATCTCTCTCAACTCCTCTTATCACCGGACTACAGAGAGCCGCCATCCAGCCACCTCACGTCAGCGCACCAACTCCAGAACATCCCTCTTTCTCTCTTCTACAAAGTCCAATCACTCAATCTGACATTCATCAATTGACGACAAAGATCAGAGGAGAAGGACGGTGACTGTCCTGGACATTTTTCGTCAAAGCAGGCAGCGATTTGACAAACTAATGTCAGATTCATAATCCTCTTCTCTTCCTCTTCATTTCCATGCCCTTAAACCTTCGATATGAAGTCTTAATCGAAAATCTATCTTTCCCTGTTTTTCTAGGTATCCAATCGAGGTTCACCAGCGATTCATTTGGTCTACGGATGAACCTTAGACGCCTCTGGGTGGAGAAGCTAGAGTAGTAGTGTTGAATTTAAGATGAGGCATAGAGGTGCAGCTGAGGTTGAATAGGGGTCAAGCCTCTTCACTTTGACCCGAGAGGAAGAGGGTGGATTGAGGGTAAGGCTGATGGTTTTGAGCTATTGGTTCTCGATTTGAAGTAGAGGGAAGCAATGAGAGCTTCGATTTTCGTTCGGTTCGTCAATTTGGGAAAACAGAGGGTAAGATTGGATCTCCTTGAAGTTGTGAATTTTATGTGTTGATATTATTGTTGAATATGTGATTGAATCAACTGTTGTGTATTTTTGTGTGTCAATGACTCGGTAATTAGAAGTTACGGGGAGGTTGCGGTGAAATTCTGACAAGTTGCTGGAAACAACGAAGGTTCTAGTCAAACAAGTTTCCGGCATAGAGCCAAAGAGTTATAAATCGACTCCTTGTTAATAACGGAATCGTGGAGTTCAATTAAATCGTAAATTGAGTTGATACAGAAAACCTGCCCTAATTGGAAAGTTTCTATTGTGTGAAACTTTCTCTTTATGGAAACTTCTATTTATATGAAGTTAATAATTTGGGTTGAAAAGGATAAAGAAAAGGTGAAATTCAAATTAAATGATTTGGAGATAAATAGTTTAGTATGAAATTAAAAAGAATGTTGACAACTTTAGTTGAGAGGTAGATAATATTTTTTAATAACGGAAATGTCGAGTTGAGAGTAGAAAATAATTAAATAAATTTCATTATCTAATTAGCGACTCACAATTAGTAAATTGGTTAAGCTGTTGATTGAGTGTCCATAGTAATTTCACAAATTAATGTGTTAACCTTAACGTCAACTGAATTAGTAAGACAAGTCGAGGTGTTAAGGTTGGATAATCGTAAACTAAATTTCGAGTCGATAATCAGAATTAAATCTAATCAGAATTCGAAGTGATGACTCTCACCTATTTAACACATTAATGGTTGAAAAGTTGTTGAAAATGAATGAGTTGGTCAACTGTTGGTCAAATTAGTATTTTCTAGTCAAACTAAGAAAAGATCAAATCAACGGTAATAAGGACTGATATGTTGGATTAATTTTATAGCCTATGGTCGAACGTAAGATGGACTCGACCAGGTGAATATTTCGATATGGCACTCGAGGAGTATTCCAAGCATTGAGGAGATCACATTAAGTACTGTGAGTGAACTTTCAATTTTAATGACATGCATGCACTAACGTTTTTTTAATTATAAGCAACATGAATTTATTCCTTATATTGAGCCGGTAGGCCGAAAAGGTGGGTTGTTCCCCTTCCGTAAGCCATTGGTTTAAATTAGCAGAAATCTGAGTTATGTTTATTTTATTAGGAATTCCTGGATTTGTGGCTATTATTATGAAGATGGTCGAAGAACCGTGCTTGATGCATATTTTATTTAACGGTGGAATAGTCTTTTTAGACTTTTCAGATTGGTTGTGTTGTTTTTCTTCACTATAAATGGTCATTAATATATATATATATATATATATATGACCCCCTCACCTTATAGGGTGACGTGGGATAGATCCACACTTAAGGAAGTGGTGCGGGATGCATTGAGAGTGATGATTCTCACCTATTTAAGGTAGCGCGGGATGCGAGTGGAGTGATGACCCCCCACCTAATTAAGGTGGTGCGGGGTGGACCCCCACTTGAGAAAGTGGCGCGAGGTGGATAGTTTGATTACCCCCACCTTATAGGGTAGTATGGGGTGGACCCCCCACTTAAGGAAGTAGCACGAGATACGTGTGGAGTGATTACCCCCATCCAATTAGGGTGGAACAGGTGGATCCCCACTTAAGGAAGTGGTACGGGATGCGTTTAGATTAATGACCCCCCACTTTATTAACTAAATAAGGTGGAGCGGGGTGGACCCCTCACTTAAAGTAGTGGTGCGGGGCATACTTAGAAGTCTTAGGAGGCTCTGATCCTAGCTTTGAAGGCTTATTGTCATAGTGAATTTCTTCCCCCATTATTTAATGTGGAGTTTTAAGTCTTTAAGTTGTTGTGACTTATTTTGTTTTCGATGTTTATTTGAGATTTTTCCAATGTTGCATGCATAAGAAGTTTTAAATGAATGAAATGCTGGGAAAGCGTTAAATTACGATTACGTAAGTAATTTAGTTATTTTGTCCACTCAGTCTAACGTTTATTTTTTTAAATGCTTTCTGCAGGGCCTTTCATTTTCAAATGCCCAGTTTTACAGGGTAGCTGAGAAGAGGTCGTGCGTACATGAGATGAGACATAGTCGATTTAATCCGCTGATGCTAGAATTTGATTAGGTTTCTATCTGTTTAGATTGCTCTGATTACCCTAGTTTAGTTAGTTTGATTGTGATTGTGAAGCATAGATGAGATTTAGGGAGCATGATGACTTCAGGTGTTAGGGTTGTATTATTAATGTTCATGGAAGTGCTTAGTAAATTGCAGGAAGGGTTATCCATTTCAAATGGGTTTCGGTAAGAAGTTCCTTTGAGGTGGACCTCGCAGAATTTACCTCGGGTTAAAGACGTTAATTCGGGGTGCGTCCTGATAGAACAAGATACTCATGATAAAACAAATATGTACATACTCACAAAACCACCCAAATAGGGTACACACTTGCCTGTAAATATATCACCTTTATGTAGATAAAGCTATGAAAATTACAAAGGTAATCTCAGATCGACTTATCTTTATAATAGTATCGGGATTGAATTTAGTATGCAATCCTGGAAGAACACTAACTACAACACAAACATTAAAATTAAAATGAAAACGCCTAAGCTAGCTAAACACACACACACACACATATAATGAAATGCAGAATATGTACAGAACTTTCAAAGAAGAGACTTCTAGTCCTTGCAGCACACCCCGATGGCATTTCGGAATGATGAGAGTCGCTCATTATCCAAAGATTTTGTAAGAAAACATGTCAATTGATTTTTAGTTGAAATAGACTCCAAATTTGACACATTCTTACCATCTTTTAGATGATTGACTAAGCATGTGGCCTCCACGACTTCAACGTCCTCAATCTCTTCAAAGATCCTACATGATTCAAAAAGACAAGTTTCATCAATGATCTCCAGTGGTTTACTACCAGAATTTTCAGCAATGTATTTATTTTTGTTCTTTTCAACCCAAGAGAGTTTTGATTTTCTTTTCAATTCTTCAGGGATTGAGAACATCTCTGCAATCTTGTTCATCAATTTCATTTGTTGATTCATTTTAGCATTTAACAAATCACTGGAATTAACAGTGTTGGACTTAGGTTTCATGCAACTTTCCTTTCTATACAAATTACACCTTGGTCGAATATGACCCAATCTTCCACAATGAAAATAAATAGTAACAAACCTTAAAGAATTGAAGCCATACCTTGGCTGATATTTCAAAGTGGGATCAGCAAACCTTACCTGAGTAGCCTGAAAGTAGCACGGAGTGAAGGTATTAAGGACTACCTCTCTAGATGTTTGTTTTTTGTCCGCTTCTTGTCTTGGAATTGAACCTTAATTGCAATCCTTCGTATAACTTTCTTTAACAAAAGTAGTCTGCATGTTACGTTTTCCACCAAAGCCTAGCCCCTCTATGTTATTATGAAATTTTCCAAAACTGATCATCTTTGATACCTTGCTGGAACTTGCCTCAAACTTGTCAAAGTGCTCATTAGCTTTTATAACTTCAGCCTGCAATTTCTCATTTTCATAAGTTAATTCCACATTTAGAAGAATTTGACCCTTTAGCTCTACCTGTAAAGATCTGATTTTGTTATCCTTTTCAATATTATCTTCTTGTTTTACATGCAAAGAAACTTTATTCTGTATTTTATCCATCAAGTTATGTCGCATCCCGGAGACTATTCCCGGCCCCGGAACACGACGGTAACCGCCATAACCCCGATCTAGCGAGTAATCAATACGTCATTTGACGTATTGATAACCCTCCGGACCGAAACTACAAGGCTATGAATAAAATAAACAACACATGAACAATATGGATGTCAAATACGAAATGACAAATACACAGAGTAGCATACAAATGTTATACAAGCGGAAGATAATGGAGAATACCCGAGACGAAAATAATACAAGAAAAAGTCTCGGAACAACGAGCCCGAATAATGTCTCAAAATATCCAACAGAATAACAAACATCAAAGATACGGAAATCAAATGATATGGAGTCCACACCAGAATGGGTGCCCTCGGAAGCGGAAATGCACGATAACCGTCGACGCTCCGCGATCTCCTAGTCCAGCTCCTCTAGAGATGGGTGCTGTAGACCTGAAAAGATGTAGAGGTAAGCAACTCGTCCTCGCTAACCCAAATGGGGCCAAAGCCAACCAAGTCGGGGTTTAAAACCCATGAGAAAACATTTAGCTTATATATGTAGGTACTCGTAAGTATACGAAAAGAGCATGTGGAAATGTAAATGCAAGCCACGCACACAAAGCTCGGTAAAACATGTGACCACGCATGAAAGAACTTTCTAGATCTAGGCGGCCGAAATCCCGGGTTTGTCTTCACTGCAAACCGGGGCCAACTACCTAAGCGCCCGAGTGCGCAGAGTATCGAGAGCGTCCATTTACAGCTAACACCCAACAAACAGCACACCGCACTTACGTCACGCTTTACTCTGTACGAGGCGAGCGTAAGCGGGATAAATAAAATAAACAGGGCATTGCCCCTCCGGAGGTTCACGGTCATCGACACCGCGAGAGTGCTAGATACTAGGTCCCGTCGCTCTCAGGCCAAGCACCGGAAATCAGGACGACGGTACTACTTTTCGATCCAAACTCACACACGCACACCAAATGCTATAAGAAGCGTGTGGTCAAGCTTAAAACAATGCAACAGTACTTTTATAGATATAAGTAAAGTGAAAGAGCCACCGACCCAAGAGGGTTTCGGCTCACCCATTGGGCGTGCCCCCTACTACCTGGTATGACGGTACAGCTGGCTGCGCTCCAACTCCTGGTCCTCCTGAAGCCTACGTCGACGAGCTCCTGAGTCTGTGGGTGAGATAACAATGATAGTCAGGTATAAGTAATTCGAGGATCTACTATCTATGATTAAGACTTGATAAACATTTTTTGTTTATCTTTCTGACATTAGGGTTTGACTCATTTGACACTCCGATTCTCGAACCAGCGAGAACTCGGGATTAATTCTTATTCAGTACTTACGTCGTTTTGCCACGTTTGTAAACCAAAAGTCTTTAAAACGTTTAACCGTAGTGTTCGAAAACGTAAAATAGGTGTTCTACGGTATAAGTTAAAAGTCAACTTGAAATAGTAAAAGTCAACAGTCAACGGTCAAAAAGTCAATGGTCAAAAAGTCAACCTGTCAAAATCAACAGTAAAAAGTAAACAGTAACAGTGAAATAGTAACAGTAAAATGTAAACAGTAAAACAGTAAAAACAGTAACTGTAATTATTCAAATAGTCAGGGGCAAATTGGTAACTCTACCCCTGGGTAAACTGTAAAAGTAAAACTGACACGGTAAAAACTCTGGTTTTTACCTTGCCGGTCTCCGATCGACTGGTTTCGACGGATTTGGCCGGTTTTCCGGCCAAATCTAGTCTCCTGATCTGTTCTAACTCCTTCTACACAACCTAAGCTACCCAACAAGACTTCAAACAGAAGAAATGATCAAGTTTTATACCTTGAAGCTTCCTCCACTGTTTCTCCGGCGAAACTCCTCCGACGGAGCTCCGCTGACCTCCTCCTTCCTCCTCCTTCCTCCTGGTGGCTCCTGGGAGCTTCCAAGCTCTTCAAATGGGCTGGTTTGCTTCGATCTGCTCTGCACAGTACCTCTGAGCTTCTGTCCTCGACTGGGCGGCGCTGGCGTCGCTGGTGGCTTGGACGAGGTCGCCGGGACAGGGCGAAGTCGATGGCAGTGGCGGTGAGGCTCGACGCGCGCTGGTGGAGGGGCTGGCCGGCTGCTGTCGAGGAGAGAGGAAGGAGAGAGTTGTTCGCTCGAAAAGGAAAGAGAAGGAGCAGACAGGGAAAGTGAAGGAGAAAGGAAAGAAAAAGGGGAAAAGGAGTGGTGAGGGAGTGGGTGAGGAGATAGGGTTTTAAAGGAAAACGAGTGGCCACGATTCGTCGATCGAATCAACGGCCACGATTTAATCCCACTTCCAAAATAATTTTAAAACCAAAACCATTTTCAGAAAATTCATTTAAAATAACCAAACGTCAAATTCAAACGCAAAAGTTGTACGAAAAATACGTGAAGTGCCGGAAAATATTCTGTAAATACTTTCACGCATGTGGCGACGTGTGTCTTAACGTAAAAACGTTAGACGAAATTAACGACGTACTGAAAAGTAATCGGAATTAAACCCTAAATGTGTCGGAAAATTAAATTAAATTTTCGGGGTCTCGCAAGTTAGTCCGCTCAATATCCCAATTATGTTAATAAGTTTAATTTGCAGAGATATCTCAAGTTTTTTCTAATCTTTTCTTGTTTTCTCCAAACTTGATTTCAACTGGTCATTCTCCCTTTGCACATTCATTATATAATTTAGTGTACATATCACTAGCTGAAATGGGATCAAAGTCTTTTTCATCATCAGGAATTTCTGAATCAACATCTAAACCAACATCATCAGGAAATGAGGATATTAGAGCAAAATGGTTCCTAGTTGGTAGTGATTCCTCATCACTGTCACTACAAGTTGACTTCATGGTCCTGTTATTGTTAGAAAAAGATCTCCTATTTTCACACCTACCCCACCACACATATGACATTTAGGGGAATTTCCTTGAAAATTTTTCTTTTGAGAAAACCTAGTTTGATTCAAATCTCTCTCATTTGTATTTTCTGAAATAGAATTTTTTTCTTTGATTTAAAAAAATCTCTAGAAATACTAAAGGATGAATTTTTATTTTCCAAAATTTTTTTGAACTCTTCTGTTAGCGAAGCAATTTCAACATGTTCATTCTCATTATGACTAACTTGTTTTGCTTGCTTTTTATTGAAGAGAAAGCCAAATTCTTATGCTTTTTATTGGGTTTATCTATCCTCAATTCATAAGTTTTGAGATTACTTACAAGTTCTTCCAGACGATAGGTGTCCAAGTCATGAGATTTTTTAATGGTTGTCTGTTTTGGTTGATATCTCAGCGGCAACGCCCTTAGAAATTTCTTCATAATTGTATCTTCTTTAATATCTACGTTCAAGCTTTTACATTGGCTTACAATGTTCATGAGTCTTGCATAAAATTCATCAATTATTTCATCTTCCTCCATGGGCATTGTCCAAAATTTTGAAATCACCCTATGAAGTTTCAAGCTTTTGAGTTTCTTGTTACCTTCATGGGTGATCTGCAATACATCCCAGTCATCCTTAGAAGTTTTGTAATGACTAATTCTTCTCTTTTCTTTGAGTGAGAGGGCATGAAAAAGACTATTTCTAGCCTTTTAATCAGCAGCAAATTTTTGAAGATCATCCTTGTCACAATCGTCATGCGGCTTCTGCACAGTTGTTGATCTTGAGTCTGATCCTTCTACATCTTTTCTTTCTGCCTCTTTTGTAGGATGAGTCCATCCCACCTCAATAACATACTAGCAAAAATCATCTTGAGCATACAAGAATGATTGCATCATGATCTTCTAATCCAAATAGTCCTCACCATCAAAGAAGGCAGGAGTGTTTACTGTTGTATTGTGTGCAACACATTCCATCTTCCCTTGGATCTGCTAATCTTCCAATACCTACTCCAGTACCAATTGTAAAAACTAAAACGTGCACTGGGGATTGAAACGAGCTTTCAATCCTCGACGAACTGACAACAATTTAAATAATAAACATCAGATTTTGACGTTGTGTAAAAACCTCAAATTAAAGAAAAAACCACAACGGAGCACAAGCTCAGAGGATGATCTCAACTAGATGATTTGCTTATTAGAGTCTTACAACAATTGTAAACCCTACTCAATTACAAATCCTTAGAACTAGGCAGAGAGTCTTCTTCTCCTTTCTTCAATGAGTTTCTCACAACACTTGAGAGAATCACAAACTCACAATCTACAAGTTCAACTCAACAAGGAACAGTTGAACTTGTTCACTCAGATATGCAGCGGAATAAACAAGCTTCTTTCAAACGTCAAGCATGGAAAGGTTGTAGTCCACATGACCTGCGCCTCTCTTATATATGTCTCCAGTATATTTGCGCACACATATTCCTCGTTATATATGATGCAGCCCAAATAGATTTCAAATAAGAAAATTGGCAAGACTCAAATCATGAAATATTAATAAAAGATATTATCAAAATGCTAACATAAAAGAATATCCTATCAGAGAAGGATTTCATTCCTCATGCATCTAGCATATGAGACTAATAGAAAATAATTATATTTTTTCCCTTGTTTGATTCTAGAATCATATCAAATACGAAAATCCTAACCAAGTTAGGACTCAATTTCTTTCACAGGAATATCACCTACAATGTTAACTTAAACAATACTTAATTATTTGTTTTGTATAGGAATGCTAACATGATCATACCAACAAGTCTTCTACTCGTGTATTTACACGGTGTCACAACTACTCGTGCATTTAAACGGTGTCACAAAATCAATGAGTTTCACTCGATGAATCTAAACAAAGAGAAGTAAATATGCATAAAACACGACTTTATTCCCTCCAAACCTACCACAAAAATTAATTCATTGATCTTTAATTCGTCATTCATTGAGGTTCATTTTAAAATAGGGAAAAAAATAGAATTTTGATCACTATATGGCCCTCTCGTTAATCGATCGTTCTTTGGCAAATTGACCTCAATTTCATTCTTTGATTGATGTGATATGAATTCATAAGCGAGACTTAACTCATTTCGTGCTAGTTTCGTGTCGTATTTTCTACACCCAAAACAATTTTTAACCGGAGTAGTAATTTTTTCTATTTACTCTGTCTCACTCAGATAGTACACGTGTCAAACAGTAAGCTCCTCCTATGCGCCTGCAGTGAGTATCAGAAAACCAAACAGCCTACCTATAAATACCAACAAACCAACGACCTCTCTTTTTCACTGCTACTTGTTCTCGCCGTCCGTCTTTTAGAACTCTACTCGATCGCATCAATGGCCGCCATCACAGGACCCTCTTCTTCGATCTCACTCCGCTCTCACCTTCAACAAAATCTTGTAACCCCATTTCACTTTGTTTTCATTTTTTTTTTCTGGGAGATTCTTATGTCTAAGTTTGATTTAACTTTATTTAATTGCTTGTAGTTTTTTTAGTAGTTATAGTGAGATTTGGTTGAATCTAATATTGATTTATCATGTTATATTAGTTCTACACTTTACTTGTCATTGGGCTGATGTAAAGAATACTGTTGACTTGTACAAGATTTTGGATCCATTTTATTTTCCAATAGTATAATGTTTATGGAGATCTTTTGCTATTTTGTTATTGATTTGAGATATTGGATTGGACCCTGTTGCTGTGACATGATTGATTTGAGCGTTTACTGAAGCAGTCATGGTTTAACATGTTGAACAGGCTTTATCCAGCGCTAATGGCCTTAAGCCAGTTTCATTGTCTGCTTATGGAAGAAGTTCTCTTTCTTTCGGGTTACAGCAGCGTTCAGCACGGCTTAGGATTTCCTGTGCGGTATGTTTTGATTTTTATGAGACTCATGTATGTTTAATAGATTTGTGTTACATTGTCTGAACCATCAGAACTCAGAAGTAGTTTTGATCTTGAACTGGATTGATGGTAAGTTACTAAATTAGTGAAGTTTTATGTAGAAAGGTACAAGAATATGTTTTTATGTCCTGCACTTGGATGTATCCAAGTGTCTACTTGAAGTAAGTAGAAGATGCGAAAAGTAAAAGTGTAAAGCATCATTGATGAACATCATGGTTGAATCTTGATGATGTTACCTGTCTTTGAGCAGGCCAAACCAGAGACAGTTGACAAGGTGTGCCAGATAGTTAGGAAGCAACTTGCATTACCGGATGACTCAGCAGTTTCTGGAGAGTCGAAATTTTCTGCACTTGGAGCTGATTCCCTTGATACGGTACATATTTTTGTTAAATAATTTCACCCCTTCGTATTCAGTAAATTATCTGCCTTTTTATGAGCCTGGTACTTTTTCCTTTTACTATTCAGTAAGGAGCTTTTTTCTTGTGCTCTTTCTGATGGATTTTTTTCAATTTGACTAATGTCCAAAATTTTTCTCTCCAAAGGATATTCTTTCTATTTATAACCCTTGGGACCAAACAATAGAAGTAGGTATATATATATATATACACAGTCCGTTTATATAGTGGAGGTATGTTCCTTAGCAAAGGAACGTATTTCATTATTTCACCCACTTGATCATATTTTCTTATCTTAACCGTTCAAATTCTAGGTATATATGTGTAGATCATTTCTACAAATTTTCAGCCAAATTGATAATCGTTAAGACGTTCAAATCAATGAAACTAGAGTTACGGTTCACGATGAACAGCTCGGATAGTGTCATTGATTTGAATGCCTTAACGATTATCAATTTAGCTGAAAATTTGTAGAAATGATCTACACATATATATCTAGAATATAAACGCTTAAGATGAGAAAATATGATCAAGTAGGTGAAATAATGAAATCCGTTCTTTAGCTAAGGAACGGACCTCCGTTCTTGATAATCATCCTATATATATACATTTTTTTTCAGTTTGTCTATCCATCTGGCACATGCTATTGCTTGTACTTTTGAATTTACTTTAAGTGATGCCACTTTCAGGTTGAGATCGTGATGGGACTTGAGGAGGAATTTGATATTAGTGTCGAAGAGGAGAGTGCTCAGAGCATTGCGACAGTTCAGGATGCTGCGGATCTTATCGAGAAGCTCATTGAGAAGAATAAAGCTTAAAAGAAGTAATGAGAAAACAGAGTCAATCCTGAACCTGCTTTAGATAATTATTTGGTTGGTAGACTGATTATGTATGCAGTCATTTTGTGTGAAATTTGAACCTGATAGCGGTGGAGTGTTAAATTATGTATGGATTTGAGTTTGTGGTCAACCCCTTTTTGTTTCCTATTATGTCTAATGAAATAGAGAATGGCCTTACAATATCTGATGTTGCATTCAAATCTTCACTATGATAAATCTCGTTCAAGTTCTAGTTATACCAAGTTTATGGTCATTGCAGTGTGCACAAATTTGAACAGGCCAAACTGCGGGACTGCTTAGGCACGGGAGCGTCGTGCGGGGCGAAACAGTGACAGTCGTTCGATCTTTAATGAATTGATTCAATAGACAGGATTAAACGGACTTAAACGGACATGATCAATTCATTAAAGATCAGACGGTTGTCGTCGTTTCGTCTTACACGGCGCTCCCGTGCCTCCAAACTGTAAAACAATGTGTAGGCATCATTGTACATTTGTACCACACAATTGTGTATTGACTGGTGCGCAAGAGGCTTCAAACCGAATAACAATGGTGTTATAGTACATCTGAACATGATTTTGGTCGATACTCTGTAACTCCCCAACAGAGTTCATATCATACCCTATCTCCTCCTCCCTCTACTATGTATTCAAATCCAATGAATCACAACTAAAAGCTACAAGCCTACAATTAGATAACCACGGATTAACAACTAAAACATGTAAACTATTAAAATCTTTTTCGCTAATTCCCACAGATTAGAAGCTTGGAGAAGTATGTGTGTTTGGCATGGTATGCTGCAACTAAAAGTCGAAGTCCTGAAGAAAACCTAGAGGAAGAGACGTGATACAGAAATCATACTTCATTTAACTTTTAATATCTGATTGCTATGGAGACCATACATTTATCAACTTAGTAGACAAAGTTATATTAGTTACTGGGATATGGTGTGTACGATTATGGAGCAAATGATCCACCCTTTATGTCACACCCCAAATGAGATGTCTGAAAACTTCGACGTCTATGTTAATCTTATAGGCTCCAAAGATAACACTTGATAAACTAAAATTTTAAATAATTTTCAAAAGCTACAAAAAATTAAAAAAATAAAATAAAATTTCAAATAAAAATAACTCAAAATATTTCTCTTTTAAAAGTTGAAATATGAAATTTCCGTTACAATTTAGTGTCTCAGTCTGTGCTGTGAAAAACTACTGCAACCGTCTATGAGTATCACCAACAATGATCAACATTAACCCTGAACAAATAATTATCGTAAACTGTCTTGTACATTGTCAAGATCAGTAGTCTCTTCTTCAGGATGATATGATGGCAGTGGTTGGGACGTGAGTATCGATTCGCTAGCATTGTAACACAGCGGGACGATACAGGGGGCTAACCAGCGTTAAGCTCTAGATAAGATGAAGAGTTAACCAGCGTTAAACTCTTAGATAAAAGTTTGGAATTAACCAGAAAATAAGAGAAAGTTGTACGCTTAATCATTAATAATATGATTGATTCCTCGAATACCTGAATTACAACATAGAGGTGCCTTTATATAGGCCCTAACACATGACTAAAACCTATTTAGAACAGAACTAAAATAATAAAACCTAACTGAACTAGAAATTATAGAATAATAAAGAATGTGTCTTTTTGTTCGAGAATCCCGATATATCCAAAAGAGTAACTTATGATTAATTTCATCATTAAGAAGCCTATTTGAATACCAATTTCCGATATTCAAATCATTCTTCTTAATGTGACACCGTTTCTTTCTTTTCGAGATTCTTTGTTGATTTAGGCTAGAATCTCGTCCTACATTAGTCTCCTCCACTTGGAAAGAACTCTCCCTCGAGTTCATCTTGAATGAAAAACAAGAGTTTGTAGACAAAATCCCTAATGATTTGGATAATATAACGTGTGGATTCTTAGCATGATCTTTTACATACTTTGGCGGCACAATCATGAACTCCGCGCCAAAAATGAGTTTTTCATAGGCAACTTGGTCAGATTCTTTTGGGCACTCAAAATTGCATTCTTTTATGTCGCCTGGTTCCGAATTATTTTCTTTTGGGCACATGCAATTTCTTCTATAGCCTGTTCTTGGATGATTTCTTGAGGAATTGCTTTATTTGGAAGTTATTAAATAATCTCTTGTGGAGCTTCTTCCGTTGGAATTTCTAGATTAGTTTTTGGTGTAACTTCTTCTGTCGGATATTGATGTATAATTTCTGGTAAAGCTTCTACAATTGGAAATTCTTTTGGGTTTTCTTCAGTTAAAATATTACTCTCAACGGGCCAAGCAAACTGTCTAGCTGTTAATTTCCTCGCTTCAACCGATACCTCTTGATAGAAAAATCTCTAGGTAGAAATTTTCCTCTAAGAAGACCTTTCATCTTCCTCCACGTTCAAACAGGTTCTTTACCTTGCAACTTTGTACCTCTTTGCAATTCATCCCACCAATCAGCAGCAATGCTTTTAAGTCTGGAAGAAACAACCTTTGCTTGCTTGTCTTTAGGAATCTTCATAATCTCAAAGAATCTATCCACGTCATCCAACCAATCCAAAAAGTCATCCACGTGCATGAAACCGGAGAATTTTGGAATTTCTGCAGTAGATAAGAAATTTTGATTATCAAAGTGATATTGCCCCATGGATCCTCTTCCTCCATCTCTCTTGCAGTTGTTGTTGTTTGTCGAAATTCCTCCAATCTGAGCTTGAAAAGTTTTAATGGTTTTAGTTATCTGAGCTAAAAGGCAATCCAAATATGCTCTTATAACTGTCATGGATAAGTAGATAAAAGAGACCGGAGAGACCCGCTCTGATACCACCTAACGCAGCGCGACGGTACAGGGGGCTAACCAGCGTTAAGCCCTAGATAAGATGAAGAGTTAACCAGCGTTAAACTCTTAGATAGAAGTCTGGAATTAACCAGAAAATAAGAGAAAGTTGCACGCTTAATCGTTAATAATATGATTGATTCCTTGAATACCTAAATTACAACATAGAGGTGTCTTTATATAGGCCCTAACACATGACTAAAACTTATTTAGAATAGAACTAAAATAATAAAACCTAACTGAACTAGAAATCCTAGAATAACAAAGAATGTGTCTTTTTGCTCGAGAATTCTGATATATCCAAAAGAGTAACTTATGATTAATTTCATCATTAAGAAGTCTATTTGAATACCAATTTTCGATATTCAAATCATTCTTCTGAATGTGACGCCGTTTCTTTCTTTTCGAGATTCTTTGTTGATTTCAGCTAAAATCTCGTTCTACATCACATTGTTACCATGATCAGTGCTGGTGATGGAAGCACCATTATCCTCTTGTGGTGAAATAATGTCATTATTCAGCATTATTTCAGCTCATCCATATCAATGGCCTCATTATCAACATGGTTTTGGGACGCTTTCTTTGCAACCAACTTTCTCATTTCATTGACATTGACTCGGAGTCGGCAGAGCACATATTCATGAGGAAGCTTGCTAGTACTTGAGGGAGGAAGAGTAAACTCATGCATCACCCAACAACGGTCTTGATCAGATTCCTTATTCTCATACCGAAACCATTGACGTCTCCCTAACACCATCTTCTCATTCTTCGACTCAAAGATAGTGACCCCTTTGTCCTTTTGTTTCCAGCTCCCAGAACCTGACCTTCGAGCATAATTCACAGACGCCTTGGCACTCGCCTTCTTTCGTTTGGTAAAGAAATACAGGTCTTCACTTTCGTCTAGTCCAGGTCCTCCAAACTGTGTCCAAATGTCCCATGGCTCTGTCTCGCCATAAAGATCAAAGCTTCTGATTTGTGTCTCGTACATGAATGGTTCTCCGGAAACTTTGTGGCGAAGGTAATACCCTAACAATTCTTGGTCAGTTGGATGAAACCTAAAACCAACGAAACGAGCACCATTCTGTGCAGTCATGGCAGTATATCAAATTACTTGATGAACTTCTGGAAACTGAGTCCACAACGACAATGTTGAAGGAAGAACGCAGAAAGAAGAAATAGTTGAGAGAATTCTGACATGTCTTATTCATTGATATGGGAGACCTATTTATAGATGAGAAGGAATCCTAATTCTATTCCACAGAGAAATCTTACTTCAATATGGAGATTACCTCCTATTCCTATTAGACCAAGGCAAGTGTATTTTCCATAAACATAAACAAATTAGTGTTAGGCCTTCATGTACTTACTTTTTTTTGGACGATTACCTTTATACACTTTACCTTTGTGCACTTTACCTTTGTGCAAGGTTCTAAAAAAGGTGTTCAAGACCGCCTAACTATTCTGATTTCCTCCAAATACGATGAGCGGCCCATTTTTTTAAAAATAAACATCAAAACTATAAACTCTAATTACACCAACCTCATAAACCTAAAATTCTTATTATCTGCTTCTCTTCTTCACGAGTCGTGACCTGCATCTCCGTGCCTGCCTTCTCGTCGGCGTCGCCTCCCATTTGGCCGCTCGTTGTCTCGCTGCTCTCTCAAATTTCAACTTAGGTTTTTTCAATTGTTTTTCAATCTTTGTGTTTGTGTTTTTAAATCATCACTCGCTGCATAAAAATATTCTGTGTTTTCTGTATGATTGTATCAGAATCAATACTTAGCCGTTGTTGTTGGTTGTTGCTATATCTGATCTGATCTTCTGATTATGACATTGTAACTGAGAATTGAGAATCTGTTATATATAATATAATCCATGCATGTGGAGAAGAAGAATGAGGCATAGTCGCATAGGCTACAAGAATGAAGAATCTAATTTGTTTATTTTAATTTGGTTTTTTAAATTCTAAGAACATTGTTCATTTGTTGTTAAATATTTTATTTATTTTAAAGTATTTTTACTATTTTAGAACATAATAATATTTTTTTTATAAATTTTATTTATGTAATTATATTTATTAAATAAATAAATAAAAACTTATAAAATACAAAAGCACCAAAATGCCACCAAGACGCTAGCGGCACTGGTTGTCCGCCCTAGTGTCTAACGTTTTTTAGAAAATTGCTTTTATATACTTACGTGATTGAGCTAGGAACCGCTGCATGATGATCTGGTCTGATCATACTAACAACCTGAACCGTTTTCTTTGATTTTGCGACATCTGGTTAATCTAAAACACGTTTGGTTTTTCATTAACAGGTGTAAAACTCTTAACGCTCCTATCATACAAGATATTATTAACAGAAAGTGCAGCCAACGAAATTGGAAAGAGTGAGCCTCGCAACAAAACTGGTATTCGAGATGAACTAACTCACTCAAGCAGCAATTGCATGCCATCAGGAATTTTTCAAATACATTGTGGGATTGCAAAAGCAACACAGTATACAATATAACATCCTACAAAACTCAAACAAAATTACTTCAACCGAGGCATTTTGCGATCAGACTTCTCTTATCAGAAAAAGGATATTTAGCCTTCTATACACAGCCAAAGAAGACTTCAGTTCCGGAATGCACGACATCTTCAATATGGTGGTTACTGCATCACTCCCAATTAGCATCAAAGAACCCAGCATCTTTCATCTCTGAATAATATACATTCTCCAAATGGAAATTGTAACCAATCAGGAAAATACTACCATCTTAACAAAAAAAAATAAACATACTTACAAACTACAACAACCGGTGAATGAAAAACAAGAGAACATTATCAATTGATGAAGGATGATGACCTGGAAGAAGTCTACCAGAAATGTTACATATAAAAGAAGAAGATAGAAGGCATGGTAACAGACAATAGTGGCCCCATATAACCTGCAAATAAGAATTTGTAAATGTAAGAAGACTATATGATTTGAAACAAATATTCATAAAATGTTTAACTCAAAGTCTACATACCAAAACACAAATCCAGCTCCATTTCCCATAAGTCCACAAGCAAACAATGCCAGCACATTCATCAGAAACATGATAGCTGTATAGTTGTAGAATGCAGGTCTTGCTGCACAAAAAGAAGAGACATTAGGTTTTGTTAAATGGCTATAGAATAGATGTACATATGAAAGGAATTTACCAGGTAACCTGTCTCACCACTTGGAATGGTACATGAACAATATGAAACCATAAACTGCAGTAAGTACTAGCCTATGGACTGACCACAAGTTCCACTTCAACCAATGTGTATGATCATTGTTGTCGAAGAACAACGGAATTCCAAATCCAAACATGTAAATTGCCTGGAAGGACAGTGCAATTAAAGCTCCATCAACATGCATTTCCAACGAAAATTGTGTGACAACATTACAGATAGATCAGAGTTAACAAGTGATTCAATTATTCGAATTGCTTCAAACAAGGCAAAAGAGTTGGCATTTGGTACAGTACATAACCCCTAAATGGAAACTAAGAACTTTAGTATATGCAGCTACGGCGGAGTGAAATTGAAATTCCAGTCTTATTACTATTCTTGAAGTCATTAAAAGCATAGCTAGCTCAGAAGTGTAAAAAATCTATAAGAGCAAAACAAACGTGATACCTTAAGAAGTATATCCACACCAACGATGATTCCTGAGACAACAAATGTTCGTGTCAACGCTTCTAGTCCACTTGAATAGTTCCCTTGGAGTAAAAATGCCAGCAAGCTTACTTCCAAAAATAACATTCCGGAAGGTGTGAACAAAGATAAGACATTCCATGCTAATTCTTTATCAGGTGTGCATTCCCATGCCTGTGCCAATAAGGTGACAACCCAACCTGGTATTAGGTACAAGAAATGCCTCTGGAGAACTATGAACCTAAACAAATACAGCAACCAACCCAACCGAAAGACCCAAACAACAATCATAGTGGTCATCATAGACTAACGTCTGTCCTAAAACTGTAGAAATACTTTTAGCATTCATTACATCCACCAACCTGATCCACAAAGTGCAAAATAAGAATCACACTACTCAGCTACGTCTGATACATAAACCTCATAGCAGAATCAACCAATGAAAATCACAACTTTGTATTTACTCCAGCTAACATACAACAAGATCCCAATCCTCACCGTCTCAAACTTGAACAATCAAGACCAAACCTATTCAGGAAACCCGTCAAGATTACACTTGCATCTATTACTTATTCCAACACCTATCTATAGTTACCACGCTACGAGACTAACTTTCCATCACAAGGCCACCGAAATCTATCACAACCCTAAACAAAACAAGAAAAAACCCTGAAACTACAATCCAACTATTCAGCTCAAAAACCAAGAACACAAACCAACACAAGTCTAGCGAAAAATTCAAATAACGTTCCGAAACTTTCAAGCTTCATAACAAACTACCAAAAAGATCAAAACTTTAGCCACAAAATTCCAAAAGGGGTCAACTTTTCGAACCTGAAGAAAGCACCAAGCGAGATTGAGCAAGCTAACCATGACATACGAGCGGCCATGAGATAGCTTCGAGAAGCTCTTCCTGGATTGATAGCCCAAGTAGAGAGAGGACATGATGAGAGCCACATTGCGCCAGAGCCTATAAATGATATTGAACTTCATATTTCAATTGTTGTCCGAATTAATCAGTATTTTTCTTGGATTATATGACATCACAGACTTATGAACCAATATATATAAACCCACACGATGCAGCAAATTTGCATACCTTGATATTTCTTTGATGTAGCTCGATCGGGCTTACCTTTATCACTTGTTTATATTGGAATGTAGATCTAAATCTAGAATCTTATCTCTTTACCTTTACATCTAACTTGAATATATATGGCATACCGAGACCTATATCAATTTGTAGAAAAGATAAACAATGGAGAAGATCCATGAAAGAAAAGATATGAGAAGGTTTGTTCTTTTTTTAATCTCAGCCTTTCATTTTTATTAAATCAGATCTGACGCTAGAGAACCTATCCCTCATATAAACCCAAAAAATATATTCCTTAATAGAAATACTCTATATATATATATAATAAGTTTTAATTCACAAACAATGCACTTGCTTTCAAATAAGTTTTGGTCTGAGATAAGTTTTGTTGTACTGTTACTTTTTTATAATGTTTAAGTTAGTTCGACTTAACAACATCAAAAGGGAACTTTGAAAAAAAAGTATCATTTGCTTCAGCTTTGTGTTTGTTTTTAGTTTAACACACAGTCTAAGTCCTCCATGCGTCGATGTTAAAAACTTTATGCATGCGTTTAGTATCTCAGTTTCAATCTTTCAGTAACGAATTTTAACATCTCAATGAGAATTTATCTTGGCCGTTTGATTATTATTTCTTTTTTTATGCTACCTTAACATATCTACCCTAATGGGTGTGCTGGTATCATATGTATCTACTATTAAATTAAAACTGTGTTTCTAATTTACCCCTCTTTTATCTGGGATGCAGGGCGATTCATATCATAACCTGATCTTTGGTGTAGATATCAGGAATACTTACTTTAAGGGATGTTTTGGTTCCATTGACAAAGGCCTTGATTTGAGGTAAGTTTTGGTTGACTTCTACATACAATAGACTTCATTTAAAATTAAGTTTTCTTATGGGATTTGGGGTTAATTGGTTAAATTTGTGAACAAAGTGTGTGGGTTACAATTAGTGACCTAACAAATTTAGAACTATTGGTTATTAATCTTACCTCAATCTAGAAGTTGACAAATATAATTCCTTCTACTTTTTTTTTCAGAAAATATCTCATGTAGGTAAAACTGAAGGGATGCCAATAAGGAAAAGTTTTAGTTGACTTCTACATACAATGAACTTCATTTAAAATTAAGTTCTCTTATGAGATTTGAGGTTAATCCCTATTCTTGCCTACACTAAATTGGTTAAACAAAGTGTGTGGGTTACAATTACCTTAATCCAGAAGTTGACCAATATAATTCATTTTACTTTTTTTTAGAAAATATCTCATGTAGGTAGAACTAAAAGGATACTAATAAGGAAAAGCTGATTTATATTTAAGGAGTTCTTTTCATATTTCTTCTATGGTTTTTAGATCTGAATATATGATCATGTTTTCATTTATTTATCTACATCTTTGTCATTTATGGATCATTTAGATTGATTAAACATTATTGTATGTCTTATCATGCAGCAATACATCATTTTGCATCAATATGGTCATATTAATCTTCACATAATGATTGGAGAAGTCAATTTCATGTACTAGGTAAAAAACAATCACTTCAAGCACATACTTATATGTGTCACCCGATCCAACACTTTTACTATTTCATTCTTTAATGGTTTGAAAGAAACTAAGGCGTTCATCACTATAGCCTAATAGATTGACAACATCAATATGTAACCTAAGAAATTTTTGCATTATATGAATGGAGAGCAATTTGATCATATTACTCAATTATGGTGCTTAACTTTCACTATCAGCCATATAAGTATCGGCCACAATTTCCTATATACTTTTCACTCTCCAAAAGGGTTTTATCTTGGAATGCAGACAAAAATGGAATGTGTTCTCTATTTAGCAAATTATAAATTGTAATTTTAAAAACCAAAAGCAATATTTTCAAAAAAAAGCAATATAAGCAAGTCAAAAGGAAAATTGATGTGTTGTAAACTATGAATGACAACTAGCAAAATGACTCTAGGAGTATTGATTATTTATTCTAATTTTGTAGAAACAAGCACCAGATTAATGGATGAAATGGAGCGTAAACGTGCTAGCCATCAAGAATGGCGACAATCTTTGAGTCCTAACCAACATGAAGCCTATTTGGCACGAAGGCGAGCACATGCACGAGGAACGCGTCTGACGGTTGATATGGACACGAATCATGACCAATATGTAGGACCAAGTAATAGGGACGAGCGTGTTACTAGTACTTTTTATCTTTATTAATTACATAAACGTAAAAGAGCCATTCTCTTAATTTTCCGTTAATTTGATAATATTATAACATGCATCTCTAGAATGCAAACTGAAGATTGTATAGACATGTGTCTTTAACAGTAACCATATTAGTAACAAATAAAACCTGTAACATGAAATAATAGGTCGACTTGATAGCTGGAATTACAATAAGTGACAATTGCCGATTATTATGTTAACAGAGCAAAACACCAACGAGAGCATAAGTCCAACAGTTCTATCATATTCCCAAAACCCTGACCAACAGTCTACAAGAGTGCGGTTCACGCATATAAAGCAATTAGCTCGTTCGTCTGTCTCTTGCACAAGCAATGTGGTCATTCAGAATTATATGCCTGAACCGACATTGAGTCATGACGTCCAACATCATAATAGTAGTGAGCCTACAAATATTGATGAGGATCGGGACGATGACACTGAGCCAGAAAGTAACATGGAGAATCGACGCATAACTAGAGTTAATCCAGCACGCCATACAAGGCGAGCAATTGTAAATTACAACTGTGCTAGAGATTGCCATGAAGGATGCGGTGTCCCAGCATTTCAATTGCCATCACTAAGAACATGTCCATACTGTAATGCACAGTTATTCCATCGAGAGACACCCCATTTGTGTTGTCTGAACGGAAATATTGTGTTGCCGCTAATACCTTCTTCTCCAGAGATGATCCAGCTCTTTTCTGATCAAACAGATTTTGATAGAAAGTTCAGACAAAATATCCGAGCCTACAATAATGTGTTTGCATTCACTTCAATGGGTGTGCATGTTAATGAATCAATTAATATCAAAACCGTGGAATATATACTTTTCGTGCTCAAGGTTCAATATATCATAGGATTGGCAGCCTTTTACCAAATCAAGGTGTGAGACCGCGATATTTATAGGCTTACATCTAAGATACCGAGAATGAACTTGACAATAGAATGTCTAAAAGTGCAGTTTTTCATAGAGAACTAGTTGTGAAGATACAACATATATTGAATCTCTACAACCCTTTGTCCGCCAATTTTGAAGTCTCGGACAACGACAAGACTTGCCTAATTGCAGACTCATTATAAAGAGCAGGCTTCTAACCAGCGTCAATATAGTTTACCATCTGCATCACAAGTGGCGGCTATTATAGTAGGAGCCGGCGACATTAATCCAAGGCCTAGAGATTTTATCATCCAGACAATCAGTGGACGTTTATGTAATGTTAAAGACTCAGTTGGATATCATGAACCCATGCAATATCCATTATTATTACCTTATGGAACATATGGGTGGGATGTTAATAGTCATGATGAGAACGGAAGAGAAATGTCATGTTGTGACTATTACGCATATATGTTACAGGTTGGTACCTCTTATTTTTCATTTTTTCAAATTTAGCTTCAGCTACATTAAATGAATACGTCACACTTAAACATATGCTTACGAAAGCTTGCCTTTGCAGATGCGCCCCGGTCATGAAAATCCCTTACTTCGAGGCGAACGTCTCTTGCAACAGTATGTTGTTGATACATACGTGAAAATTGAATCACAAAAACTCAGATGAGTATGCAGTAATCAAGATAAAATTCAGACCGACATTTATCAAGGACTTCTAGACTTTTTATTAATTAGAGGGGAAAACAATGCTGGTATGAATTAATGTTTTATTTCCAACTATATGAAATGTGTAGTTTTTCAGTTGTTGTAAAAAAGTATAAACTAAAATCTCAATTTCTTAGGTAATATTGGTCGTAGGACCATTCTGCCATCAACATTTGTTGGAAGCCCACGTGATATGTACCAACGGTATCAAGATGCAATGGTTTTGGTTCAAAAAAATGGCAGACCAGATTTGTTTATTACTATGACATGTAATCCAAATTGGGAAGAAATTAAAAGTGAGCTACTCCCTCGACAAACATCACAAGATCGTCCGGATTTGGAGGTCAGGGTGTTTCATTCAAAACTTGAGCGTCTGAAAGAAGACATCATCATCAAAGGGGTACTGGGAAGAGTTGTTGCTCATACTTTCGTTGTTGAGTTTCAGAATCGAGGTCTACCCCATGTACATATGCTAGTCATATTGGATGAGCACAATAAGCTTAATAACCTGAAGATTATGACAGCATTGTTAGAGCTGAAATACCAGATAAAGATGAAGAGCCTCAACTTTATGATCTGGTGTTGAAACATATGATTCATGGTCCATGTGGCACTTTAAACCAACGGTCTCCATGTATGAAAAATGGCAAGTGCAAGGAAAACTATCCCAAACCGTTTGCAAATTACACCGTGCAAGGGAATGATGCATACCCTATTTATCGAAGACGAGGAAATCGTTTACCAGTCCCACTACGTAGACGAGGAGACACGATGGTTGATAACAGATGGGTTGTTCCCTATAACCAGAATATATCCATCAGTCGAGAGACTACAAATACATATTTCTGATATGCAACGAATTAGATTCAATGCAACTGAACGAATAGAAGAAGTTCTGGCGAATGAATATGCACAGATGACTATGCTTACTCAATATTTTCCACATAAACCGTACAAATTTTAAGGCAAGAAGGCATCTATATCGACAATTCCCTCAATATTATAGGTGGGATAACAAATACAAAGTGTGAGAAAAAAGGAGAAACAACATTAAGGTCATTGGGAGAATTTATAGTGTTTCGCCATTTGAATGAGAGAAGTATTACCTACGAGCCCTTCTCAATCATGTAAGAGGGCCAGAATCATTTGAAGATTTGCTTACTATCAATACAATTTTGCAACAAACCTTTAAGGAAGCAGCTGAGAAACGAGGTTTGTTAGAAAATGATAATAGCATCCGAGAGTATTTGTTAGAGGCGTCTGCAATTAAAATGCCATCAGCTTTGAGAAGATTATTTGTCACAATTTTGTTGTATAATCAACCAACAAGTGTCCGAAGATTGTGGGACGAATTTTATCCTTTCATGGCTGAAGACTATTGTACTGCGAGTGCCATTGATGATACTTCTGTTAAAAATAGACTACTTCGAGATCTAAACAGAATGCTGAATCAATTTGATAAGAGCGTAAGAGACTTTGATCTGCCTGAAATGACAGGTGAGTCGGAAGATAGTCTGCGAGTGCCGAGGTGTATTGAAGATGAACTTTCTGTTAATGTCCCCGATGAAGACATTCAGTCAATTAGTCACCTCAATAATGACCAAATGTTTGCCTTCAACACCATAATGGAAGCGGTCGTGAGAAGAGAACGTGCATTATTTTTTGTTGATGATCCTGGAGGAACGGGGAAGACGTACTTAAATCGTGCATTGCTGGCAAAGTTTAGAAGAATGGATCATATAGTCTTAGTAACAACATCATCTGGAATAGCAGCAACTATATTGCCTAGCGGGAGAACGGCTTACTCTAGATTTAACATTTCACTAAACATAGATGACGAAAAAAACATGTGTTCTATAGATTAACAGTCTGCCCTTACACAGTTGGTACGAGATTCCACTGCAGTTATCTGGGATGAGGCGCCTATGACAAATCGAAATGCCTTTGAAGCCCTTGATATAACTTTTCAGGACATAATGGATGTAAAAATTCCATTTGGTGGAAAAATTATGATTGGGGGAGATTTTTTGGCAAATCCTTCGTGTTGTTCCTAAAGGAACAAGGTCTCAGCTCATTGATTCCTCCATTGTGAAATTAGAATTTTGGGCACAAGTAAGGATATTGAGATTGAGACAGAATATGAGATCCATCGGTGACCACCAATTTGCAGAATTTCTACTTCGTGTTGGTGTTGGGAGTGAACAAGTCATCACCGACAAAATGATAAGATTACCGGATTGCATGGTGATTCAGTGGGAAAGCGACCAATCTATCAATCAAATTATTGATGATGTTTTCCCAAATTTAGGAGATCATGTCAACAATGCAAGATACATGGTGGACCGAGGATTGATTACTCCTTTGAACGATGATGTGGACATGTTAAATGAGAAGATTATCAGTATATTTTCAGGTGAAGAAATTACATTATACTCATTTGACTCTGTAGAAGATGACACACGAAATTTGTACCAACCAGAGTTTTTGAACTCAATAAGCTCCAGTGGGCTGCCGTCACATAATTCAACTTTGAAAATAGGTGCTCTAATCATACTTCTAAGAAATATTGACCCAAATTTAGGGTTGTGTAACGGCACAAGATTATTGTGTCGCGGTTCATACCAAAACCTGATCGATGCTGAGATACTAACTGGACAGTTTGCTGGGACTCGAGTTTTTCTACCTAGAATTCTCTTAAAAAACCAAGAAAGTACTGGGCTCCATTTCAACTAACAAGAAAGCAATTTCCAGTGAAACTGAGTTTCTCCTTGACCATAAACAAATCTCAAGGTCAGACAATCCCACAAGTAGGTGTTTACCTCCCGGATCATGTTTTCAGTCATGGACAATTATATGTGGCATTGTCTAGAGGAGTATCGAAGTCAACAACAAAGATTTTGGTTAAAAGGGGCTCTCAAGTTGGTCAAGCTGGGGTGCTTACTAAGATGTCGTATTTAAAGAAATTTTGCTACCTTCCAACACCAATGACTGATGATATGTCGTCATAGGTACTTTAATGCATGCATAAATAAGATTTGAAAGTTCATTTTTGAATGTCTGTTTTTTTTCAATCTTTAAATTTGTGTAGTTTTTATTTGTAGGAATGGTACAAGGTAAGACAGTTGAACAAAAGAAAAGGTTTCATCTAACATGACCAGCATATGTAAGGCAAACATGTGACATGAACCACATGAGTTTTTTTTTAATGTTTTTTGGTTGTCTATTAATGTTACAAAAATAGATTACTACATGTTAAAAGAAGACGTCCTACATGCATTTATAAGTAAATAATTAACTAATGTTAGAACCGTAAATAATTTAAACCCACGCGCGAGCGCGGCCCTTTCGCACGCGCATCACGCGTGCAGGAATGCTAGTATATATATATATAATCGGTTATACATATTTAATTAGAACTTCTTATAAAGTCCTAATTATATATATAGAGTTATTCTATTGAGGGATCTCTATTTTTGGTTTATTTATAGGGATAGACATTCGACAAACTTTTCGATCACATAACATCTTCACCGTTCAATATGTAGATGCATATATATATAGATCATTTCTACAAAATTTCATCAAATTTGGTGGTCGTTAAGGCTTTGAAATAACTGAAATCATTTGACGGATCAAATCTGTCAAACTTGAACCGTTAATGCCTATAATTTTAATTCGCAGTTTTGAACATCTTAACAATCACCGATTTGGATAAAATTTTGCAGAGATGATCTATATATTAGGACCTAGGAATCGACCGGTTAAGGTTGAAAAATATGATCGAAAAGTTTGTCGAATGCCTATCCCTATAAATAAACTAAAATATGGATATATATATATATATATATATATATATATATACCGTGCTTCTCCGGTGCGGATGTGTGGTTTTGCCCCACTTTTCGATCTTAACTGTTCAATATCTAGATATATATATATATATATATGTATAGATCATCTCTGTAAAATTTCATCTTATTTGGTGATCGTTAAGACATTCAAATCTGTGATTTACCATGAAGAAAACTGACTGTTCCGGTTAAACAGTTCAGGAACCGTTCGTTTTCTTCATGGTAAATCACTGATTTGAATGTCTTAATGATCACCAAATGAGATGAAATTTTACAAAGATGATCTATACATATATACCTAGATATTGAACGGTTAAAATCTGAAACTAAAATCGAAAAATAGGACAAAATCACACATCTACACCAAAAGGTTTGGTGCGGACGAATATATATATATATATATAGAGGACTTCTTCTATATTTGATCCAGCTTGTGATAGGATGGTTGTGGCCCATCCGGCCTATCATAAGTAGTTATCTAGATGCAGTTATTCAATTTGTAGTAGATAAAAGGATGGAAACCCTAGGATTTGGAGAATTGGGATTTTTGGTTTTGGGGTTGGAAGAAATAGGAGAGATTGTATGAACGTTAGTCGGAGAAAGGAGGTTTATCAGGTGCCGACCAAATTGCCGGGGGACGGGTAGATTATGCGGGTTTGGGCCTATCCGGTCCGATATATATATTGTCAAGTAGACTTGTTTGATAGAAAGGTGAACTAAACTTCGTTTTCTACTTAATTCTAAGACTTTAGGTTCGTCTCTACTTTTGGTTGAATTTTTGGTCAACTCTTATGTTTCTACAATATTAGTGACTTGTAATGATAATTTTGTTGTCTAAAACTTGATTGAGGTTAGTAGTTTATATTACGGTGTGGGGTTTTGCTATTTTTGTGCAAGATATTGAAAATGATCGATCTAACGTAATATCTTTCCTATATTTTTCCATTTAGATTATGTTATATTTTGATTGAAATGGAACAACTAAACTGCAATTCAATTCCTTTAGACGAAGAACGTTATTCTCTTTTGGTACAATGGAGGCAATGCCGAGAAGAAGTCCACAAATACTTTGATCTTCTAGCAAATGTGAGGGCATATATACATTCTTTGTTTTGAGAAAAAAAATGATTGGGAGTGTTACAATAACTGTAAGGGCATATACGAACTATCCTAATGAAAGGATGTTTGTCTCAAACTCCAACCGTTACACACTGATTCAAACCACCGTGGCCTAATGAACGTGGAAAGCTCCACTGTATTTCTCCCTCTCCGCCTTAATGTTTGGATCGTATATCAGTTTAATTACCTTCAACTCCACAATTTCTCTTTGATTCCGTTAGATTTCCTTTACACAAATCTAAATCTGGATACCTGTATTTAACTGCCTTCATGTTCGACTATTCAACATTTGAAGCTTTCAATGTCACAACGTATGAACTTGCCTTAAATTTGGTGGTGGATTTTGGATTTCCTCAAGTCTAGTGTGATACTCTTCAGTTTTCACCATGAAATCCTGAAGCAGCAGCTAAGCTTTCTTGAGTCACAAGCAATGTCATCTTGTTAAGACGAGGAACTTAATTAGGTCATTGAAACTGCACTTGCCTTTTCACCCTTTCATACAAAAAAGGTCTCCATTTTTAAATAAGAAATTCAATTTTATTTTGATTTTGTGTATGTGGTTATAGCATTGCTGATTTGCTTTGATGTTCATCAAAATTTCAATGGCAGTCAATATTGATCGAATGAGGCCGGTGTATGTTAGGCAGAAGAGCAATTCTGTTAGTGGCACGCCGGGAGCTCCAAGTTGTCCTTCGATGACTTCTCCCATAAATCACCACCATACAAGGTCAGGGTCCGTTGGAATGACCGCAGGAAAGAAAGCACAGAACACAAAAGCCGCAGCACAAAGGCTTGCACATGTCATGGCGCACAAACCCACTGATGACGTTGATGAAGAAGATGATGACCTCTCTTTTGATCTCGGCTTGTCAAGTGGCAGCGGCATTGGACTTGGCGGTGGTCGAAGAGCAATGCGACCTCGTTCTCCCATAGTAAATGTATGTGCAAGACACCACTCTTTATGTTCAACCTACATCAAGCAACACTTTTAGTCTAACCTTATATTTCATGTGTCTATGTATATGCACATTGGCTTGACAAACTTGTTACTTAGATTGTGTTATTACTTGATACCACATTGGGTGAAATGTAGGAATCGTCTTTGTGAATATATGTATGTATGAGTTTATGAAAAGTAATGCTTACTTGGAACCTGAATTTCATTCTGCTAGCCAGCTCGTACTGTTCAAGAGCCAGCTTTGTCTGCAAGGACAACAGCAGCACCAGGTGGTCGAGCAGCTCTATCTGTCAAGACTTCTCGCTCTGTGGACCAACCAAAGTCATCAACCTTTTCAACACCAGCTATGCGACCATTTCAATCCATCAACTCTGTGGAACCACAAGCAAGCCGGCCTTCTCAGTCCATAAACACTAGACCAATCAACTCTTTAGACCAGTCACCATATTCCCTTCGTTCTTCAATTAATCTTAGATCATCTCAGCCTTCCAACTCTCAAGAACAGCCTAATTCTGCTCGTTCTATGTCAGATCAACCCCTGTCTCTTCGTCCTTCATTAGGTACAAGATCATCTCAGAGTACTAGTACCATTGAGCAACCAAGCTCTGCACGTTCTATGGCAGCTGCAGCAGCACGTCCACAGTTAGGAACCAAGCCAGTCCACTTGGTACCGTCTAGTGTACCTATATCACTTAGCAGGCCGTCCCCTTCTGCAGATACTCCTGCTGAGAGTAAGAGAGATCCACCGGTACCTACATTACTAAGGCCACCTTCTTCTGCCATGCTATCTTCTGATGGTTCAGGTGATAGTCGGAGAGATAGAAGGTATCAAGTTCTGAAGTTCTTTATTATGATTCACATCAGCATATTATAGAATTTTCTCTATTTTGTGTGTTGAATGTTGATAGCTTATATAGGACTCTGAGAGACCAAAAACATGCTGCTCATTTTTACTACCTGTGAACTATCACTTTAGTAGCTAATTTTCCATATAATAGGCATGGATATGTCATGCTGTCTTCGAAATTTCTCTATTTGTTTTCTATGATTATCGCTCATGTATGACTACTTCGAGAGACTCAAAATACTGAAAATAGTAGGCTACCAGCTCATGTGTGGATTCTAATGTTTCTTATATTAATCAGTTCTTTATTGTGGCTTATTTCAATTCCTTTTGATGATCATATGGATTTATAGATCTGATGACCATTTTTAGATCAACAAGCAGGTTGTCTATGGATTTAGGAAATCTGAACCTAAGAGACACTGGATCTCAGGATTCTTCTGCTTTACAAGATGAGGTATGCTCCATGATCCTTTTAAGATTTTGATGTCTGTGATGTTCTCTTTCACTCTGCTATATAGATGCAAAAAACAAAAAAAGAAAGAGAGATAAAAGAAGAGAAACTAATGAGGTGTGACTTTCATGCAGCTTGATATGCTACAAGAAGAAAATGATAGTTTACTTGAAAAGGTGATGCCCATAACCCCAAGCATTTTTTTTATTTTCTCTATGTTTAGTGTGAAATCCATGTGAATTTGATCAACTGTGTACATATTCCCATTAACTATCAGTAAGTTTTGCATGTCACCTGATCAACTTAACTGCTTTCATGTGGATGTCACCTGATATTTCTAAGTCAATAGAGTAACCATGTTTTTCTGGTATTCCATGGTGATTGATATGTGCTTCCCCAGCTTCGACTTGCAGAAGAGAGGTGTGAGGAAACAGAGGCAAGAGCTCGGCAGCTTGAGAAGCAGGTACTGTTTTAAACTGTAAAAACCTCTATTTGATAAGTTCAATTACTTCACCTTGGGAGTGGGGATCCATACTCATATAGAGACATCAATTAAGTGGATGATTGAATCAAACATAGATCTTCCACTTCTCTTGTGGAATTGGCTCATTTGATCTTTTCTCAAGAAATGGTGTATACTTTATTACTTTTTTGCAGCATGAGCATATATGCTGATGCATGTTATCCACATATTGTAATCGTTTCTTACTGCTTGTCTATATTCTTTATTAGGTTGCTTGTCTTGGAGAAGGTGTAACTTTGGAAGCTCGTCTTATCAGCAGGAAAGGTTTAAAGTGTCATGTACTATTCTGATTTTTTTTGGTGAGAAGCTTTCTGATGTTTATGATCACTTGATTCTTCAGAAAGGAGGCAGCACTGCAGCAAAGGGAGGTGTGTGTATGCATAGAATGTTTTCTATTTTCAATCACATTAATGCATTCTAGGCGGCCTCTAAGCGGGTCTAGGCGGCATTAGGCTGGTCTAGGTGGTTTTAGGCGGGTCAAGGCGGCCTCTAGGCTGTTCTAAGCGGACTCGTCCTCTTGCTCATGTTTTTTGTGTGTGAGAGAGAGAATGCATCCCATCTGTAACAGGCTGTTACCTTATCATATGATTTGAAAAATGCATCTGAAGTGTACTACTTTACCATCTCATCTGTAACAGGCTGCTTTGAGAGCGGCTGCACAAACTCATGATGATAGAAATGATGAAGCTGAGTCCGAACTGCACACAATTCGGATTATGACTCAGAGAATGATACTGACTTGTGAAGAGAAGGTTTGTCTTTGATATATATATATTGCATATCAGCTCCCTCTCTCGTCTATATTCTCATGATTTTGAGTTTTTCATCTTAGGAAGACGTTGTTTTGAAGAGATCTTGGCTTGCTCGGTACTGGAGTTTATGCGCTGAACATGGTAATGACATTTATGTTCATAATTTAGTGAACTATGCCACCTAAATTGTATGCTTGTAAGTTTTCTAGTGTGAAGTAAATTGTGCAGTTTTCATAGATAGCTGACAATATCTGAAATCAAGGCCTAATCCAACCCTTTTTACATCATGATTTGGGTCCAGGGACCTTGCTTAACTTTATACAACTATCTTAAACTCCGGTTCAGGACTTAATTTTACTGCCTTTGAAGTTCTGTACTTGTAGGCACATGAAACATGCAGTCTAGCAGCAGTATTTGTATTCATGGACGTGCTCGTCTGATTAGTATATGCGTTGGTAAACTTTGTACACTCTTTACATTCAACCTTCCTGGATGTAACGGGGGGTAGAATGTTATGTCAGGTATACATGCTGACATTGCTACAGCACGACATGAATTCTGGTCATCGCTTGCTCCTCGTCCTGTTGAAGCTGTACTAGAAGCTGGAAACAAAGCGAGAGAGCAGACAGGTAAGTGGAATCTTCATGTTTTAAGTACTGTTCAATATCTAAATGGCTAGTTAGTTTCTTTTCTAACATAAAGATGACGTGCATTTTTCCTTGCGTTTAGTTACATTTATTGCAATTTCAGTGTGATCAGTAGTTCTTCAGTATTTTTCTTTGACTTCCATACTAGTTGAGGAGCAAAACGATGTTTATGAAAGAGAGTATAGTCCAAGGGATGTGAATGAACTCTCGGGAGAGGGAAATATTGAGAACATGCTTTTAGTGGAGCAAGGTCTGCGTGAACTAGCATCATTGAAGGTTTTCTCCTAATCCTTATACTTGAATCTTTTCACATTTTCAGACCAAAGCAAATGAACTTTTATTATATATATCTTGCCAAATCATGGCATTAGACAAGGAGCTGGGTACTGGGATCTCCTGGAATATATAACTGAGCATGTAAAGTTGTAATCCTACATGTTTGGTCTGTATGTTTGGTATTTCACTATCAGCAGCTCATTTTGTGAAACAACAGCATTGTGATGGTTAAATTTTGCATTTATTTTTTATATGGTAGTGATTTTCTGTAATGACCATGCTTTAGTGCAATTTTCTCATAGGTAGAGGATGCAGTGGCAATTATAATGGCTCGACATCGACATCCCAGTTCAAAATCATCAGGTGCAGTGATGTATCATTTGCAATTTATTATTATCAAACCATGCTCATATGAATTTCGCAGACAGTGTGAGGTGGGCTTAAGTTTAACTGCATCAATTGGCTTCAATATAAAATCTGTCATAACCATTATTAACTTAACATTATCACAGATTCACAGTGATAATGCAGAAACTCCACTTCCTAAAAAAATTTAAAAAAACACCTGTCTGTTCCGCAAGTACCACATTTCCTCCTACAGGGCATATGCATCACATCCATCTTATGCCTAGTTAAATTCTTAAGAAACATGAAAATCTTGATCATTTGCATCTGCTGTAGGTTGGTTCATTCTTGAACAAATGAATTTGACTGGCAGTGTTTAGTTACTTGCTGCCTGACATGCTTGCTTCATGACAGTTCATGTGATGCTGAATAAAAGGCTATAGTCTACTTATACACCATGAAGAAGAAATCTACATGCTTCACTTTCAAAATGTTACCATTTACTATAAGAGATATAAATGTATGTATAGCTAATCATACACTTGACTGATGTTTTATTTCCTCTTTCATCGTCGGTCTAGAGGTAAAGGTACCAGCTGAGGGACAGTTTGAAGGTTTTGGTAAGTATCATGTCCTCATGTCCATAATTTCTTTTCTGCTCGCACTAAGTACCCACTTTTTCGACATAAAAATTAGTTTCTGGCTTGTAAAATAAGGTCAAGCATGGTAAAAGATGAAGTTAGTTTATCATGTGCATTGTTTTTCTACTTACATGAGCATGTCATGAATTGATGAAGGCGTTTCATTACAGAATTGAGCAAAGAGGAGTGTGATGATGTGGTCTTCAAGCAGGTACGACATCTTTTGTGTTTTAGTCGTCCACTAAGTAAGCGTTTGAGTAAATGGCGGATTTAGAACCAAGCAAAGTTGGAGGAAAAAACTATGTTCAACGTACCACAATTTATATCAGATGTAGTCACTTCTAGCTCTTGTAGGCTTGGCTTACATACTTCTGGAGAAGGGCAAAAAATCATGGTCTAGAAGCAGACATAGTAGATGATCGTTTGCAATTCTGGATGAACCGCAACACTAGTCCAACGACTTCACATGAGGCAGTTGATGGTACTCTCCTTATCTCATGATATTCATTCCTGAAGACTGTTACACCAAGTGATTTCATGGCACAAGCTTAAATTTGATATGGTTGGTTCTGATTTGCAGTTGAACGTGGTCTCTTGGAGCTCAGAAAGTTGGGAATCGAAACCAAATTGTGGGCAAAATCTCGCAAAGGGCTTGAGCATGATTCGATCCCTGTCATACAACAGTGTGACTTCTGATACTAGACTGTACTTACTGGAACTTGCTGCATCTTTTCTTGAGCTGTGTACCAGGTTTATACTTTATAGTTTCATGTAATGTAGCTGTTGGACTTGTCATAACGCAAATGTGCTTATGGAGAGGAATGAAGAATGAAAACAAAATATGGGAATGATTGTGGTGGACTTAGAATTCACACCTTGTAAGCATCTTTTCTAAATGAACCATTGAGCTCCAAACTGATGGAAATGAAGAACACTCCTGATAAATTATATTTACATTATTTGTTTGACAATGAAATTAGTAGACCAATTCTTCTTCTTTTTTTAACTTTTTTTATTAATAACTCACACACTCTACATATGTCCGTGAGGTTTGAACCCGTGACCTCAAAGTTGTTAGTTAAACACCTTAACCAACCAAGTTAAGGCTCACCGACGTAGACATCTCTACAATCATTTACCATTCTGCTCTCATAGCCTCGCAAATTTCATGAAGTTGTCTATTTCTCATAGAGTTACTATTAGATTTAAATTTGTTGACCACTAACATATGTTGAACATAATGACCAATTAATCAGAAAGAGAGAGTGTGGAGAGAGAATAAAAAAAGATGATAATATTTGAAAAAATATAACTAACATGACAATATTTTATTAATTGATGATTATGACAAAAAATGTGGTTGTTTGGTACATTTGAATCCGTTATTATTGCATCGAATTGATCTAATCTATCAGTTAACAAACATCACTCAATATGAGAGACCGGTGTATTCGGTTCCATTTCTGTCTCTTTACTCATTTTCTCACCCAGAGCCGGTTTCACTAGGAAACGTTTTTGTTCCACCCACTTTAACCCGTCGCTGCAACAAGCACAATCTCCACCCCTATCGTTTTCTCCACTTTAACCCGTCGTTGTGACCATGGTTAAAGTTGGGTCACGCTATGACCATGAATAAAATTGGGTCACGCGTGTGTTGGCCATGAATAGAGTTGGGCCACGCTATGACCATGGTTAAAGTTGGGTCATGCTATGACCATGAATAAAGTTAGATCACACACGTGTCCAATTGCATAAGTTGTTGGTTAAAGTTCAGCCACGTTATGACCATGAATAAAGTTGGGTCACACACATGTTCAATTGCATAAGTTGTCAGTGGCCATGGTTAAAGTTGGGCCACGCTAGGGCGATAAATAAAGTGGGGTCACGCGCGGTCATTATATTAATTGTCTGCGGCCATAAATAAAGTTAGCTGTGTGTTCAATTATATAAGTTGTCTGTGACCATGAGTAAAGTTGGGCCATGCGCGATCATTATATAAGTTGTCTGCGGCCATGGGGAGAGTTGGGCCGCACGTGGTCAATTATATAAATTGTCTACGGTTATGAGTAGACTTGGGTCACTTGGTCAATCATATAAGTTATATGTAGCCGTGAATGGTGTTGGGCCGCACGATTATAGATTGTCTTAGCCCATGAATAATGTTAGGCCGCGGTGATTTTGAGTTACTACGGCTAAAATAGAGAGATATGTTTGTACGCGGAGAGATATGTATGTACGCCGCCACCATTATTACAAACGACGTTACAGTTAATTGATTGAAGATTTCGTGCGACAGCTACAACAATCTTTATTTGTGATTACGATAATCATGATGTGATTAGCGTAATATGTTCTTTTAAAATATTGAGAATATGTTTTCTTTATTTTGTATTAGTATAAAAGGACCATAGAAATTATTTGTTAGAGGTCCTCGACCAAACGCTCTACGTGATTCAACTTGTCAAATTCAAATTTAGCTTCTCAGTATCACAGTTTATCAATCTCTCATGTTTTACGCGTTTCTGGTACTTGTTCATCCTTATTGTTTATTTTCATTTATGCGATCTATCCATATTTGTTGTTCATGCGTTTGTTTATTTTTATTCTTGCGGTCTATAGTATTTGTCCATGCACTTTTTTGTTTTATTTATGCAGTATTTAGTATTTATTTCTGCACTTGTTTTATTTACTTTCCTGCACTTCGTCATAACAATCACAACATTCACTTAGTTATATAGCACCAAGATCGGCTTACTAGTCGATCCGTGTTAAAGTCCTTGCACACACAAGGCAAAGAGAACCCGCGGCCGAGATTGATCCTTTCTCGGTCCACAATCGTCTGAATCAAAAGTCAGCCACAACCCCTACATCCCCATATCAAAACCTCGTTCGACCTCTCCGCTGCGAGTTGGCACGTCTACGCACACAACACCAAGCCAGAAGAACACGTGTAGCTCAACAATACCTCGGCCCATCGACCACGTGGCCGGGACGATTTTTTAGCCAACACCCACCTAGTATCCTATCTAGTGCGGTTAATGCTATTGAAAACCTTATTAAAGAGAAGCAACTGGTGCAAGCTTATGAACGCATTAAAAAAATTCAAGTTGTTCCACATGTTCCCTCCCAGACAAGTCTTAAAAGAATTTGTTGAGAAGGCCATGAAGTGCATGGAAAGTAGCCTCAGAAAGAAAATGTTTTGTCAACAGGAACAGGTTGTAAACAAAGGAATAGCTGATCTACAACGTGTTATTCAGTGCATCAAAGTTCACAAACGTAAGTCATCTGGATTTCACCCTGACTATCCGATTCCAGGTGCCAACCATATATCACCTTTAGCTTAGTTCTATACTCCACCGATTTATAAGAAGAGAATTTCTATGGTTGCTGGTACTTGTAATATGAATTACATCAGCAAGATGTGTTATAAACTATCTTTGTGCTCTAGTTCGTTAAAATGTGTTTCACTTAAACATTATCATATCATATCATATCATATCAAATTAACCCATCCTCCCGCTTTCCCTGCTCAATTGTGTGCAGTCTTGCTACTTGGAGAACCAAAGACAGCAAGAATGGAACACCACTCACAAAATGGCACCTTGGGGAAAGTATATAGAGATGAAGTTACGAACCACCAACTTTCGTGTTAGTTATTTAAGTAATGACGTTGAAGTTCAGTAGTGTTCACCTGGTAAGAGATTCATAGTCAATTACCATTGGATCTAAATCCAAGAATGGAGAGTATTATTTAAAAGTTAAGTTGTTTTATTCTCCACCTTTAGATCTAGATCTAAGGGTGATTGACCATAAATCTCTTGATCAGTAGCTGATCAGGTAAACACTACTACGTTGAAGTTATGAGTTCAAGTTTAACTGACATTAAGAACGAGGTTGTAACGGAAGATTTAAAAAGCATCATGAGGCCCATGTTGTAAACTAACCCAATAGGCCCAGCACACAACTGGTGTCACTTGAAAAAAAAACTAAAAAGTGGAGGAGAACAGTTGGGAAAGAAAATGGGGAAAGAGGTCTCAGAGAGCTGTGTGGATAGTCTACTCACAGAGATGGTATCCATGTACTGCAATCGCTTATACGCCAATAAGCCCGAGCTCGCCGCCAGTAGGATCGACGCTATTGGCTACCAGGTCGGTCACCAGCTCTCCGAGAGGTACACGCTATCGCACCTTCTCTTAAAGTCTTCACCTTTCAAATTCTGTGCCCTAATTTCAATTCAATTTGGGACTTTCTGTGATTTCAAGCATTGGGCTTTAGATATGAAATAGCTGTTGGATTATTGGGTGTAGCTTGGAAAATGTCTGAAATTTGAGATCATGTGATTTTCGGTGTTTGATTTATGTAAAGATGTCAACTTTAGTTTCAAGGAAATCGATTTAGATGATCAGAGTTGGGGTTTGAATCTTGATCAAAGTGTAGAATGTGTATTTGTGTATAGAGATAGTAATGTGGTTAGTTATGTTTGGTAGGTATACAATGGAGCGGCCTCGGTTTACGGATCATCTTGATGCAATTAAGTTCATATGCAAGGATTTCTGGTCTGAGCTTTTCAAGAAGCAGATAGACAACTTGAAGACCAATCATAGGGTAGCTTCTAGAACCAATATGATTTTGGCGTTCAGTGTGTTGGTGTTGGTGATTACATGTGTTTTGTTTTGCAGGGTACATTTGTGTTGCAAGATAATCGGTTTCGGTGGCTTTCACGCATGTCTCTTGATCCGTCTGCAGAAAATGGAGATGTGTCTCAAGAAAGTTCTGAGGCCTTGGGTGAAAATAAGGTGGCACAAATACCAAATATGCATCTCCATTTCTCTTGTGGAGTCATAAAAGGGGCTCTTCATAACTTGGGGATTGCTTGCGCTGTTTCTGCAGATACTTCCCAGCTCCCTGCATGTGAGTTTCTCTCTTCTTAGTGATTTAGAATTGTGACTACATTTTGTTTCAGATTGAGAAATGTACTGTCCTCCATCAGTAGCTGCTGTGGGGTTTGTGAAGATTGTATTGCATGATGGTCATTGTCATGGATTGTCCATCTCACTGATCTCAGTATAGTTTATATGGCTTTCTTTTTTAGGAAAGGAAAGCTGATATGTTGGGTAGCTTGACTTTTATTGTCATTGTCTGATAGTTTGAGTGGACTCGAGTAAATTCTTCCTTGTGTCATATTTGTTAAGCAAAAATCTGCAATATAGTTAACAATTGAACATATGCTATATCATTTCAGTCTTTATACCAAAGTGTATAGTGTATGATGTTTTAAGCTACTAAATAAAGGCGTCCCTTTGTCTCCCTCTAGTCATGGCCTAATCGGACTAATAATTGATGGATATGATATCCACCGGGTATTGAGTTGTTGAGCTGTTCTAACTCACATATTTTTAATAAGAGAACAGTCAATTTAGGGGCAACACCAAATAAACTGTAAATTATGTCAGTCTTCTGTCCAGCCCTGCTGCATGGATAAAAAGTGAAGGTCTTGGCCATAACCTGTGTCCGTAGAAGTACCTTTGAACCACACAGCAGGGCATCATTCTTGGACACTGATTGTTGCATCATATGTTTTGTTTTGACCATCTCTTGGAATATCAATGATGTCAGTTGATTCAGATCCTTCAAACCTTGATTTATATATAATTCAAGCACCTTGCATTGAGCCTTTTGATGGTTCCCGTATATTTTGCCTACTTACCAAGTTTTAAGTATGAAAAAGAAAAACTTGTTTTTTTTGTATCCCTAATGCAAGCATCTAAGGGATTAGTTCTGACTTCTGTTTGATGATAGAAAAAGGAAATTTCTCAGCATGGGGCAATTCAGGTGGGATCCAAAGTAAATCCAACTTTCTGTTCACGTATGGGACAGGGGTCCATTGAAAGTTAACTCCTTTTGCCTTAACATGTCTCAAAATTTGTTTGTCCTGATTCTGTATGCATCAGAAATTCAGAATAGAGATGTGTTATTCTGATATCATGTCCTAATTCATGTATGACTTTCAAAATAGAGATGTGTTATTTATGAAGGTGGGGGTGTTGCTTTCTCCACAAGGCTGTTCCTTCTGTGTTCTGACTCCTTGATTTGGTGCTGACATTAGTTAAACCTGTCCATCTCTTATTAATGCTTACCCTTTCGCATGCGCTAAATCTGACAGATATCTCACAACTTCTCTCCTTGTTATGTCATACTGTGGTTATTCTCTTTGTGCTTGCTGGGCATTCTTTGATGTAATTATTGTTGTCTGAAATTTTTGAACAGGTTCATTTGTGGTTCGTATAAAACCCTGATGAAAGGTTCACCAAGAGACAGCGGAGAGCCAGAAAGCTGGGGTTCCATTCATCAGGTTATCAATCAAGACTTGTGATTTTCTCTTTCTTTTGTGCTTATGGGATTTCCCTAGATTTCGGAATTTCTTTGTAACATTCAAACTAACGAGTATTTGGGAGAAATCTCCTTCGAATTAGTGAACTGCTAGAAGCAGATACAATGGTGAATTGTTCACAAGATTGTACGTAGTGCGTTGAGAGGAGGCTACTGTAAGAGAATGTTAAGAAATTAAAGTTTGTATTAATGCCATATCTATTCATGAGTAAATTACAACAGTAAATTTCAGATGGTGATGAAAAACCTAATGAAGGAAGGACTCCTTTTTTCCCAAGGTTTTTTTTCCTACAATCCATAGTATAGGCCAGGGAAACCTAATTATAAAAGAATTAAGATTAAGCTATGAATTCCAAGTCAAAAAGGAAAAGACTACGTACCCACATTGAAACAGGAGTCGGTGCCTATATATACGTTGCTTATGACAGAAGGAAAAGCATAATAGTTTAAGCTTTCTCTTCTCCCTTTGTACAGAGCGATTTCAAGAAAACCTATTTAGGTTTTAGGTCAGGCTTTCTCCTCTGCAGAGAGTGACGTTAGCGATTCAGCTTTGTTTAAGCTTGAAGCTCTCTCTTCTCTCTTGCAGAGCACGTATAGAGTTGGGGTTTTCTTGACCTAACACACTAAGATCTTACCGCTCAGTCGGTAGACTTTTGGTGTTGTGGTTTTATTTTTAATTTTTGGTTTACAGCTAGCAGATTATAATGGAGAAGATGGATTTGCATTTGAAGGAATATGAGATGAAGAAGAATAGTATGAGCAAGCTGTACGAGAGCTTGCACTCTCAAGCATCTTCCATGCTAGTATTCACCTTCCAGTGGAAGGAACTGGAGGAACGATTTGATTCCATCCGGGATGAGATTCAGACCCTATTGAAAGAGCTCCATGAACGAGAGAAGCAGTTGGATGCCAAAGAGTTACGAATGCACAATGAGTTGGTTGAACTTGGGAAGCTGATTGACGAGAAACAAAATGAGGCTACTGACATCAGGAACTACTTTAATTCCCTTCAGTCATCGATCAAACAACATGTCAAACTAGAGAAAGAGCTTGGAGGCAAGGAAAGACAAATGGAGAGACGAATTCAAGAACTGAATGGGGTTGAGAGGGATATAGAAGAGAAGTCGAACAAATCTCGTGAGGAACTGAACAAAACTCATGAGGAACTGAATCTGATTCGGAGGAAGGTTACGCAGCAGGCTTTAGTATTTGATTTGATAGAAAAGCAAATTAAAGCGAAACAGGAGAAATTGAATGAGATTATGAAGAGTATCGAGGAGAAGTTGAAATTGGCAAGTGAGGAGCCGAAGAAACAAGACGAGCAATGGTTGAAAGAGCAAAAGAAATCAGTAGTGGAAGTGTCTAAGACGCTTAGGTCAGAAATAGAACTGAAATTGAAAGATCAAAGCTTGCGTAAAAAATCAATGGAGGAGTGGTCTTGTAATCTCGAACGTAAAGAGAGAGAATTAGAAATGAAAGAGCAGCAAGTTTTTTCGAAAGCTGAGGAAGTTGATGCGCTTAATAAAAGGACCTTCAAGGAGTTCCAGAAGATGGTAAAGGAATTGGAAGAAGACTACCAACTGAAAGAGAGGGAACTTGAAGTGAAAAGTGAAACAATGGAAAAGTTGCAGCAAGAACGCCAAAAGCAACTTGAAGTGAAAATAGATACAATGGAAAAATTGCATCAGGAACGCCAACAGCAACTTGAAGCGAAAGAGCAACAACTAGAAATGAAAAGAGATACAATGGAAAAATTGCATCAAGAACTCCAAAAGGTTCTTGAAGCAAAAGAGGGACAACTTGAAGAGAAAAGAGACACAATGAAAATATTGCATCAAGAACGCGAAAAGCAACTTGAAGCAAAAGAGAGAGAACTAGAAGTGAAAAGAGACACAATGGGAAAATTGCATCAAGAAGGTGAAAAGCAACTTGAAGCGAAGGAGAAACAACTGGAAGAGCTGGCCAAAGCGCTGGAACTTACAAAGAAACAGTTTGGATCTCAAATGAAAGTGAAGAGTGAGCCATTGGAAAAGACCTCAGCTGCTAATGCTATTGAGAGGCCTATTGTCCCACTTAGTGCTATTAAAGCTGTTGAGAGATTTATTCAACAGAAGAAGCTGGTGAAGGCATATGGACGCATTCACAAATTCAAGCTGTTGGACAAGTTCCCTCCAGCTCAAGTCATAAAAGAATACGTTGAGAAGGCCATGACGTGCATGGAAAATATCAACGGAAAGCAATTTCTGCATGAACAAGATCAGGTTGTGAACGAAGGAATAAAGGATCTAGAACGTGCTATTTATTGCATCAAAGCTCACAACCTTGAGTCTGAATACTCTTCTGAGAGTATTCAGAAACAACTACTTGTGCTAAAGAAATTTATGGGGGACAGAAGTAACGAAAGGAGAATCGAAAATCAGAAAAAACGCTTATGCAGCACAGTTGTTCCCAGCTTTCAACAGCAAGAGCATAAATTTCAGCGGACATCCTTATCGGCAGATAGACCATCTGGATTGCACCCTAACTATCTGAATCCATGTTCTTCATTTTATAATGGACAGTTCAGTATTCCTTTCAACAATTTTCCTGTGCAGCTTAGTATGCCCGCCAACCGCGCTCTTGCGTACGGAAACCCTGGATTTGTCCCTCAAAACCCATATTGAGATTTATAACATGTTCATATGCATTTTCCTAATTTCATTTGTTTCTTGTATATGTATGTACGTACCTTTGTTTTAGCTGAAATGAATATTTGGATACCAAATTGTACATTTCTTTTTTGATCAAATGCACGATTGTGCTACAATACTATGAGTTTAACTTACGACCTCTCACTTATTAAAGATAAACTAATGTCACTAGACCAATTGGCTTTCAGCATCGAATTGTGCATTTTATCAACAAATAATAATAAAAATAATAATAACTGAAAGTGGTATGTGGCAATTTGATTGTGAAAATTCTGTTGTGTAGGTTTGTACCGCATGCGCGGAAATCCCAGCCACAATTCCAACCCCCTTGCTAGGCCCCTTTGCTTCTTTCTCTAAAAACCGGCCGGTATAACAGACAAACCCATTTGATTGAGCCAAATAAAAAAGGTATTGATACAACCATCAACACTGATATTGAAGCAAATTTTTTCCTATTAAAAATATACAACTCATGGGCCGATCTTCGTTCTATATCGTGTTTAGTAAGGAGACGCAACGTGAACTTAAAGTAGTAGAAAGTGATTGGGAAACAAAAATCTTATAATCCTTCTATGGAAAGGAATGCATCAAAATTCTAGCCGCTAACAATATATATTTATATATATATATATACAACCCTCTTCTAATGAGGGATTCTTTTTTTGACATATATGAGAGATCGGGGTTTACACCAACTTTTTAATCAAAAAATCACATCTCCACCGTTCAATATGTAGTTTTATATGAGTAGATCACTTCTACAAAATTTCATCCAAATTGGTAATCGTTAAGGCGCTCAAAACTGTGAATTAAAAGTTATAGCATGAATGGTTCAGGTTTGGCAGATTTGATCCGTCAATTGATTTCAATTAGTTCGAAGCCTTAATGATCACCAAATTAGATGAAATTTTGTAAAGATGATCTACATATATGTATCTAAATATTAAACAGTTGAGATGTACGTTGATATGTTATCAAAAATTTGATGTAATCTTCAATCCCTCATATATACATATATATATATACACACACACACACACAACCCCATTGCATTGAGAGATCCCTATTTTGGTTTATTTGTAAAGATAAAGTATTTTACAACATTTCGATCACAAAATCATATCTTCACCGTTCATTTAGTATTTCTATATGTATTGGTAGTATTTCAGCCATCTTTGACTATTTCATTGCTTCATTATGTATTTGTAGTAGGACCGCTAAATAAGTGAGCATGGACACTGTCTAATGATTTGGTTTATGTGTCATTGTGGTTTACTTAACAGACTTTTTATATATACTCTATCCATTGGTTTATGTGTCATTGTGATTTACTTCACATACTTTTTATATAGAGGAAATTACATGGTCGTTACTTAAACTTATATGTCTTGATTATAGTAGTATTTATACTTTAAAAACTACCAATATGGTACCTGAACTCTAATTTCTGTCACGATGTCGTCTATTTGCTGACGTAGTCATAATGGGACCCGAGAAGAGGAGGACGAGGTGCTGCGAAGAGTTGGACGAGTTGCCGCCGAGAAGCGGATGAGGAGACGCGGCGAGAAGGAGGATGAGACACCGCGAGTTGGAGAAGGAGGATGCGCAGCCAAGGAGAAGGAGCAGGAAGCGCCGCGGTGGTGGGGGAGCAAGCAGACGAGGGAGAAAGAGATGAAGATATATAATGGAACAAAAAAATTTAAAATTTTTGGCAGGAATTTTGCCGCCTATATTTTAGCTGACGAGGGGATTTGTGTCGTCGACTAAAGTATTTTAGGGGACAAAAAATTTTGTCGCATATAGTCTCTACTTTAGCTGACAAAATTTTCAACCTTTAGGCAACGAGTTTTTTTATTTCGTCGCCTAAAGTCTTTTACCCAACGATGAAAATTTTGCATCATCGGCTTGTTTTTTTTCGTTGGCTAAAGTTGTTTTTCTGGTAGTCGAAAGTATGCCATGGATTATGGTCAAAGGCTGAACTTAGGTAGTTGGTTAGTTATTACAAGAACCCAGTTTTTACCGGCTATTGGCCAAGCATATACTATCAGCATGTGTTAAGTGTGTCGGGAGTTCCTGGTAGACCTGTAAATGGATCGGATCTGGACCGGATCCACCTAGATCCAGATCCGGATCCGTAGTAGAAACTTTAGATCCGGATCTGACTCGTTACACGCCGGATCTTTAATAGCTCGATCCAAATCCAGATTCGGCGGGTTAACGGATAGTCGACCCGTTAATCCGATCTGTTTATAATAATAAATATATCAAATTTTAATAATAATTTTATAGTTTTATTATAAAACATCGATGAAATTTTGTAAGAAAATAAAGTTTACATCAAAATTTGAATTACATGCCTAAAATACTCTTTAACGGTACACTAATATAATTAAAATATTTGATCTCCAATGTTTTTTAGCATAAATATATAGGCATTAACAACCTTCAACTTCATCAAATCATATTTTAGAAGCAATTTAGAGATGAATGTTTAGATTATCTAGATAATTATCCTATTATTTAATATTTATTAATAATATTATATTTATATAAATATTATTTAATTATTTTTAAACGGATCCGGGTCCTTAACGGATCGGATCAACCAAGATCCGGATCCGATCCGTTTATTAAATGGGTTAACGGATCCAGGTCCTTAACGGATCAACGGGTCAAATTTTCGATCCAAACCCGTTTAAAAACAACAAATCTGAAGCGGGTCTGGATAAGATCGTTAATATCGTAGGTTGTCTTTGATTCTACATATCTGTTTATATCCTAATTATTATTGTAAATTGAACAAATAACTTAATTCTAGCATTGTAAACAGCCATAGATTTGCGATATATGTATGTATACTTGTGAATGAAAAATTAAATGAAAATCACTTTCTACACTGACTTTCAGTCACCAGCTACAGTAAATTGCTGAATAGCAGGTGCCTTTGAAACTCTTTGTCTTTCTAATTCGATAGGGTCTATGGTTGTTATGTACTATGTATAAGGGTTTAGGGTTTATGGGTGTAAGGTAATCTGGGGTTTACAGTGTTTGCTGGATTCAGATACAAATTGTTCATGGATTAAGTACATCAACTTGGGGCTGAAGAAAGCACTCAAAACAGTGTTCATCGCGTGTTTGTAGGGAATTGAAAGTGTTGGGATCTCTGAAATCCCAAAAAAACATACCAATTACAACTTTGTGTTTTTCTTTTCGATTCTATAACATTAACCAAAGTGGGTAAAAACTAAGAACATAACAAATAGATGGCAACTTAAACTCAAAATTTTGCTTTGGAGGAGTTACCTGTGTTTTCAATAAATTGATGCATACAGTATGTGAGACTCAGATTATTGATCGGTACTATTTGGCGTACCTCTCTCACCACCTAATGTTCAAAGATGATATGATGTTTTTAAAATATTCAATTAAGAAGATAGAGTTGACCAAAAAGATTTTGGAGTTGATTTTTTGATGGCTTTGCAATGGTCATTCCAACTCCAGAGCTACCTTTCCTTTCTGTATGTTTCTCACACCCAAGATTTTCATTTGTAAATATACTCAAGTAGATACATCCATTTCCCTCTTCAATAATTACCAGTACACAACCAAATTACAATCAAGCATCCTTTCCATATACACCTTGCATGCTTGAAGCACCTAATACATATAGTGCTGACATTTGAAATAGTCCCAGACACCTCAAGCCACAATACCTCCAATTTTCTGACATGGGAAGCCTTCCGGTAAGTCTTTCTGTTCTTTACTTTTCTGTTTCTTGGTACCCATTTCAGATTCTCATATTATTATGCTAAATGCATGTTACAAACTCTTTTCTAATTTTTGTTCTTGTTTGTGTTGGTGTGTTATTTCAGTTTACTACCTCTGATCTTCACACACGCACTGGAGGATTTCTGAGTAGCCCAACATTGCTATGTACACCCCTAATGGGAACCACAGTGGACCAAATGCTTATTGAAATGCACAAGGCTAAGGAAATTGGTTCTGATGTTGTGGAAATCAGGCTCGACTGTTTGAGAAACTTTAACCCAAGTTCAGATCTTCAAATACTTATCAAGCAGAGTCCTCTGCCTACTCTTGTCACTTACAGGTAATGAACACTTGAGCAACATGAAATTAAGGCTGAAACATAACCTGGGTTTATGTTTTGTCAAGTACTTACATCCTTTGTTAACTCTTCAGGCCAGTTTGGGAAGGCGGTCAATATGAAGGTGATGAAACCAAGCGACAAGATGCTCTTCGGTCAGCCATGGAACTGGGAGCTAACTATATTGATATTGAGCTTGAGGTACCTACCAAAGCTATATATGTAGTAGTATTATTAATGAACCTTCACGTAAAACATACATCATAGCCATTGTAGATCACTTTCTTCTTGCATTGAAAGATAACAATGAATCATTAACTGGATAATGAATCGATAACTGGATTAGTGATCAGTAAGTGTTGAAATGCATATTGACTTGGACATTATGCTGAGCTTGTTATTTAGACTTTCATTTTTACCTACTTTCACAGGTTGCCCATGAATTCAACAATTCCATCTATGATAAGAAGCCTGACAACTTCAAAGTCATTGTTTCTTCTCACAACTTTCACAACACTCCATCCTCTGAGGCAATCGGAAATCTTGTGGCGAGAATCCAAGCCACTGGAGCTGACATTGTGAAGATTGCAACTACTGCATTGGACATTACAGATTGTGCCAGAATTTTCCAGATTACTGTGCATTCACAGGTAAGCCAATTTCACAGTGTTGAAGGAATTTCATCATGTCCTTACTTTCATATATGGATTTTCAAATGACATGTTTCTGAATTTGTGACCAGGTCCCAACAATAGGTATTGTTATGGGAGAGAGAGGTTTGATTTCACGACTACTTAGCCCCAAGTTTGGTGGATATCTTACCTATGGTGCACTAGAAGCCGGTGCTATATCAGCTCCTGGGCAACCAACTGCAAGAGACTTGCTGGATTTATACAACTTCAGACTTATTAGACCTGATACCAAAGTCTATGGGATTATTGGGAAGCCTGTTGGTCACAGCAAGAGTCCTCTACTATTTAATGCAGCATTCAAGTCAGTTGGCCTTAATGCAGTTTATGTTCATTTTCTGGTGGATGATGTTGAGAAGTTTTTCAACACATATTCTTCTGTTGATTTTTCGGGATGCAGGTATAGTCTCCTTTCAGAATGCTTACTATAGTCTGTCATTTCTTATATAAGGTTTTCTAGTTAAGAAATGGTTGGCAAGTAACCTATCTGTTTTGAAATGCAGTTGTACTATTCCACATAAGGAGGCAGCACTCAAATGCATGGATGAGATTGATTCCATTGCCAAGGTATTTTGACAAGTTGGGTCACCCTCACTTGTTTAGATATTGGCATATGAATCGGAGCTTGATTTAAATCACCTCTTTGTTTGTAACAGAAAATTGGAGCTATCAACAACATTGTCAGGAAGCCTGATGGGAAGTTAGTTGCTTTCAACACTGACTACATTGGCTCCATCAGCGGCATTGAGGACGAACTCCGAGGTCAACTCATTGTTTCCTTGCTCCTATACTAATCAGATTATCTTCTTAAAACATGTGACAGGCTGCCTCTAACAAATTTCTTCCTTTATAACAGGTATGAACGGTGCCATTCCTGCCGGTAAATCACCCCTGGCTGGAAAGTTGTTTGTGGTGTTGGGAGCCGGTGGTGCTGGCAAGTCACTTGTATATGGTGCTGCACAGAAAGGAGCAAGAGTTGTATGTGCCAACCGAACATACGGTAACATCCTACAACTGTACCTGTGAATTATGCAAAATTAATTTGTATTTTTCATTGAGCTAATTTTGTATGTCTATTGCAGAAAGAGCTAAGGAGCTGGCTGACAAAGTAGGGGGACAAGCTATGACTCTTGAAGAAGTTGAAAATTTCCACCCGGAAGAGGGAATGATTCTTGCCAACACTACTTCTGTGGGAATGAAACCTAACGTTGATGACACTCCTATCTCCAAAGTCAGTGTGTTTCCATCAAAATTTTATTCATCTTATATGACTTCATGTTATCAACATAAATTCTGAACAATGTTTATTTTGTTTTTCTGCAGCAAGCTCTGAAACACTATTGCTTAGTTTTTGATGCCATCTATACACCCAAAGAGACTAGACTCCTCCGTGAAGCAAAAGAGACTGGAGCTGCTGTTGTATATGGGACAGAGATGTTGATCAGGCAAGGGTTTGAACAATACAAGAACTTCACTGGTTTGCCAGGTAAACTGAACATGTTTGATTTACTAAATGTGTATCATCTAATTCAAAATTCCATTAATGGTTGTTACTACTTTGTAACTTTTCTTTGCTTTCGCTTTTGTTTACTTTCAATTGCAGCACCTGAAGAATTGTTTAGAGAGCTCATGGAGAAGCATGCATAAGAGAGAAGACTTGATTTACACCCACATTTCTACAGTCCTACTGTTGTATCTGATTCTATGCTTAGACAGAAGAAGTTGCTTTTGAATTTTGTATAATGTGATGAAATTTTGCATTTGTTGTATGAATAACAACTTTATTTTCATCTATGAAATGCTCCAAGAGAAGTGGATGGCAATTGGCAAGTACATTTGAAATGCAAGAATGAGATTACAACCTTAATAACAAGAACAAGTGTGATAATCAGTAACCAGACAAAAAAACATGTGGAATTAATCAAATGATTGTGATACAAAGATCTCTTTATAATATGTCCTTATGGAAATCAATGTCATTTAAAAAAGAGATCTCCATTGAATATCTGCTGAAAGAAGCTTAATGATCCAAACAAGAGCTCAGTCATACTTGCCAAATCACAAACTCATCAAAGTTCAAACTGGTCCTCCCATGTCTGCAGATGATGTGAGGATTGACTTATGGAAAATTAGATAGGTAATAGGTAATAGATAGTTAAATTAGACAGGTAATAGGCTCTATTAGCAGAATAGCAGCCCAGTTAAGCTAGATAATATACAGATAGAAGGTTCGGTTGGATCATTCTCAACACAAAAAAAGAAAAAAAAGAGGGGAGCAGATAACATTATTGGTCATTTGGTTGATGGCATTAGTATTCTAGTGCAAGTTTGGTCACAACAAACTGGAAAAAGGGTGTCTACCAAAACAGGAATTTATGATTGATTGTAAAATGTTGTGGACACACTAAGCTTGTCTATCAAACATTATGAGAACATATTTCCAACTACATACCCCAGTCTATCGGTCAAAGATCTCACAGGCCCCAAGTTTCAATATAGTAGGCCACTTCAGAATTATAGGCCTCATTGTAAAGACAAGATAGAGATGTAAAACTTTGTATAACCAACTAAGATTGTGTGCTTTCTCTTCTGTTTTTGAACTTTTTGGAAAGGGCTTAAACTTCATATGTACGTTTATAGAATCGTTCTAACTATCAAATAAACCAATATGAGGGGAAAAATAACAAAACATGAGTCTCGTTTGCACTTCTTGTTTGTTATTTTGCTGAGGGGAGAGGTCTCAAAGACTCAAACTTTGAATATTATACAACATTGTCATTCGTACTAATAGGAATGTCATGTGCGTTAATGACCACCTGAAATGTTCTGCAGCCCCCATGGTATCAAACACCTTGGTATCAACAAGAACGAGTATTGACATTCGGACTACAAAGGAAGGTACACCCTTGTTTCAAACCAAGACATATCCACACCGGCAACATCTGGGGTGCACCTGGTGCATATGCAACGGGTCATCAACCGTTCTTTTAACAAGATTACAAGTTTTGAAAAGGAACAGGAAGGGAAGCCAAGCTCAGATCGACACTAACGAAACCAAACCAAATAAAAATAAAAAACTAAATTCATATATATATATATATATATATATATATATATTGTTTATGATGATCCACACCGGCTAACTTTTATTTCTCAAGGAAGGACAAGTACAATACTAAATTTCTATTTAAGGAAAATGTGTTAAATCATTAATCCACAGCCACCACACCAAACCTTTGCGAACCGTTGGTCTACACATAAAATGACAAAAAGTTAGTTAGTGCCCCAATCCCAATGGGCCAAGGTGAAGGACAAATCCGTAAAGCCACAGCTTTCTACCTTCAAAGGTTTGCTCTTCACCTACCTCTGCCTCAGTTAGCTCTGCCGGAAAGTTCAAAAGTTAGGTGGTTCAGTCAGTCCAGGTTGATCAACCTGCAATTCTGATCAAACTAGTACATGGTAGTTAAAAAGTTTTAACCTTTTTTAACTTTCTTATCATTCTTTGCAGAGGTCAGAGTTTAATGGGTTTAATCAGTAGAAAGTTACAGTCTTTATTGTTATATAGGACTGAAAGTCTTGAAAGCGTCTCTTCTCCTGTATATACACCTAACTCTACCCACCCACCTCAGTCTTTCTCTGTTACGCACAAAACCCACTTCAGTTTGCTGACATTTTTGGCCACCCTTCAAATCTCAAGCAAGCTATGACTCTCAGCAGTGTTCCGGTAATGCTTTGTTTGTTCTGCGTTTAGATCATGATAATCTGGATTTTTGATTTGTGATGGGAAATTATGGGTTTGAATGTTTGTTTGGGTTTTAGTTTGAGTAACCCTTTTTTGGTTAGTGAGAAATGAAGTGAATATGTGTAAGAAAATGGGGTTTTGGATTTATGGTTCTTGCAGGATTGTGGGATTCTCTGTTTTTATTGTGTTCTCTTTGCTGTTGATGACTGCAGTATCCATAAAGATTAGTCCTTTTTATCTGTGTGTTTGGTTTTTCTTTCTCTTGTAAGAGAATTCAGTACAGGAATAAAATGTGAAGATTTCAGTGACTCTTGTGTTTGGATAATGAGAAAATGGAGGAAAGACAGTAATCAAATTGGAAATGGGGTTTTGGGTTTGTAGTTTTTGATGTTGTCTGGGAGTATAGGATTATGTGTTTCTTATGTGAGGAAATTCAGTGTTGAAATGGGATCAATGCTTATGTTTTTAACATTCATTGTGTTTGTAGCATCTAGCAGTTAGATTATCAGCCAAATGCCGTCCTTTTTAGTTGTATGCTCGTTTTTCTCAAGTGTTCATCGGTGTACTTGTAGTTGGCTACTGCGGATCTTCAAATCAGCTATGGAACTGGAAGAAATTCAACGCTAATCTGTGCACCAGTAATGGGGGAATCAGTTGATCAGATGCTGCGTCAACTGCAACAGGCAAAGGAACTTGGTGCTGATCTCGTAGAGATTCGGTTGGACTACATCAAGAACTTCAGTCCAAGACAAGATCTCGAAACTTTGATTAAGCGCAGCCCTTTGCCAACACTTGTCACTTTCAGGTAAGTGTTGAACCTCTTGATATATCATTTAGTTCAATAAATGATATATCATTTCACAAAATTTTCTTGTCATAGTGGGATCAATACCAAGTCTCAGATTATGTGCTCTTATAGATTCTGAAAACATGCATGGCCACTGGAATGGTCTGTTCCTTAATTTATATTGTTTGTCTTATCTAGGTGACTGAATCAGAGTGGTCGTGGTCTTGTCAATCACATCTCAATTAGATTTTCATTGTAAATCAAACGTTCAAAAGTTATGTACTACACTGTTGATAAAAAGTATTAAATCGTTTTCATTTAGAGATCTGTATCAAGTTCAGTTTAGCAAACTTTCTTATGCTTCATGTACCTACCTACCTCATAGGCCAAAATGGGAAGGTGGTCAGTATGAAGGTGATGAAAAGAAGCGACAAGAGGCACTCATTCTGGCCATGGAATTGGGAGCAGATTATATTGATGTTGAACTAAAGGTAGGAATGCCATGTATCTTTGGATTCACAAACTTGTTAGATGTTATCTTTTATCAATACAAATGTATACAACATGATGCAATCCTGATGTTCTCGTCACTGAAACTCAAATTTGGTCATGAAGGTAGCGAATGACTTCTTCAGTTCTATTCAAGGGAAGAAGCCAGAAAAGGTCAAAATCATAGTCTCTTCCCACAACTATGAGAGTACTCCATCCGCTGAGGAAATTGGCAATCTTGTTGCAACAATACAAGCTACCGGAGCTGACATAGTCAAGGTCGCAACAACTGCCTTGGACATCACGGACAACGCAAGTATCTTTCAAGTACTAGCTCGTTCTCAAGTAAGTGAACAAACCCATTATTCTGATGTGCAAAGATTATACTTGTATACTGTAGCAATATGGTCTTCCAATCCTGGTAATTAACAATATAGGTATCAATATTTATGGATGAACATGACCAGTAATGTAGTAATGAAATTGAAAATGAACATATCTTGAGTTTACAGTCTCTATATAGTTCTAACTCTCTTTTTTTTTGAGGAAACTAAAAGTTTTAAATAACAGTCTATATCTTGAGTTATCAGGTTATATGACATGTTCTACAATCTGCAACTATGACCTGCAACTAACGTTTGTTCTCAAACTGTAGGTCCCAATGATAGGGCTTGTGATGGGAGAGAAGGGTTTGATATCACGTGTGCTTAGTGCAAAATATGGGTCATATGCAACATTTGGTACACTAGTGGCTGGTGAGGTATCAGCTCCTGGCCAGCCAACTGTAATGGATCTGTTGGAGTTATACAATTTCAGGCAGATTGGAGCCGATACCAAAGTACATGGTGTGATAGGAAATCCTATTGGTCACAGCAAAAGTCCTCATCTTTACAATGCAGCATTCAAAGCAAATAACTTCAATGGAATTTACTTGCCATTGTTGGTTGATAGTGTTGCAAACTTTATCAATACCTATAACTCCCCTGATTGGGTTGGATACAGGTAAAATTTGATATCAGAAGCTGCTACATAATACTTCTTCATCTTCTTCTGGGAAATGAAATGTACTTTTCTTCAAGGTTTTCTGTGCTTTGTGCCATTAAACATATTTTACTTACAAACTGCTAACGTTTGGTTCCTTAAAAACTTTCATTATGTATATATTTACAATCAAGTTATTACTTGAAAACATTTGCCTTTGTGTTACCCTACAAAGATGCTCTAATTTGGGTCAATTCTATTTATTTGAAAACAGTTACACAATTCCTCATAAAGAAGCTGGATTCAAATGTTGTGATGAGATCGATCCAAATGCTCTGGTACAGTTTTAGTTTCTTTTCTTTGACATATTTTCTGGCTTATGGTTGCAGTTCATTTCCTCACCTATGAATGATAGTTTGAGAAAAATCTGACTAGGATTGTCACTGAGGCATCTAACTGGTATGCATATTAAAATTATTTCTCAATCAATTTTTCAGGCAATTGGAGCAATTAGTTGCATGATCAGGAATCCGACCGATGGGAAGTTGAAGGGCTACAATGTTGACTATCTTGGAGCAATTGCAGCTATTGAGGAAGGACTTCGAGGTTTCTTTCCATTTGACATGCTATACAAAATTGATCTACTAGCCAATTTGGAGAGGTGAATAACCACACTAGTGTTTTGTACAGGATTAGGATTGAATGGTTCAAGTAATGGATCTGGTTCCCCATTAGCTGGTAGGTTATTTGTGGTCATGGGAGCTGGTGGTGCTGGAAAGGCACTTGCATATGGTGGAAAACAAAAGGGAGCAAGAGTTGTTGTTGCCAATCGCTCATTTGGTGAGTCTTCAATCTTGCATTTATTACTTTGCCAACCAAATCTTTGGGCCTAGTGCTTAATTATCTAAAATTTTGCATTGCTGATAGATTTATTTTTGTTTCTTCTCTTCCACCTATTTTTCAGAACAATAGCTATAAGTGCATGTTACTTGGGTTAAATAAGAAGGAACAATAATAGAAAGCTTGCTTTAAATGAATCTTTTCTTCAGTTTCTCCATGGTTGGTGTTTTTTTGGTCATGAAAATGAACAGTTGTTGTAGCTGCTGTCCATAACTTAAATCTAACTATCTCCCCTTTTACTTTGATTTGAAGTAGCAAGTTTCCTTGTTAGATAGGGTCTATTTCTTAGAGAATTCAACTTTATTTTTTTCTGACTGCTAGACAAAGCCAAGATACTAGCAGACAAAGTTGGAGGAGAAGCTATTACTCTTGCTGAGTTGGAGAACTTCCATCCAGAGGATGGTATGGTTCTTGCAAATACCACATCTGTTGGAATGAAACCTAGAACTGATCAAACACCCATTCCAAAGGTTTGTCTACTGTCACATTTTATAGTTGTTTGTGCAGTTGTCAATTTGATGAAAGATCAAGTTCTGGAATTTTATCTATATGCTGAAGTTAAGTACTATCTGATTTCTCCAACCAAAACAGAGAAGTACTTTTAATTTTTTCCTATTATCATTACTATTGTAGCATTACCGTGGTGTCCTTCATGTTGACTGTTCATCTTCATATGCTTAAGTAAGTTGACATATTTTTCTTTAATTTGACAGGAAGCTCTGAAAAACTACTGTCTGGTATTTGATGCCATCTACACACCTAAATGGACCAGACTCTTGACCGAAGCACAGGAGTCTGGAGCAGCTGTGGTTTTTGGGACAGAAATGTTCCTTAACCAAGCATTTGTACAGGTTGAAAAGTTTTCTGGTATACCTGGTAAGTTTTATATGATAGATTCAACCTTTTTAGTAATTTTCCATTTTAGCGCAGGTTTAACTATTTTATCTAATCATGGGCTTTCTTGTAATCTTTTGCCAATGCAGCAAATAAGCAACTGATCAGGGATACATTGGCAAGAAACACATGATGAACTTGTCTCCAATCTCAAGTTGTTATGCTCTGCTTTCCAGTTGCAGCTCAGTTATGATATATGCAAGTAGCTGTTCATTTGTCATGTTGTACCAATAAATTTCTGATTTCACTGGAAAATCTTGTGAACATGAATGTCGAAATTTTTTGAATTTAATCTTAGGCCGTAAATATTTGGCCAGACAAGGGAAGAAAATTTTGCAGCCAAAACAAGAGGCTTCTGGATAATACTTTTAAGTCAGAATACTAGAGGGAGTTTAACTCTTTGGTATTGTCTATCAGTTTAGCATTGTAATGCAGTAGTTTCAGCGTCTAGTCCATAAAATTGAACTATCTCAATGTAATAAAATCGGGAGAAACTGGAACATTTACGGTAAATAATCCCTAAAACTTGCCAGCATATTTTACCAGCAACCTGCTAAAGGCTCAGCTTTCTGTTCTAGTAATCCTTTTTATGGTAGATAATAGTTACTTACCCACAGAGGGTGAGAGGCTGAAGAGTTTTAAGTAGCATAGTGTTCAAGTACTTGGCTTTGATTAAATAGTCGTCCACTACGTACCAGCTATATCATTGAGATAACTTGATCATCGGTCCTTTCTCAGATAGTCTTCCCATGGAAGCCTGAACAATGCTTTATTACGACTCATTCAAGTATGGTCTTGAATATTCTTTATATTGCATAAGTTTTAGTCACGTCAAGTTTTATTTGATGTCATTACGTTCGATGACTTCGTCTCTAACTAGTAATTTATTGACGTAATTGCATCAAGCGAATTAAACTTGATAGCTCAATTAGCAATTAACGTAATTGCTCAAATATAACAACCGGCATGGACATCTATCCAAAACCCACATCTACATTCTAAAATCTCACAAAAATGACAAGCACCGGAAGCATATGAGGGGATGGAAGAAAATGAAACAAGCAAGAACACAAATGTGAGGATTCTGTGTTGGGCAATAATCAAAAGATTATGAAGACATGTGATCCGTTTATCTTTTCATGAAAAATCTGCTTTAGAGCAGTGAGGGTTCTTTTTATTTAAGTATGATTAAGCTAAGATTAACTCAATAAAATGATTAATGGGGATCTTGTATGTGATTCAAACAATGAATTGTTAGAAAAATGTGGTAAATATATTGTTTATATACTAACAAAATGAAATAACGAAAATTAATTCTAATTAATCAAATTGTAAGAACATGAACAAAACCATAAAATGACAAATTGAGGATTTGAGAAGAATAATTCAACCAATGAAAGTTTGTTGAGTCCCGTGTATCACACGTTGTCGTTAAGACGAATTACGGCGTCTAAATCGGTGCAAGGACATCAATGCCGCTTGATCTCCCAAGATAAAACGTCAATCAAGCTCAAGTGGTTACACTACGAACAAGAGCTTCAACGAACTAGAAAGTGTCTTCAAACTATCACCGAATTTTGAGAGAACTAAGTAGGAAATGGAAAAGCTTTTTGGAGAATAAGAAGTGTTTGTTGTTGGTGTGTGGAGAATGAAGAAGAGATTACCTATTTATACATGAGAGGACCTTGAAGCCACTTGAATGTCATGAATGAAAAATTATTAGTTACAACCTTTCATTAGTCCACTAACATATCATTGAATCTGTTGTTATTACAAAATCCAAATAGCCATGAAAGATGAAAGTGCAAAAAACGTTTTATGCATTCAACTTTGGGTGACTACTCTTATTCACCATAAAACCATATAATTAAAATGATTATTTATATCATTTTTCCAACATAAATGAGGCTTGTAGCTTGAGCATGGTGTGAGAGCTGAAAAGCACTGTTGTGAAAATGAGAACTGGACTGGTTTTCGGAAATGGGTTTTCATGGAAAGAGGATTGGTTTCAAGAACATTAATTGGGGAATGTGTAAGAAAGATTATTGTTTGAAGACATGAGAGCTTGACTTAATATTAATGGGGGATTTCTTGGTTATTGCTTGATGATCTCCGCAACACCAAGTCATTCCTTTTATAGGGCTCGATCGATGGGTTTGTGATGGCTTATTGTGTTTGAGGTGCTGGGCAATGAAATTCTTTTTCTCAGTCACATTACTTCATGTTGAAAAACTGGAGAAGCAAAATTAACTCTAAGGGATGACAATAACAACTCACTACAGAGGTGTTGCGAGGGTGGCTGCAAAGACAAAAAAGCAGGAAGGTGGTCGACGAAACTTAAAGAGCATGATCTCGCCCTTCGAGGATGAAGGATGCCTTCAAAACAAAAAGAAAGACTTCTCTGTTGGATAAAGCCGAGAATCTGGGGTTTGTCATTGCTGTTGGGAGAGAAAATGTTGAAGAACTGGTTTAAGAACGGCAGAGAAAAGGAGATTGAAATTTTTACAAGAAAAAAGTTTGGGCCTCCTAGAAGAAGGGATTTGGGTCTCCTAAAAGAAGAGGTGTTGAGTTTTTGTATTTAAAAGCATTCTAGGCTTAGGAAAAGTAGTCTAATTTTCTTGTTATTCACTTATTCGTCACAGATTTAAGTCATCGGGCTTGAGTTTCAGGCCAAAAACCAAAACCATTTAATGATATTAAATAGACATATGGGATTATGTGTCTCTGTAACCTTCCACACCACACTCACTTCTATAAGCCCAAGGATACGTGAATGTGGCTTGAGTCCACATCAATTAGCTTGTGTGGTTGGTGGATCAAAATCAAGGATTAAACCCAAGACTCTGGATTTTTGCATGAATTATGTAACAAATCGTAGTTTGGCAAAGTGCATGATTATTCGGCTATCAACAAGAACATCTCCCATCATAAGTCAAATCTCAAACCAAATTTAGCTTACAAGACATGAATATTCTATATAATCTTTTTTTAGTTTATCAAGCACTTCCAATGTAAGCTAAATTTGAAACCAAATTAAGAGTATTTTGGCTTACGAAGCACTTCCACCGTAAGCCAAATCCTAAAGCAAAACCCTTTTCTTTTGCCATATATTTGTTAAATTCAATAATTAACAATGAAAAAAAAATTATATAAATATATTTGATGTAGAACTCATACGAAGGATCTCGTTGAGATTGTCATGATGGTATAAAATTTTGTAGGTAACAAATTTATAATTTAGATGATAGTGTAATTTAGAAAAACAAAATTTAAAATTGAATAAAATATTATTTGGGTTTAGCTTATGAAAGTGGAAGACCAAATTTGACTTACAAAATAGTTTAGACTTAATTTTTTATATTGGGAACTGTAATTTGGTTTATGGTGGGAGTAACCATATGCTAAATTTGACTTTTGGCCTAGAGCCTGTCTTAGTTGATGGATGAATAATGAAGTTGTCAACTAACAAACAAGCAATGAAGCCATAAATAATGAAGCTAGTGGATGAATAATGAAGATGTCAACTAAAAAACAAGTAATGAAGCTAGTGGATTAATAATGAAGCTGCTTAAATCATTGCTTAACCTATCCACAACTGTGAATTAAAACAATAAATTATTTGGTAAATAATACTTTTAAAAGTGTTGTCAAAACATAAAAGGAATTTGTTATGTTTTTATTGACATTAGTTTCTAAAAGCAACCTGGAGGCTGCTTCTAAAATCTACTTCCACTAACGTGCAATTTTTAGAAAAATAAAAGCAGCTTTCTTTCAAAGGCCGAACGACCGGGGGCCTCACTTTTGGACAAATGGCAGTTGACTGTTTTTTAATAGTTGAAATACTAGTTCGGCAGTTTATCTTCTTTTAATCTCTTCCTTCTCTTGTTTCTGCATCCCACTTCAGTTTGATGTATATCTACCTATAATATAATATGTGTATATATATATATAAACAGGATATACAGGGTCCTTCTAATGAGAGATCCTTTTTTATTCATTTCTAAGGATAAGTTATTACACCAACTTCCCGATCAAATTTCGGCATCTCCACCGTTCAATTTGTTGGGCTACATAAGTAGATCACCTCTATAAAATTTCATGTGATTTGGTGATCGTTAAAGCATCCAAAGTTTCGATTTATTTTTAATGATCTTGAACGGTGTAGATTTGACATAAGTGTTGTTAAGTTTTTTGTTTTAATCTCAACCATCCAAACTCATTAAAAATAGATCTAATGGTGTGGGTCTATCCCTAAAAATGAACATAAAAATGGATCTCTCGTTAGAAAGATCCTATATATATAATCCTCTTCCAATAAGAGATTCCTTTTTTGACATATATGAGGGATTGAAGTTTACACCAACTTTTTGATCACAAAATCACATGTCCACATTCAATATGTAGTTCTATATGAGTAGATCACTTCTGTAAAATTTCATCTAAATTGGAAATCGTTAAAGTCTTCAAAACTGCAATTTAGAATTATAATTATGAATGGTTCAACTTTGGCATATTTGATCCGCTAATTGACTTTAGTTAGTTCAAAGCCTTAACGATCACCAAATTAGATGAAATTTTACAGAGATGATCTACATATATGCATCTAAATATTGAACGGTAGAGATGTTGATATGCGACCAAAAACTTAGTGTAATCTCCAATCCCTCATATATGTTAAAAAAGATCTCCTAATGAAAGGGTCATATATATGTATATATATATATATATATATATATATTTCATTTAGAGATCTTTTTTTAACATAATTAATACTATTAAACATATAATTAATATTATTAATTATGTTAAAAAAGTTCTCTAAATGAAATATATATATATATATATATATATGTTTAATAGTATTAATTATGGTATTGGGATCAATGATCACGGCTAAAACCCAAAAAATTCCTGTTTTATTAGTTCTCTCTGTTTCTCATCAAAAATCTCCAATATCCCAATGCTGTCAATATAATTGGTCGTCGTCCAACAACGATTATGGCAAGTTAAATATTGAAGGTGAGAGTTACAAAACATGTATTTTTTTGTGTTGTGGTGTTTATGCTATTTACTTTGAGTTTTCATTGAATATTATTCTGTATAGGAAATATTAATGATCTTGGTGACCAAGTTCTTGCTGCAAACAAAACTCCAATCATCCTTCACTTATTGGTAAACGATGCGACTGTGACCTCATTTGTTTCTTTGAATGTCTTCCTCTGTTTCGATCTTTTCTCTTATGTTTGTATGTGTGTGTTTTTTCGACTAATGTGTTATTATTGGTTTTGTTCAAATATAAGTGAGAGTCCATTTAAAATTTGCCCCCACAATATTTAGTGGTAGGTCTGTCAATGCTTTCTTTTCATTTACTAAACACAATTAACCCGCAGAAAATAGGTTTAGAAATCACAAGGAAAAAAAAGCAATACCAAACTAACCCGCACTCAGAAAACACAAAGCCAGTCTCAGAAAAACCGAAACGTCAGAACGTAGGTACTCTCCTCCTTTCCTTCCCCAAATACCAAAGCAGACATCTGTCACTCCCTCACTCTCAAATCCCTAATTCCAAATCACACTCCCCTCTCAGCTCATTTCACATTCCATCGTTTTGCGTGTTCATCATCCTTCAAGATTCATAAGAATTCTGGGTGAGTTTCCTCAGCTCAGTTAAGAATTTGTGTTTGGTTTTGAGTTTTGCTTGTTTTAAATATCAGAATCTGTGCCTCTGGGGTTTGTCTCAGCTCAAATTTGAGGTCTGTGGTTGATTTGTTGATATTGGTTTGGTTAAAGTTGACTCCTTGACTCCTTGTTCATGTGACTGTGTTGTTGATTCGTGTAAAGACTGTTCCTTTATGGTTAATTTAATTAAGCTAAGGGTTTTGGCGTACTGGGTTTGGATTAAAACGTATATACGTTTCTGGGTTTGTGTTTATTGATACGGTTGCGTTTCTTTGTTCGTTGTGTTTATGTTTATATTTGTGAAAATGATATGTATATTCAGACTATGTTTCAGTATAGCTAGTACCTTGTACTGATGTTTTGAATTTGGGTTCCTAGCTATTTGTGAATGGCCGGTTTTGTGTAGTTTTGAGATGGGATTTTTAATTGCTTTGGTGTTCTAGCTCTTGTGTATACTATTTATCTGCATTAGACTTGTTTTAAGGTTTGAGTTGAATTTTTGAAAGTCTATTTATACTTGAATGGATGCAGTGAATTTGGTAATTCATGTTAACGTGTTAGATCTACAGTTTGTGGGCGTATTTTTCTCAACTCGTTTGATTGTGTTTGTGCAGATGTAGACATGCACGTATGAATTTCATCTTTTGACAAGGTTTATATTCTGTTATTTGTGTATGTGAGGGAATCTGTGGGTGAGGTTGGAGTCTAAGTGAGTCATGGAGTGCAACAAAGACGAGGCTGTCAGGGCAATGCAACTTTCAGAGGAAAAGATCCAGAATAAGGACTTTAAAGGAGCAAAGGAGATGGCATTGAAGGCTCAACGACTCTACCCTCAGCTTGACAACATTTCTCGATTAATTACAGTATGTGAAATTCACTGTGCAGCAGAAAAGAAGGTAGGGAGATCAGAAATGGACTGGTATGGCATTCTTCAGGTTCAGCAATTTGATGACAGAGAAACCATCAAAAAACAATACAAAAAATTTACGCTGCTACTTCATCCTGATAAGACTAGTTTAACTGGGGCGGAGGCTGCTTTTAAGCTGATCGGGGAAGCATATAGGGTGCTGTTTGACCAAGGAAGTCGTTCTAAATATGACATCAGGTATAGCACCTTAGTGGGCACTGGTACCAGATCATTTGGTCATCAGTCAAGTATTAACTTCGTTGGACCAAAATATTCCAGTGCTAAAAGTAGCGTTCCTCAATCACGATACACCAGTGTGAATCTACAACAGCCGCTGAATGTACAACAACCTGTGCAACAAGACGCTATCAAGATAGCTTGCACCTCTTGTAAAAGAATGTATGATTACAACTTTTCAAATCGGCTCATATTTTGTCAAAGATGCCTAGGGATCTTTGATGCCTCTGATTTGGGTGCAGAGTCTCTTGGGAATCAATTCGCAAATCACACAGTGGCTCCAAGTCAAGCTGCACAAAGCAATGGACGGAGTGGAACCCTGTCTTCCACAACAATTCATAATGGAAATGCAACGTCAAAGGCGGCAAGTGCTGCTGAAGTTGGTAGAGCCTCTAAGACTGTAAGGAGAGATATTGAGAATGCAGTTGGATTAGAGAAGCAAGGGGTTAAAAGGTCTGAGTCTAGTCCACTGAAATCAAAGGATTCAAGAAAATCAAGAAAAATGCGCAGAAAAAGAGGAGATAATTCGACTCTTGGTTCTGGTGATAGTTCCAAGACTGGAAAAGGAGCTCAAGCAGTTTCTGAAGTTATTGTTCTAGAAAAGGTTGGTAATCCTTCTGAAGTCAGTGAGAATCACACCAGGAGATCTGTGAGGAATATGCAGAATCCTTGTCTTTTTGAAACTTTGGATGATGATGATGATGATGCCGGTGATGTCAATGTGAATGACGATGGAAATGTGGGTCCTTCAGAAGTGAGGGAAAACTCTTTGCCCAATGCTAATAAAAGGAAAAGGAACTATGGATCTGTGGATGGTGGAGTATATAGGCCAACTGTTTTGGCGCTTTTTGCTATGGATGAGTATAATAAATTAGGCAAACAAAGAGTGAGACGCAAAAAGAGCTGCACTAGTGAAATTGAGTTACAGTTAGAAGAAACATCCATGGCAGATGGCAATGGCAGCAAGTCCATGGCAGATGGCAATGGCAGCAAGTCCATGGCAGATAGAAATGGCAGCAAGTCCATGGCAGATGGAAATGGCAGCAAGTCCATGGCAGATGGTAATGGCAGCAAGTCCTTGGCCGATAGTAATGGCAGCAAGTTCATGGCCGATAACAATGGCAGCAAGTTCATGGCCGATAATAATGGCAGCAAGTCCTTGGCCGATAGTAATGGCAGCAAGTCCATGGCCAATAACAATGGTAGGAAGTTCATGGCAGATAGTAATGGCTGGAAGGTCATGGCAGATAACAATGGCAGGAAGTCCATGGCAGATAGTATTGGCAGCAAGTCCTTGGTAGATAACAATGGCGGGAAGTCCATGGCAGATAGTAATGGCAGCAAGTCCATGGCAGATAACAATGGCAGCAAGTCAATGACATCCATGCGAAAGATCAACGAGGTTCCTGAACCTGAGTTCCATGCATTTGCGCTCAGTAAAGCTGAGTTACAGAGAACTTTTAAAGCCAATCAAACATGGGTTCTCTATGATCCGGCAGATGGCATGCCAAGACGCTATGCATGTATCAGGAAAGTATTAAGCCGTGGATTTAAGGTGAAAATGACCTGGCTGGAGCCTGATCCTGATGACAAAGGTGAGGTTGATTGGTGTAGCAAAAAGTTGCCAGTTGCATGTGGTAAGTTTGGATGTGCGCTCACTGAAGAAGTTACGGATCATACTGTGTTTTCTCATGAGTATATACACTCCACAAAAGGCAAGGATAAAAGCTCTTTTCGGATACATCCTAGGAAGGGAGAAACCTGGGCCCTCTACCAAGACTGGTATTTGGGGTGGAGTTCTGAGCCTGAAAGGCATTCACAATACAAGTTTGATTTCGTAGAACTCCTGTCCGATTTTTCTGAAAGGGTTGGTGCTGGAGTTTCGTATTTAGGCAAAGTAAAAGGATTTGTCAGTTTGTTTGAGCCAGCTGTGCAGTACGGGGTTGTCAGGTTTCAAGTGCCACCTAATGAGCTGTATAGATTTTCTCATCAGATTCCCTCCCACAAGATGACCGGTCGTGAAGGATATGGTGTTCCTCCAGATTCTTTCGAGTTTGATCCTGCTTCTTTGCCTGCCAGTCTTTTTGATCGGAGAAGCGTTGTCACCATAGCCAAACCTTCTGGCTTTATACCTTCTGGTAGACCTCGCCCTGCTGCGAAACAGGTGAAGAAAGATCCTGAATGGGTGGAAGACAAGAACGGGAACCTCAACGTTAAACCGATTGTGATAGACTAGAAGCAACTTAATGTTTGGCGACACAGGGAAAATGCTACTACATATCAGACCGATAAGAGGATCAAATCAATACACCCGGGCGTATGATCATATTTTTTGGAAATGAATTATGGTTTTGATATTTATTTTGAAAATGAATCATCTGTCTTTTGACATTTTTGCAGTAGCTTCAGTGAAACTTTGAAACATTCCCAGGTTTTTCAGTAACTAAGGAAGTACTCCTTCTATGCCTAATGATACTTTCAGCTTGTGTTTATTAGTTTATGGTTATTGACTTTGATTGTCAAGTCTTGTTTACTCCTATGCCTAATGATACTTTCAGGTTTCAGCTTGTGTTTATTAGTTTATGGTTATTGACTTTGATTGTCAAGTCTTGTTTACTCCTATGCCTAATGATACTTTCAGCTTGTGTTTATTAGTTTGTGGTTATTGACTTTGATTGTCAAGTCTTGTTTACTCATGACAAAATCTATGGTTTTCCTACATAAAAATCCACTGTCTTGTCCTACCCAATCAAACCCCGACATGCCTGCTCAGTCGACACGTGTCCGTCTCTATATTTGGCTTGGCTTCTCCTCCTTCAGAGAGCTGTTCTATTCTTTCTCTTCCCGCTCTCATTTCTCTCTCAAATCCCCGAAACCCTCGCTGAGATCACAGGTTGTTCTTCTTCTTTTTCTCCTTAATCCCGGGTTGAATTGCTCTTCTTGTTTTATGGGTCATTTAATGTGCTACAGACCTTGATCGTCGCTGTTGAGCTTGATTTCTAGCTTTTACGGATCTCAATTTCTGTAATTTGGTGCTGCATTTTGGCTGATCTCTGATCGTTTCGATATATTGTGTCATCTGGAATTAGTATGTGCAATTTGGATGTATAGTTGGGCCTTTTCTTGTTTCGTTTTAGTTGAGCTGTGGTGAATTTGGGGATGTGAAATGTGGTAAGGGTTTGATCTTTTTGAAGATAGGATGAGAGTTTTGCATAAGGGTTTGTTTGTTTGGCTTTGTTGAATTGGGGAGTAGTTTTGTGTTCTTACATGTTGGTCTCCAGGTTTGAGAGCTCGGGTTTAGGCTTTGCTGTTGGGTGCTGCGCTGCTGTGTCAATGGGAATGTTCTGAATCTTTTTGTTGATTGCTTTTGCTCACTCTTACCACATGCCCTTACTGAATGGTAAGGTTGATACTTATTTGATAGTTACTGAATGGCTATTGACTTTGTAGCATGTTATTTAGATACAAGGACTGAGTGTGCGTGCTTGATTTGTATTTGTGTTGTTTGAGGATTATGGATGACTGGACTGTGGACAAGCAGGGGTCGGTTTATTCGAGCTTCTGTTTTGTGTGGGTGTGTATCGTGTGAGAGAATATAGGTGATTCTTAATTCTAGTTCAGCAATGTACTTTTCAGAGTTGAGGATTCAAGAGAATGATTTTGCAGGAGCAAGGGAAACGGCAAGGCTAGCTCACCAGCTCTTCCCTGAGGATGAGAACATTTGTAAATTGCTCACACTTTATGAAGAAGTCTGGGCGATGAGTTTGTTGGGTTGAGGATAAGATCAGAGACCGCTCTGATCATGGTGGAAGGATCGAATCAAATCTCTTCTATGTAGGGCATGATTGCTCGGTATAAAGATTTCTCTGATAAGAAGAGGTGGGCTTTGTCCCTGACGTGTCTTGTCTGTCCTAGTTTGGCAGGATGAAAAATAAGATCTTCAAATATGATTCCTTGCGGTAACATAGTAGGAAAGTTGCACTACTAAATGTCATGGTTTTTGTCTTTAATACAGTTATCTTTCTGTTATGTCACTGTTTTGTTAAAGCAAATAGAATTGTTAATGATGTGCTATTTGTTAATTGATGCATGTTAGAATACGTTACTATTTGTAATTTGGGGTTTATGTTTTATGTCCTTTTATGTTTTATGATTTTATTAATCAAGATTTAAAAGCATCTGAACCGGCCCTTAAAAAAAGATGATTCTATCAGTTCCATGAAAACCTCTACCCCTTACATCTTCAGCTGCTTAGTTCTACGGCTTTGATCCACAAAAGTCTGAGGGTAAGATTGGGGTTGGTCAAATATGGGCACTGTATGGTGATGGGAATGGAATGCCCCGGACTAGGGCTGTCATTTGGTTTGATAAATACCAAATCGATCGAAAACTGACCGAATATTTTTGATTTAATAAACCGAAACTTGGTAATCGAAATAACCGAAATCGAAAAATACTGAAAAAGTTGATTTGGTTTTTGGTAAATACCGAATTTACTGAAATGTTAGTTATTTAAACACTTATATTTACAAATAAGGTTAACCACTTTGATCTGAGCACAGACGTTATCTAAAATATTTAATTTTTCTACCTTAGTCGTATTTCACTATACTGATCATATCTTATTTCACATGAGTATCGAAAATTTTGTTTCCTCCATACAATTGGTTCACAAAGATCTACACTTGCAAATAATCTACTAAACCAGTTATATCACATTAATATGCATGTTATGGTTTCTAACACTGAAATTTATAAAATCAAAATTTGTCCGTTCGATTTGGTCAGTATACTTAAATACGACTATGGAACAAATTTTACCTATTTTCAACAATGTTTAGAACTTGATCAATGCGCTCAACTTTAATATAATATCACTTATTACACCAAAACGCTATTGTTTAGCCATTTATGTCTTATTTTTAATTCATTAGTTTTAGGTTTGACTTTTATTATTTTATACAAATAGTCATTCTTCCTTGTTTTCTTCTTTGCTATGGATTAGGTTTGACTCGATCAGCTGAAGTTTGTGTGGTGTTTTTTGGATTCGTAACTTCTCTTTCTCGGACTCATTCTTGGCTAGATGTTTGAAAGCCAAGTATTACGCGGATAGTGATCACTTCTTACATGTTGATATGTCTTGGTATTAAACATGCATGCATGCAGAAATTAAAGCACCAGGAGCATCGTATTCACGGCGCTCTTTATTGAAAGGGAAAGATGTAAGGGGGCGCGATATCTGAATGGCAATGGTACTAATGTTGTATCTGTAGCCAATTCAATTTGGTACAGCGGCTATAAGAACGAAGACGTTGTTGATGTCTTTTTCATGGTTCCTTGGACAATCCATATCTGGGAGGAGAAAAACATGCTGTTATGGAATTAATGGTGTTGCTTTTATCCTATGAAAAGCCATCACATGCATGGTCCGATAATGTTTTAAAAATCTTCATCTAGAGCCGATTAATCTATGTCTAAACGCTAGACGGTGCTTCACCGTTTTGATTATGGTTCATATAAAGAACTACAAAACAGATTGATTTCTGACTAATCCCCATTAATCCTCTAGACGCTAATAAGCCGTTGTCTCTAGCGTTTTATTTTCGAACATCGTGGTCCATCAAACTTTTGCATGAGTATAGACAGACCCGTATATGAATAGAGTCTCAAGAGTCGAATGACCCAGAGCGCGAACCTTTAAGGGTCTAAAATTTTCTTTTCTCATTGTGTCATCACATTAGTTTAGTAAAAACAAGTATTATATTACGATCGTTAGTTACTATTTTAGAAAAAAAAAATGAGTATTGTAAGTAAGTATAAAAAGATTTCTAATGTTTTATGTCGTTAGATTTTAAGTTTATAGCTTTAGTTCATGAATTTTTTAAAAGAGAAAATAAATTTGAATGAATACTATAATTTAAGAGTCTATTTTTAACAGTTTGATTCAGGTCTGAAAATCTGAACTCCGAGCTGAGTATAGGTAATGTCAACCAAAGAAGTAAAAGCTAAGATTGCATGGGAATGGTCCTAGTAAGTCGTGTGATCACATGGGGAGCTTTGTTGCAGCTGAGTCCAGGTTGATTTCTCACCTCACGTCAGCCTTGCACAGTGAGGCAGAGGCATGTCGACGGAGCTCCAAATGGCTATCAAACAAGGCCAGGGGAAAATAGAGGGTTGGAAAGGGCTTCGGTGCTTAACAACACGTTTGGTGCACAGGATTGTTTTAGCCAGGACTAATTTCTTAAACAGTTTAGGACTATTTATGTCCGGACTATGTTGTGTAACACCCATATTTGGTGATGCTCAGGATTAAAGAGCAGATTAGTTTTAACTGTGATATCTCACATGTTTGATGATGTATCAGACTAAATTTTATGGACTGCAAAATTTATGATCTTACATTTTGGATTCTTTTTAACGAGATCAATGATATATTGAACCTTGTTATACCAATTTGAATTTTCCATACATTCATACAAAAAATTCAAGGAAATAATGAACAGAGTTGTAACTAAACCAAGTGATAACTGTTCTCTTTCACTTTCATAGATTAGCACGGCACCACAACCGAAATAATATTCACAATAGTTAAAACACACTGACAAGTTCACCAATCAATACACCAACTAGCAAGTCCACAACCAAAATAATAGTCACAACAATCACTTCCATATACGCATTCGCCTGATTTGTTCTAAACATCACCACCTTCCATTTTCTGTAAAACAGAATGTAACATGGTCAAACACACATGATAAACAAGAACACATGATAGACAATTATACAGTACACATTCTCTAGTTATATGAAAAAACAGAGTACACAATGATGAAAATATTGATGTTAGTTTCATGATGTGAATCTGTGAATGCAGCTCTAGATCAACTATATAGATATGTTTTTCCAAAGTTATCTCTCAATCCCCAAACTAAAGTCATGAAATATTTCCCAGTTGCAAACACTATCACAAATACAAAAACATTCACAAATACAGAATTTAAACGACCAAATGACTACTCAAAATCTCAAATGATTCCAATTAAGCAAATTTATTGCAATATCAAATAAAAGAAAGTTGGGTAAATATTGCCACTGCACATGACAAAGAGATTAACTGCAAGAAGCAAGATCTCATTCATAATGAGATGAACTGCTCTTGTTCCTGCATCAAAACCAGTTGTTTTGACATCCCACTCATCCCAATTGATTCAGTTATCCTCCTAAAGAATCACACACCATAAGTAAGGCAGCTATACATGATATAATTATATAACTGAACTAAACAAACTGAACTGAAAAGCCACTATGATACATAACCAAAAGGCTGAAATGAGCATATAAATTTAAGTAAAAAACTGAGTATTTGGAGACTTTCTTTGCATGTCTTCTCCAATGAAAAAGGAGTATCAATTACACCATACACCATACATATGGGAAGCTCTTGTTTTTATCAACTACACCATACATATCAATTGAATTAAAACACTGGGCATATCAAATGAAATTCATCAATTCATAGCATATCAAGCAACCCATAAACGAATCCCTGATCAATCAACCAATCAACTACATACAACCCATAAACAATTTGCTAAGTAATCGATCTTTACTCAATTCCAAATCCAGAAGAAAAAGAAAACAGAGAAGGGATGAAGATGAGAGAGAAGATCAGACCGAAGCAATTGGCGAGTCGAAACAGTGAGTGAAAGAGTCGAGAAATCCTTCGCAGCTGGAGCACTGGGAGCGTCTCCAATTGTTTGCGCAGCGCGAGCATAGGTAGTCCGCCCAATATTGGGGCCGCTATGTAAGAAGGTGAGAAGGGGACGCGGGGACTATGTATGCTCATTTAATATAAGTCCCGAGTTTCGCCAAACGTTGGACATGACTTATTTTCTGGACTAAGTTAGTCCAGTCCCAAGTAATCCTGCGTAGCTTAGTCAAATTTTTATTATTGAGGATTGTATTTGTATGATACAAATGTTTGATTTTTGTAGTGTGACATATTAGTAGCAAAATAAATAGTGTCGCCCATAAATTAGCGTATTTTGCTAGTAGAGATCGTGCTATTGTTCTCCCTTCAGATGAGGCTCACAGTTTTATTTGGGATTAATCCATATGAGGATTTTTGTAATATTGTAACTCACCAGAGTACAGGCAACACATCCCCTCTCGTTGAGTGACAAAAGTTTTATTAAATAAATATAAATTAAGTTTAGGAAAATTTCCAATTCAACATTAAATAGGTAAGAAGGATTGTACAACTATAGCGATGAAGGGGTCGTTACAACATGCATTTAGAAATACCGGCAATTTTAAGAGAGATGCAAAATTGAATGTTGATTCATCGATTTTGGTTTTGTTGATTGAATTGATTCATCTTATGGTAGCAACAATTTGGACATATTGAAATACTTTATTTCTAAGATCATAGTTTTTTTAAATGTTGGGTATATGTCATTGATCAAAAAGATCATACACAAGCTCTCTCGCTCAATCTAAGCGATCTAAAGATCACATATTACATATTGTTGTTCTGGTTATTTCTAAGATCAATAGTTAGCACAAGGTTATTTTACACTAATCTAACATACGAATATCGATTCTATAGTTTCGAAGTACTATCTTGCATCCAGGTATATATTTTTTTTAATAAAGAACTGGTGCGGTTGTCCTCAAGCCTTAATTAATGAAACAGTTGAATACAATGGGGGACATAGAGCATAAACCCTTGATTATAAAGACCTGAAATAATATCATAGACCTTTACAATACTCATGTACTCAAACAGACACTAACTAGCAAAAAGTACTACTCTAATGTTTTGCTATAGCGGTGACATTCTGGAAATTAAGATCAATAGATATGTAATACGTTTACACATCCTACCATCCAATTCTAAAACAACTCTCCAGCTATGTTGTTGCCGGAAGATAAATCCGACGATACTCAGCTTCACCCTGTCACTAGACGACAACGACCATTTAATAAAACAAGGAACTCACTACCTAGCTAGAGCAAACAAGACACTCTGAGTGCATATACGGACACATAGCCCGACTCTCCCCTGCATAACTAATATAGTCGTATTCTCAAAATGCAGAAACAAATAAGAGAACAAAAATAAAAATACTAGAAAAACATAAAATACGAGGCCAAGACAGGCCCTTCTAGCATTGCCAGCTCTTCGGCCCAACTCGGACCTCCACCCACCAAATGTTCCTTCCACCATTACACGGCACATCACCCTTGAGATGCCCAGCACGCCACCATGGAATTGCGCTCCAAAATAAGATTCCACGAAGCCCCTGCTTCAACCAGCCAAGCAGCAATCACAACCCGCCATGTAAGGATAGCCAAGCAACGCTTCGATCTAGAGTTGAGCGCGTGAGGCGCGTTTTAATTAGTCCAGGTATGTTTTTAAGTTAAAAAAGGTAAAAGAAAAGGTAGAGAGATAAACACAGTGACATACGTGATTAAAGAAGTGAAACGAAAGCGCAGAGTCTCCTCCTCCTCCGTACCCAGTTCTCTCACTCCTCACCAGGTACTCTCTGCCTCTCTCTCCCTCAACTACTGTTTTTCAATTGGAATCATATATTTCGCTTTTCGATTGCTGAAATTGAATTGGACGACCGAACTAAAAATCTTCCTCTGGATTTCGCTGAAATTGAGTTTTCTGGATAATGATTTCGTGACTGTTATGATTGATTGAGAATGCGTATCGGAAATATCCGAGTTTTGGAGATTGATGCATATGATTTTTAGGGTTTTGGAATTGTGCGGTCAAAATTCATGCTTGATTTTTTGTTGCGTGATCAGGCATTGGTTTTAAAGGAATGTTGGTGATTGATCATCTGGAATATACATGAATCTGAGGCTTGATTGTGATTCGAGTATGTGAGCTTTGATTGTGATTTGGATCTTTGTTTGTTGATGATTTATGGTAGGAGATTATGAAATTGACCGTAAGCTCTAACGGACACACGTTTTTTGTGGGCTTTTTCACTGTTTTTGGTATCTTTGCTGATATAGGAGGACAATGCGATTGTGTGACCCTTAGATTCGAGTTTTTATTGAGAGCTCAGGAGGGGTGGAATAGTAAGGAACATAATTCTTGGTGGTAACGGTACAGAGAGAGAGAGCAGATGAATGAAATTTATGGGTTGTGATACTGCCCAAGTACCAAAAGTGCATTTGTGGCAGTTTTTCACCGGCCCAGTCTGCAAGGCGCACCGTAGTGAAGCCCTTTTCAGCGTTTTTATTACTCGTTGATTTTGGTTTAATTGAGCGGATAAACTGTAAAAGAGCATGTTCCCTAGAAGTAATTGAAATCAATAGGTTGTACTAAAAATGCACGGATGGCATGATTCACCATCCGACACGGATGGTAATAAATTCTAGCGTCAAAGCCTTTGTCATGATTTTTATTAGGCAATTGTAGATTTAAGTAGTAAGGTCATGTCCATTCTGTAGATGGGAGGTAGACAAAAACGTTAAATAGGTATCCCGGGATTTGTACTTCTTCAGTTACTACTGCAACCTGTATAGGGACTCATATCAAATTGAAGAAGATCGGTATTCAGGTGATGGAAATAAACTGAAAGGAGAAAACTGAAGCAGGTTATGTTAGTAAAAGTTAAGTCTACCGTCATTGTGGGTCTTTTATGATGTGTAGTTGCTGCTGCTGTATTTCAGTGAGCCTATATATAGGGACTCATATCAAATTGAAGAAGATCGGTATTCAGGTGATGGAAATAAATTGAAAGGAGAAAACTGAAGCAGGTTATGTTAGTAAAAGTTAAGTCTACCGTCATTGTGGGTCTTTTATGATGTGTAGTTGCTGCTGCTGTATTTCAGTGAGCCTATATATAGGCTATGATGGTATATTACTATGTGTAGTTAAATATTGTACAATTTTAGTTTAAATGCATTTGATAAGATGAGGTACTGTAACCTTGGGTTAGTCTAACTCTTGTTTTGAAATCACTTTGTGATTATTTTTTCGTTTGGTCATAGAATGTACTGCATCTGCCGAGTTTGACCAAGATTTCTCAACACTGGTGCTTCTTTCTTAGACCTTGTTATGTCTAGATGTTGAATGCGATTAGTATGATAATTATCCTCCAGGGTGTACATAATCTTGTATAGAAGAGAAGAACTGAATGTTGATGGCACCCATCCATCCTCACCCAGGATTTGTACTTCTTCTGTTGGTCGGTTTCAGTATTAACTGTTTGATATCAGGAAAGGACAACTCGAGTTTTTCTTATGGCCAGAATAGGGTGAAGGATGAGAGGTGTTTTGGCTTTTTTGTTTTTGTTTGTGTTTTCTTTACAGACTACAAAACCCTCCAATGCACACACGCATGTTGAGCATTGTTAAAATTGTAATTAAAAATTGGAAAAAAGAATATTGACTTACCTGTGCTACCGTACCAGTGACTTAAATAGATCGAAACTTCAAACATGTATTCGTGCTCAAGTTGATCTTTTCTGATTTTAAAAATATAGTGTCCCCATTATGTTGTTCCTGCATGTTCTTTGGAATTGTACCAAAATGGATAAGTTGATTACCAATTTGGTTGCAGGATGCATGCAAGTCTGTCTGTCTAATTGTTTAGTGGACTATGGATCAGAGTGATAACTATACGGAAACAGTTCAGGGGAATGAAATAAAGAGTCCTACAGAAGTTTTGAATAATACAGAGTCATCTGACCATATTCCCTCTCCTGCAGAAGCACCCAACAAACCAGTGTCATCTGAACAGGAGATTCCCTCTTCTGTGGAAGTGCTGAGTACACCTGAGTTAGAAGTGTTGAATAATCCAGAGTCCTCTAACCATATTCCCTCTCCTGCTGAAGCAACCGACAAACCGGAGTCATCAAAGATCACTTCTTCTGCTGAAGTGCTCAGTAGACCGGAGTTAGGCCTGTTGAATAATCCAGAGGTATCTGAAAATATCCCCTCTGCTGCAGAATCACCCAACAAACCAGAGTCGACTGAAGCAAAGATCCCATCTTCTGGTGACTTATACAGTAAACCTGAGTCAGCTGAAAATAAAATGTCCTCTCCTGCAGAAGAATCAGACAAACCTGTTCCAACTGAAAAGAAAGCCGTGTCCCCTGCAGAAGCAACAAATACTAGAAAGAAAACCCCAAAATCCTTGAAGGGCAAAGCTAAATTCTTTAAGAAATCTCTGGGTGATAACAGTTTGAAAGGCAGCAAAGGTGCTAGTAGTTCGCTGGTTAATGCCAAGAGGAAGAGGTTCAGGAATAAGGGTCCCAAAGAGAGCAACAACAAAAGGGAAGAAGATGTGAAGAAGGATAACTTAAGAGATAAGCAACAGAAAAATGCTGATGAACAGCAGACTGATAAGAGCCTTCAGGCACAGAAGAATAAAGGAAAGATGGTTGAAGTAGAAAAGAGCCAACAAAAGAATACAGAAATACCTCGTGGGCCAGAAAAGAGAGAGAAGCTTGGTGGTTTAATATTCATGTGCAGTGGAAAGACAAAACCAGACTGTTTCCTTTATCGTGTAATGGGTGTTTCAATGGGTAAAAAAGACACTGTCATGGGTATTAAACCTGGGTTGAAGCTTTTCCTCTATGATTTTGACCTTAAGCTTTTATACGGAGTTTACAAGGCATCCTCTTCTGGTGGCTTAAAACTCGAGCCAAAAGCTTTTGGTGGTGCCTTCCCTGCTCAGGTCACAATTTCTTCAATCTGCCTCTGGTTACTAATTTTCGCTGTATAACTGTGCTGATGATTTTCAAACTTCAGGTTCGTTTTAATGTGGACAAAGACTGCCTTCCTCTACCTGAAAGTGTTTTCAGGAAGGCATTAAAGGAAAACTACGATGAGAAAAAGAAGAAGTTCAAAACAGAACTTACTGTTCGACAAGTAAAATAATCTGCCCCCTCCTATACAAATTCCTATTCTTCTTCGTCTTTTTTTCCTATTGGAAACAGCTGTTAGTGTTTCATATAGTTATATTATTTGTTTTGCTTGCAAATATTGGAATATGATAACCAATAGTGTTTCAGGTCAGGAAGCTCACAGCACTTTTCCGTCCTGCTCAAGTTCATTCATCTTCTCTACCCGCACGTTCCCCACTCAGGGCAGACAATCGGGATAGGGAAACTCGTAGGAGAGCGAGAGAAGTGCTGCCTCTTTCACGCAGGGATGCACGTGCTAGAGATCCCTATCCCAATGGCAATGCCAGGAGTTATCGAGCTTTAGCTCATGAAAGGGAGCAGCATGCTGCTTTCCAGGATGTGGCATCTGCAAGAAGAGAGGAAATGCCTCGTCATTTGTACCTTTCCGAAAAGGAATATCGTGCTTATGGCCTTCAAGGAGAGAGAAGAAATCTGGCTCCTCGTCGTGTCAGTCCAGCTGTAGAGATTCAGCACAGAGATTATGAAAGGGACCAGTTTGTAAGGCAGCCAAACCTTTATAGGGAGGCTGCTCCTGCACATCAAGAAACTATTCCTTCAGATCTCTACTTGAATGAGAAAGAGTACTCAGCTTATACTGTTGGTGCAAGACATGAGTTGCCTCCTGCAACATCTGCTGCCGCTGTAGATTTATATGTGAGGGATCCCTACTCTACTCACTTTAGCTATTACGGGGGTTCATCATTGGACCAATATGCTGCTCCTCAGAGGAGGGAGGAGGTTCCTTTGGGATCTTACTTTGCTGGTGCAAGGCGAGAATCTTACTTGGTTGAGAATGATCCCTTGCAAAGGAGAGCACCTGATCGTGTAGAGAGAAGCTTGTACTCAGCACATGCTGCTGGTGATGATCATTTAGAGAGAAGCTTATACTCGGCACATGCTGCTACTGCTGTTGATGATCATATTGGGAGAAGCTTTTACTCAGCACGTGCTGCTTCTGCTCTGGATGCTGATTCATTGGGTTATACTCGGAAAGATAACTATCAGGTGACGAGGCCTGAAGCACTGCCTGCGTCAGTTTCATCTCGTTATGCATTTGCTGGTGCATCATATTCCTTTCGCTAAACCCTAGAAGCCATTTAGCACTCTATGAGTATGGTTTCATCTCATTATGCTTTTACTCCTATGCTTTCAGTGGTTTTTTCGTTCTTTCGTTATTTTTTCTAAGAACTACAGTTGACAAAGGTTTAGACTTGTTTATATTTTCTGTTAAAACTAGTGTATCTCCTAGTTATTTATTGAACTAGGCAAGTTTAATAGCAAGGGATAGCTTCATGTTGGATTTGAGCCGTTATAATTTTATGCCGCAATCGGTAATATGATTTAAGAATTTTATTACATTTTACCCTATGAAATGAACAGTTGACAGAAAATAGCATTACTCAAGTTCACCTGCCCAAAAAGAGACTGGTTTGCTCAAGTGGCTTAAACCAAGAGTTACAGATAAAGCTTCATAATCTTCTTGATCACTACTCGACAACGAGGACACTTGTTGTCGAATACTTGAATCTTCACCCAGCTGTTGAAGCAAGCTACATGGCCACAAGGATCACAAGTTGCTCCGATTGGAGCATCATAACAATACTCGCATTCCAGTCTGCTACTGGAACCGTTTGGCTGAGCTTGTTGAGCAGACGACAGTGCCTGTGAAACTCTAGCTTGATCTGGCAGCAAAGGTGTAGAACCGCCAGATGCATCTGCAGTCGGTTCAATCTGCCAAAATGACAATTGTGGGCTGATCCCTTGTTGTAATACAGGCTCCAAAGAGACCATAATCGTCCTAGCTCTTTGACGCTCTTCTCCAGGAAGCATCGATAGTGCTGGAGCAGATGGCAGTAGCTGTCTGTCTGGATAAAGGGTTTGAAAAGCCAATCCAAAGTCGTCATCGTATGTATAACCATCCCTGTACATGGCTTGCTTCCCTTCTACCATATCAGAGAAGCGACTTCCCATATCTTCTCTGTATAAATGTTTCTACTATCTTAGCTATTATAAGCCATCACTGTTAGCATTCCAAGCAGAAACACCTCCTACCATAGCAGCAATCTGAAGGTTTCTTTCTATGGAACCAAGAGTAGTGTCCACGGGTGACAGAAGAGACTGTTACTATTCCATTCAGCTTCAGCTCATCCAAACTATAAAGCCTTTGAGGAACCTGCACAAATGAATACATATAAGTGCAACATAACATCAAAGATGACATATAACCACTACCAATATTGACCTAGTTTCCAAAACCAAAAAGAATAGTACAATATGCAAGTGAAGAGTTAACCTGCCTAGCAGCACCAAAGCATATGATGCCACCAGGCTTGCCCTGCAAGTCTTTAACAAGGGAGAGAGCTGCCCTCTCATCCCCTTTAGCCAACTCCTTATCCACTTGCTTCAAAACTTGCTGCCTTAACACAAACCTCAGAGGATGATGATGAGCATATTATGATTGCAGAAGTGGGAAATCTCAGTTGGGTTTTATATGATAAGCAATGCATCAAAGTACTCATTCAAACAAAATTCACGACACATCACCACACCCTCCCAGTACCAACAAAACACAACAAAAAATGGTAAAAAGAGGTATTTTAGATACCTCATGTTGTTAGCACCAGAAGACTCTTTTAAACCAGGATTCATGCTACTGCAGGTAAACCCTTCCAACTCTACAGTGTATCCAAGATCATACGAACAAAGAATCCGACTATCCAAACCACTATTAGTTAAGTGTTATTAACTCTACAGTTCACGTGTAGAGCAAAATGTTCCTAACAATAGTATCGTATCTCAATCATTTGCTGCTTGTATTACCTTAGTTATTGCGTTCTTTGAAATGTTGGTTCATGCTTAAATAGAAGAAACAATTCTCAACACATCAAGCATTTTGAACTTGAGACGTAAACCAAAAGGAAGACCAAAATGACTACACGCATATAAACTACTGGCATAACCATTTCAATTATAACATGCGATCAAAATACCAGAACAAGGTTCAGAAAAAGGTATATTACAACTGAGTCAACTAAAATCTCTACAAAAGAAGATAACCAGACAAAGCAAGAGCCTAGAACTGCTGCGAGGCAGAGCCGATATCGCCCTTGCCTTTCCCGACCTTCTTAGGCAAAAGGGTTTGGTGAATGTTGGGCAACACTCCTCCATTGGCAATAGTCACAGACCCCAAAAGCTTGCTTAGCTCCTCGTCATTCCTCACTGCAAGCTGAATGTGCCTCGGCACAATTCGATTCTTCTTGTTGTCCCTAGCTGCGTTGCCAGCCAGCTCCAGAACCTAAAATCCCCAAATTCACAATTCAAATCAGCACAACACCGAAACGTTCAAACTTTTAAGCAACAAATCCAAAACCCATCAAATTAAAAACCTATCTCAACCAATTCAGCATCATTTCAACAAACACCAAAATCGAATTTCAAATCCTAGTCAAATTATGAACCTAATAGAACCAATCAGACACAATATCTAATTTCAAATCTTAGTCACAAATATCCAAACCAATATGAACCCCATATTCGCAATTCGAAAACCCTAAAATCGAGATCCCCAATTTCAAAACCCTAATTTCCCAAACTGAATCATCAGTCAATTGATTAAAAAACAAATCAAAGCTCACCTCAGCAGCGAGATACTCAAGAACAGCCGAAAGATACACCGGAGCACCAGCGCCGACACGCTCGGCGTACTTGCCGGACTTAAGAAACCGGGCAATCCTACCCACCGGAAATTGAAGCCCAGCCTTGCTAGACCTGGACACCGACTTGGTAGCCTTGGCCTTTCCCCTACCTCCCTTGGTCGACCCACTTTCCTTTCCACTCATTTTCTTAAACCGGCGGCGAAATCCAAAGAAACCCTAACCCTAAAAATGACCTAATTTTGATTTCAGCGAATGAGAGATGAGTTGAAGAGTAGTGGGGTTCCATTATATATGACGCGACGGTGTGCGCTGATTGGTCGAGAGTATAGTCACACGGATCGCCAACGTGGCGACTTGAGGCTTTGGAATTCGCGGGAAACGAATATTTTGGTTTTCCACCGTTTTTTTTTTGTGTTTTTGTTATTGCGTTTTAGCGGTTTGTTATAGGCGCGCAAGGGATTTGATTTGGGCCGGAATATTTTTATATTGGGCTTTCTCGTCAAGAATGCCTTGGGCCTTTCTTGTGGTAGTATTATTTACCCAAAGGTTCTTCTGTTATATTTCTATTATTATTATTTTCTTTTTCAAACACTCAAATCATGGTACTTCCGACATGGATTTGATGGGAAGATAAGGTTCAGAAACTCGGCCAAATATCAGATGTATGTAAGACGGTAAAGAGTATAATGTGATGCACTAAATCTACTTATGAGTGGAGTTAATAATGATTTTATCAAGACATTTTTTTTGAAAGCTAATAGCTTCATTAAAGAAACTAAAGATTATAATCATTCAAAATGGCATCCCTTATCATGACGGAAGCATTTACAAAACAAATATTACTCTCACAAGAAGAGTGAGCATGATTGGCAAGAATATAAGCAACTTGGATTCACGCTAAGCATGAACCAATCTAGAATTTTGATGCCTATTCATAATCTCTTTAGCCTCGGCAAGAATAAGACCAAGACTTGATATATCAGTTGTTTCTTGATTCAAAGCATGCACAAGTAATAGACAATCTGATTCAAAAATGACTTTGGGAGAGTTCAAAGTTTTAGCCAATTTCATACCTTCAAGAAGGGTCAACAATTCTGCATGGAAATGTGAAGTTAATTAAGGGCAAGGTTTGGCAACTCCTGCCATGAGATCACCTGACTCATTCCTTAAGACCACACCACAACCTCCTCTTCGTGAGCCTGAAAAGTATGCATCATCACTATTACATTTGACCCAGCCTTGCTCTAGTATAATCCAATGCAAAATCTAACGTGGTTGAGCAGCTTCACTACCATTAGCTTTCAAAAAGTCGTTATACCCACCCAAGCTTAATAATACTGCATCCATGGGCATATGCATTTTGTTCTTCCATAATTGAGAATTCTTGTTTGTCCATATAGACCACGAGACCATGAGAACCTGTGCAAATTTTTCCTCCAGCAACCTTTGAGATAGAGCAAACATATAATCCTTCATATTTGTAACCCCTAACAGCTAGCTGTAAAAAAGCTGCTATTCAAGCCTCTCGAGCGTAGAGACAATTCACAAATAAGTGTATTCCATCTTCATGATCATGATTACAAAACAAACAACTCATATCCCCTGTATATCTTTTTCGGCTTAACTCATCTCTTGTAGGTAAGATACCCACTTTCTAGGAACTTTAAAGTTTCCTATTGCCTTCCAAAGACTAGTATGAGGATCATGTGATGATGATGGAGCTAGAATCAGCCCCAAGGCAATATCTCTGGCCACATAATATGCACTAATTGTGGTGAAGATCCATTTTTGTGACAGTGTCAAATTTGGCGATCCACTGAGACTCTGTTACTTAAAGGAATACCAATAATCAGATTTACATCCACCGGCACAAAAAATCTCTTCAATTTTTATTGATCCCATCTTCTAGTGAAAGGGTTAATCAACTCAACAACAAACTGGGGGGCATCGCCACTTCGAGGCGAGGAAGGGCACCAGGGATATACATCCGGAATCCATTTGTCACTCTCTACTTGCCATCTCAGACCTTGCACCAAAATTTCTCTTTCTTCCAAAATGTTGCGCCAAGAAAAAGGAGTTGTCCCCAACTGTGCCTCAAAAAATCCCCATCTGGATAATACAATGCCTTGTACAATCAAGCAATCAAGGAATCAGGATTTTGTAACAAACGCCAGCCTTACTTAGCCAACATTGAAGGTTAAACCAATGCAAATTTTTAAACCACATTCCTCCATCCTGCTTTGGAATACATAGGCACTCCCATGATCTCTAGTGAATCTTGTTTTTTACATCAGAATCACCCCACCAAAAACCAGTGCATAGTTGGTGTAGATCATCAAATAATCTAATGGGTAATTTATAACAATTCATTGCATAAATTGGAACTACCTGAGCCACTGCTTTGATCAATATTTCCTTCCCGGCATCACTTAAAAGTTTAGAGCGCCAACTTACTAATTTCTTTGTTAACTTCTCTTTCAAATAAGAGAAGGCTGCCGTCTTTGCTCGTCCTACATGAGTAGATAGGCCTAAATATCACTCATTCTTGTCTACTCGCTGGACACTCAAGATGTTTGTGATGTGAATTTGATTTTCCATATCCATGTGTCGACTGAAGGCCACTCTACTCTTCAACAAATTGATTTTCTGGCTCGAAGCTAACTCATAGGTGTGCAAATATTACTATACTGCTGGCATTCTTTCTCTGTTGCAACCCCAAAGAAGAAACTGTCATCTACAAATAGCAAATGATGCAATGTGGGAGCATCTGGAGTGATATTCATTCATTTGATCCACTGATGTTGAAAACAGTGCTGAATAAAAGAAGTCAAACCTTCGGCACATAAGATAAATATGTATGGAGATAAAAAATCACTTTGTCTTATTCCCCGGGATGGCTTGACATAACCTTTCACTTCCTCATTCACTAGAAAGGAATAACTCACTGTGGTTATAGTGGTCATAATGGGTCTCATCCATTCCATTGCAAATTCCAACTTTACTAAAATATTTCGTATAAAGCTCCACTCCAACCTATCATAGGCCTTGCTAATATCCAACTTCAATGAAAGTGTTCATCAACCCTCCGATTTGTATGTAGAAAATGTGTCACTTCAGTAGCTACCAAAGTATTGTTAGATATCAACCTATTTGGCACAAAAGCACTTTGCAATGGAGATATGATATTGTCAAGAATCTTTTTCAATCTGTTTGCTAGAACTTTGGAGCAAATTCGATATAACACATTACACAATGCAATAGGGCGCAAATCATACATATCTTTAGGATCTTTCACTTTAGGGATCAAAGTCACATGAGTGAAGTTCATTACCTCCGGGAGCACACCAGAGGACAAGAAAGATCTCACTACCGTACATACATCTGGGCCAACAATCTTCCAATAATTCTGGAAGAAAAAAGAGGACATCTCGTCAGGTCTGGGGGCTTTTGATGGATGCATCTGAAATAAAGCTTGTCGAACTTCTTCATCGGAATATGGAGTTAACAGCTCTTGATTCATATTCATGGTTACTCTTGCAGAAACAGTATTAAGCATCATGTCCATGGCAATAGGATTACTACCTTCAGGCGAGAAGATAGACTTGTAGTATGAAGTAACAACATTCTCAATCTCACTCGCTTCTATCACCCATACCCCCTTAGCATCATGTAATCCCTTAATTGTGTTTCTTTGTCGCCTATTTGAAGCTCGATGGTTAAAGTATGTCGTGTTTCTATCTCCTGCCTTTAGCCGTAAAGCTCTGGACCGTTGACTCCAAATTGTTTCTTCTTGAGTAAGCAATTCTTAGAACTTTTTGTTGAGACTTTGCTTCTCCAAATTGAAATCTATATGATATGGAGCCAGGTCTGGACCTGAGATTTTCAGACCTGAGTCGAACTTTTTAAAAATATGCCCTTAAACTATAGTATTCATTCAAATTTATTTTCTCTTTTTAAAAAATTAATGAACTAAAACTATAAACTCAAATTTAACGACATAAAACATTAGAAATCTTTTTTATACTTACTTACACTACTCATTTTAAAAAAAATAATAATAACTAATGATTATAATATAATGCTTGTTTTTTACTAAACTAATGATCACATAATGAGAAAAGAAAAAATTTAGGCTCTTCGAGGCTCTGAGTCCATGGACTCTGAAGACTCGATTTAGTTGCGAATGTGTAAGGAGCACTAAGAAGTTCATCCAATCTAGACCTGATAACTTTCATCTCCACTTTTGTCAAAACATGAATGTAGGCTTTTTCCAGGTTACCAAAGCCTTGTGTGTGTTTATCTTTGCAGCTGTTTACCGTGTAGGATGCCCTTGAACCCTTGTTTGCCATCCTCCCTGAACAACATAATTTGGATGCGTAGCCCAACTTCGGTCAAATCTGAACAGATTACACTTTCTTCTAGTTGTTACCGGAGCATCACACACTTCAACCAACAGAGGACTATGATCAGAGACACTGGGATGAAGATGACTCGTTGATGAACAAGGGAACATGCCTCGTAGCTCTACATTCTATAGGCTTCTGTAAAGTCTCTCCTTGGTTTGATGATCTGACCAAGTAAAAGGAATTCCTCTGTATCCCATATCCAATAGGGAGCAATCAACAACAGCCTCCCGAAACGCCTACATCTGAGCCCATCTACCCTCTCCTCCACCGGTTTTCTCTATCCGCTCCAATTCTCAATCAGGGTTTTCAATTGCCTTTTAGTGCAGAAAGTTTCAGAGAGAAACAAGATCCTAGGCGTTTCCTGTTTGATGATATCTAGTAGAGCTTTCCGCTGATATCCTCCCACGATTCCCCTAGAATTCCACATCAATATTCGGTTGTTAAACATTCAGATGGGGTTGAAACTGTGGGATGCAAACAGAAGACAAGGATGGGAATTGGGGATATTGTAAAAAAGGAAAATTGCCTTTTCTTTTCGATGAGGGATTTGGTCAAAACAACTCTAGGTAGAAACAATAATCGTTAAGAATTAGGTTCATCTTTCTGTTAATAAGTGCCTTATTATTTAGGTGTTGTTAGTATCTTTGAATTATCTTTGAATTCTTCCATGCTTTGTTATCACGTTTTTAGTTGTAAACGTGGGTTGCTCATGTTTCTGTTTCACGTTATAAGGCTGCTATATAGCCAAAACATTAGTTCAATAAAACTAAGTCATTCCTCCACTTTTGCTTTGAATATTTGTTCCTCAATTCCTTTCCAGTTTACAGAGTTCATAACAAAGTGGTATCAGAGCCCCCACTGGGCCTGAGAGAAAGAGATAAGCCGCAGCTTTGAGTGACTTCCAAACAGTGTGAGATGACGAGTGAAGGGAATTTCGTTCAGCCAGCGATTCCTCGATTTGATGGTCATTACGACCACTGGAGTATGCTCATGGAGAACTTCCTTAGGTCAAAGGAATACTGGAGCTTAGTCGAAACTGGTTATGAAGAACCAGCATCTGGATCAACTCTGACAGAGGCGGCACAGAAGAGGCTTGATGAGATCAAGTTGAAGGACCTGAAAGTGAAAAATTACTTGTTTCAGGCCATTGACAGGACAATCCTGGAAACCATATTGAAGAAGGATACGTCGAAGGAAATTTGGGATTCGATGAAAAGAAAGTATGCAGGAAATGCCAGAGTGAAGAGGTCAGTTCTTCAAGCTCTACGAAATGATTTCGAAATCCTGGAGATGAAATCAGATGAAACTATTACTGAATACTTTTCTAGGGTTATGACTGTGGCTAATAAGATGCGTGTGTATGGAGAGGATATGGAAGATGTGACTATTGTAGAGAAGATTCTTAGGTCTTTAACTAACAGATTTAATTATATAGTCTGTTCAATTGAAGAGTCTAATGATATTGATGAATTGTTCATCGATGAATTGCAAAGCTCTTTAATAGTTCATGAGCAAAAGTTTCATAAGCAGAGTGGTGAAGAACAGGCTCTCAAGGTGTCTTATGAAGAGAAGTCATGTGGAAGAGGGCGTGGTAGTGGTAGAGTTGCATTTAGAGGCAGAGGAAGAGGACGCCAGCAGTTCAACAAGGCCACTATTGAATGCTATAGGTGTCATAAGCTCGGTCACTTTCAGTACGAGTGTCCTACATGGGGAAAAGAAGTGAATTATGCAGAGGTGGATGAGCAGGAAGAGATGCTCTTGATGGCTTATGTTGAGATGAATGGAGCAAAGAGAGAACATGTATGGTTCTTAGACTCGGGCTGCAGCAACCACATGTGTGGTGACAGATCATTATTCTCTGAATTGAATGAGAGCTTTCGGCAAGTGGTGAAGCTGGGGAACAACACAAGGATGAGTGTTGCTGGTAAGGGAAATGTCAAGCTGCAGATAAATGGCTTCAATCATGTTGTTTCAGATGTGTTCTTTATACCAGGATTGAAGAACAATCTTTTAAGCATCGGACAACTGCAGGAGAGGGGTCTCGCTATTCTCATACAAGCAGGACAATGCCGGATCTATCATCCACAAAGAGGCTTAATTATCCACACTAAGATGACTGCTAATCGGATGTTCATCTTGTTAGCACGGTCCCAAACCGGCAAGTTACAATCAAGTCAAGAAATCTGCTTTCACACAACCTCTCAAGATGTCACTCATCTTTGGCACTGCAGACTTGGCCACCTCAGTCACAGAGGCCTAAAGACCTTGCAGCTCAAGAATATGGTTCATGGACTGCCTAAATTTCCTGCTTCAGACAAAGTGTGCACTGACTGCTTGGTTGGCAAGCAACACCGTGATCCTGTTCCAAAAAGAAGTACTTGGAGGGCCTCACAGAAGCTAGAACTCATACATGCCGATGTGTGTGGACCAATTACTCCCACCTCCAACAGCCATAAGAGGTATTTGTTATGTTTTATAGACGATTTTAGCAGAAAAGCATGGTCCTATTTCTTAACTGAAAAGTCAGAAGTCTTTACTTCATTCAAGTACTTTAAAAGTTATGTGGAGAAGGAAACTGGTTTGAGCATCAAATACGCACTGATCGTGGAGGGGAGTTCACCTCGGGAGAGTTCAATGATTTTTGTAAAAGGAATGGGATAAAAAGACAACTCACCACTGCATACACTCCTCAGCAGAACGGAGTGGCAGAGAGAAAGAATCGGACTGTGATGAATATGGTGAGATGCATGTTATCCGAGAAGAAAATTCCCAAGATCTTTTGGCCTAAAGCTGCAAACTGGACCATCTATGTTTTGAATCGGTGCCCCACTTTAGCTGTGAAAGATGTTACACCGGAGGAAGCATGGAGCGGTGTTAAGCCATCTGTTGAGCATCTTAGAGTTTTTGGATGTGTTTGTCATGTGCATGTGCCGGATGTGAGAAGGACCAAACTTGAAGACAAAAGCTTCAGCTGTGTTTTTCTAGGAGTGAGTGCAGAATCAAAGGGCTACAGGATGTATGATCCAGTGGGTAAGAAGATAGTGATTAGCAAGGATGTTGTCTTTGAGGAGAACAAGCATTGGGATTGGGACAGAAGCTACAATGATCAAGTATTGGTTGATCTGGAATGGGGAGAAAATGAGGAGCAATTCAGCGATGCAGAAGAATCCGAGAGTGATGTTGAAGTTAGTACTGATGTTGTATCAAGCCCTGTACATGCAGAAAGCTCCTCAAGACAGTCAAGTCCAAACTCAAGTGAAGAAAGAAGCAGAAGGCCTCCGATTTGGATGCAGGATTATGTGAGTGGAGAAGGGTTGTCTGAGGAGGAGTTTGATTCAACTTTGGCATTGTTTGCAAGTGCAGATCCTGTTTCTTTTGAAGAGGCAATGCGTAGTGACCACTGGAAGCAAGCAATGGACTCAGAAATCAAGTCCATAGAGAAGAATGAAACTTGGTTTCTTACTGACTTACCTGCTGGAGCTAAGAAAATTGGAGTCAAATGGGTATACAAAACAAAACTAAATGAGCATGGAGAAATAGAGAAGTACAAAGCTCGATTGGTTGCAAAGGGATATGCACAAGAGTATGGTATTGACTACACCGAGGTCTTTGCACCGGTTGCAAGAATGGACACTGTGAGAATGATTCTTGCAATTGCTACACAAAGAAGCTGGATTGTGTATCAACTTGATGTCAAGTCTGCTTTCTTGCAAGGTGAATTGACAGAAAATGTGTTTATAGAACAACCTAAAGGGTATGTGAAGGAGGAAGAGCCCCACAAGGTCTACAAGTTAAAGAAAGCTTTATATAGACTGAAACAAGCTCTTAGAGCTTGGTTTAGTCGAATTGAAGCTTATTTCTTAAGGGAGGGCTTTGAAAGGTGCCATAGTGAGCAAACTCTCTTCATCAAGACAAACAATGAAGGTAACATTTTAATTGTTAGTCTATATGTAGATGATTTAATCTATACTGGTGATAATGTGGTGATGATTGAGGAGTTTAAGCAATCTATGATGAGAGAGTTTGAGATGTCGGTTTTGGGAAGGATGAAATATTTTCTCGGGATTGAAGTGTTACAACTGAGTGATGGGATTTTTATTGGCCAACAAAAGTATGCAATGGATGTGTTAAGGAGGTTTGGAATGGAAGAGAGTAACGCAGTGTTGAATCCTATTGTTCCAGGGTTTAAGATTTCAAGAGATGAGAATAGGGTTGAAGTTGATGCTACTTTTTATAAACAGATTGTGGGGAGTTTGATGTATTTAACAGCAACTCGTCCAGATTTGATGTATTCTGTCAGTTTAATTAGCAGATATATGTCACAACCTACAGAGCTTCATCTCATGGCAGCTAAGAGAGTGTTGAGATATGTGAAGGGGACAATGAACTTTGGAGTTATTTACAAGAAGGAAGGGAATAAGGATCTAGCTGCATTCACGGATAGTGATTATGCAGGTTGCTTGGAGGATAGAAAAAGTACTTCAGGGTATGTGTTCTTGCTGAGTTCAGGTGCAGTAGCTTGGTCTTCAAAGAAGCAGCCAATTGTCACTCTTTCGACAACTGAGGCTGAATTTGTAGCTGCTGCAGCTTGTGCATGTCAGTCTGTGTGGATGAAAAGAATCTTGAAGAAGCTTGGTTATAAAGGGGGTAAATGCACTACTATTTTCTGTGACAATAGTTCAACGATTAAATTGTCCAAAAATCCGATGATGCATGGTAGGAGTAAGCACATTGATGTGCGTTTTCACTTCCTACGTGACTTGACTAAGGAAAGAGTTGTGCAGCTAATTCACTGTGGAACACAAGAACAGGTGGCTGATGTGTTAACCAAACCACTCAAGTTGGATTCGTTTCAGAAGCTGCGTGGTATGTTGGGAGTTTGTGAAGCACCAGTAGTAAACTAGTTGCTAGGAGCATCTAGTTTAAGGGATGGAATGTTAAGAATTAGGTTCATCTTTCTGTTAATAAGTGCCCTATTATTTAGGTGCTGTTAGTATCTTTGAATTATCTTTGAATTCTTCCATGTTTTGTTACCACGTTTTTAGTTGTAAACGTGGGTTGCTCATGTTTCTGTTTCACGTTGTAAGGCTGCTATATAGCCAAAACATTAGTTCAATAAAACTAAGTCATTCCTCCACTTTTGCTTTGAATATCTGTTCCTCAATTCCTTTCCAGTTTACAGAGTTCATAACAAATAATCGGGTTCAAGAAAAGGGAAAAGGTCCAAGGGACCTGAATTGAAGGAGATCAGTCACGATCTGGGTAAAAATCAAAGAGATCAGATCTGGAAACGTTTGATTTACAAGTGGGTGGAAAGGGATCTGGAAGTGTTTGGTTTTGGATCGAGTTAAATGCGATGAGATTCATCATGCGGAGTTCTAGTAATCTCTTGAAAACATGTTAAGAAGATGTGCAATGGGAAGAGACACAATTTAAAGATTTTTAAATAAAAAAAAAATATATATATATATATATATGTTTAAATGATGTTGCAGTGAGTTTTGTAACATGATTTTAATATTTAAATTAAATGAATTTAATTGACTTTGTTATACTAATATAATGGTGTTGTCTACCTAGTTAGTTAATATGCGTATTATACAAATATTAAGAATCATATATCAACAACATCTGATTGTTTAAGTGAAAATATTAAGTAAAAGTGTTATTATAATTTCACTATCTCATTCAAAATACTTTGGTGGTGATAAAAGAAACAAACACAAACAAATACGGAAGAAAAAACATAAAAGAGATAGAGTAATATATTAAACAGAAGAGAGTTTCTATTCATACCTCTAAAAACACTATTTAGGCCTCTTTCTTTTCTCAAGTTATAGTTAACTTTGTCAATTCATGTAAAATTACCAATAAAGACACATATATAAGACTGAAAAGAGTAAAAAAAAACAAAAAATAACCTTTATTTTACCTTTATAATATCTAGGAGAAAATTTTATTCTCCAATATAAACACTAACATAACAAATACTATCAAACTCCATGAAAAATAGTTGCAATTCAATCGAGCCGAACATGGATTTGGAGTCTATACACAGAGTAAGAGTTTCGTGTTCTTTATTATTATTATTATTATTATTATTATTATTTTGTATGAATCACATATGTATTACTATGATACTTTCAACAAAAACAAAATTTATTGTCGGTTAAGTTCTTACGAGAAATACATCATTTAGTAGTCAAAAACTATATATATATATATATATATGAAACTTAATGTATACCGAGTCTATTGGGCCGCACAAACTCTAATAACTTATAATATAAATATGACAATGATAAGTTGAAAAAAGAGGTTTTTATAAAAGAAAAAAGGTTTTTAGTGATTTTATTTGATTATTGGCGTTTTAGAAAATATAAGGAGGTGTAAATAGCATTTTAGTTCTTTTTAAAAGTAAATAAGAGGTTCATTAAGCAAGGAGATCTAAATAGTGTTTTTGAAAGTACGAATAAAAGCTCCCTAAATAGAAAGGAAAAAATGGAAAAAAAAAAGTAAACAGAAGAACAAAGTAAAAATGAAAATAATGTTGGGAAGAATTGAACTTCCAACCTTCAAACCATAAATACTCTTCCACCACTAGGGTATACTCACTATATCTACCTATCAAGTAACATGAAAATATTTATCCCTAGATCTTAACAGTGCACATGCCCTATCATGTCTCTTAATGGCTCCGTCCCTGGGTGTGGCACTGACCAAGGTGATTATAATTGATTAGGTTTTTCCAAACTTTTAGTTTACAAAGAAAGATCGTGGAATAGGATCCCGTGCTCGGAACTTGTTAGCGAAATAGTAAATGAATATAATTTTTGTGTATCACTATTGCAATCTCAAACAGTAAACGAATACAATTAGTTAAGGTGTCACTTCAAAATTTGAGCATTTTATTGTTTTTTGTTCTTTTAATTTCTGACGCTGGCTAGACATATACGAAATTGAAAGAAAAAGCTCAATTACTTTTTTCACATGAATGAGCAATCTTTTCAGTGGAGCATATAATTTGGCCTCACTATGTCTAACGAGAACGAGAATGTTGCCAAGGTATCATATCTTCCCCACAAGACACACCACTATGGAATCTTTGAGCAGCATCAATGACGTGGTTCACATAGAACTGTACAATTTTCACCACCCCATTTTTCACTCCAGCATAGTTGATAAGACTTTACAACATCCTAGGAGAGCAAGGACCCTTTGAGTTGATTGAGAAGAGACGGATTCCATATTTTAGTGTCGATTTTACGAGTTCATGATCATGCTCCATTGCTTCTAGTAGTCTCTCGTGTGAGAATTATTAGACGATCAAGAATTATATTAACTTTTTGATCATCAAATCATATCTCCACCGTCCTATATATAGATTTATATATGTAAATCATCTCTGTAAAATTTTATCCAATTTAGTGATCGATAAGGTGCTCAAAACTGCGAATTAAAATTATAAGCATGAACAGTTCATGTTTGATAGATTTGATGCGTCAATTGATTTCAGTTAGTTCAAAGCCTTAACGATCACCAAATTGAATGAAATTTTGTAGAAATGATCTATATATAGGAATCTAAGTATTGAACGGTAGAGATGTTGATATGTGATCGAAAAGTTAGTTTAATCTTCAATCTCTCATATATGTCAAAAAAGAATTCCTCGTTGAAAATGTCACATATATATATATATATGTCTTAGATATAAGAACTTTCACTTTTTTGGGTTGGCAACATGCATATTTTAGGCCATCTTCGACTTAATTGCAGATTTCCCGAGCCAAATGTAATCTTTGGCTCTTTGCTACAATTACCTCTGCTGCGATGGTAAAATTCAATGAGTCATAAGACTTGTATATTTTTCTTGTATAAGAAGAAAACTTCCAGGTTGGTTGGTAAAAATTTGTACTATTGCTATATACAAAGATAGCAGATCCCAGTTTATTTGTTTTTGATGTCATATGAATCAGAAAAAGATGAACAAACAGATAAGTAAGATAACTATATTTTTTGAATTTCATGAAAGCACGACGTTATCTTTAACTGTAACATATATAGGTAATGTGTTTAAAATAACCACATGTCATGAGTTTATTAGTCGGGAACACCACATATCAATTTCTCACTTACTAGACAAAGAACAGAGAGAAATAGGGAGTCAAAGAATCAGGGAGTAGGGGTGGGAATTTGGACCCGAAATCCCGATCCCGAACCCGTCCATCCCGTACCGATACCGATCCTGAATTTATTAAATGAGTCGGGATCGGTATAGGCTCTATCCGTCCCGATCCCGAACCCGTCCCAAATTTTTAGTAGAAATGTAGCTATTTAAAACTAAAAATTGCACATTTTCGGGATCGGGATCGGGATTGGTCCCGACATGTCCCGAATCCCGACCCGTCCCGTATCAAATTTCAAGATCGGTATCGGGATTACTATATTAACTTCGGGATCGGGATCGGGATCGGGATAGGTCAAATCCCGACCCGTTCCGTACCGATCCCAGCCCTATCAGGGAGACTTTTTTGTAAGAGGGAGACGATAGAGACTAAAGAAATAGAGAGAGTCGATATGTCCCTCTTTTGAATAATAGTTAGCCCGTCGGGTCACAGAAACTCAACCTACGATTTTGTTGTGTCAATTGTTTCCGTTGAAGTTTCATGTAGGAAGTAACTTATCGGTTGCAGTTGCTCTTACATTGCAGTGAAGACAGTAAAAAAGAGTGATGAGGAGGGGAGGGCCAAAAGGCTAAACTATCGACCGGAGAGCCAAAGTTGCAGAAAAGAGACAAAAGTGATGGGAAAAAAGAGGAAAGGGTGTTGTTGAATCCTGAGCCATCCAAACACAAACAAGCAAAGAAAAACGATGCCACAGTAAAGGACTAAAGGGCAGCTGTGAATTTGTGAGAGAGGAGTAGATGATGTCTTTTCCTTTGCATTTGGAAAGAGAAATGATAAACCCAGAAGAATCCAAGAACAGTTCCAAGCTGTTGACCTCACGCTTAGACGCAATGCTTCCAAACCCAGTTGGGTTGCAATAATAGGAGAGACTGAAAGTGGACACCATTGATAGTGGAGTCCAAGGACAGTGACGGATGACTTGAGAGAACCAGATGCCAAGTGCTTGTTCATTCATTTGGTTTGCTTCGATTCATTGCCCAGTGTGTACTATCTCACTGTATACTCTGCATGCATTTAGGCCAATGGCTTCCCTACATCTTCAAAAGCAATCAAATTGATGAGTACTTAGTAGTTGAGGTAAATAATTGACTGTCAGCATGTCTAAGATTCAAACATGTTTTATAATACTCTTCAAATATTCAAATTTACCGTACGCGAGAGTCGAGACGCATCATAGCAAGTGATTACGTTAATGACTTTCAATGCTCCATAGCATTTTCATGAAATTTTTACTAAATCCATGAATTATTCTTTCTAAAATTAGAACAGACACCCTTCTAGCTCTCCCAACTCTATCTTTGGTTCATCACCCAACCCCCACTTACATGCACTCTGCGACCAAGACAAACCAAAACTGATCAACCTTATCGACTTCAATTGAATGATGTGGGGTGGGCGAAAGTCGGGTATAGTTTTGCAAGAGAAACACACACACACATGTGTTTTGTTTAATCTGACATGAGAAACACAAGGAAAGTTGAACGAGTCCGTAGCTGTAAGAGGAAAGAAGATATAACATGTATAGTAGTCAGTTTCTTCAAGGCAATGGCAATGGCATCGGTTCTTCTTTGTTCTATGTGCATATGCTACTGTCTCATCAAGTTCCTGGCCATCATGTTAGGTTTTTGGAGCTTCTTTCATTCACGTCTATGAAAATGCTTCCTACCCAACTTTTGCATTATTATCGCCAAGATAAAAATCATGCAATCATATGAGCAATATCGACTCGGATTTTGTAAAATCTCCGATGTTTTATTTGTTTGGATGAGAGTGCTACCGGAATATGCGACGTCTAGAGGAACTTTAGTTGAAATAACTCTCTTGCTTCAACCATATTTTCTTAAACAAAGAAAGATGCTAAAGAAATGATAGCATGGAAATTGGATTAATTAATGGTGGAAGCTTGCTTTTTGCTTTCAATAGAAAGTAGGGGTACGTTGGCTAAGTTTAGCTTGATTTAGACACATTAATGAAAATATTCGACGAATTGTAAGTTGTTGTTAAAGTGGAAATTGGAATTTGGGAGAGCAAAAAGTATATAGCCCAGCTTTGGTGCACTATTGAGCTGTTCAAGCACAGTCACATGCACTTGTATGCTCATAAAAAAGCAATTTTTTTGTTTTACTTCGAAACAATCATTTAAATTTTTCAATCTTCAATTAAGTTTTGCTTATATCCTCAAAATTTAGCTACAAAAATATAATACCTAATCCTACATCTAAATTAAACTCATGTTAAGAAGACTCTTAACCAGCTAGCTCAATTTGTTCTATGTTCACGCTTCACTAGGATTCAAAAATTTTACAAGTAAATGTGTTCTGACTAACACTACCTTAAATGAACTTGAGATTCCAACTAATAAACACATGATGACAAAACTCACAGATTTCACAAAACTATTCAGGTGCCGTTTGGGATTTGATTTGCTTCCAAAAGAATCAATTTTTATCTAAACTTTTAAAGAAAATCATTTTTGTTTAAAAATACAGATCACTTGCAACATATTGCATTGCACAAGCAGCCTCATTGTTGCTTTCCCAATCTTCATTTATTAATAAATAAAATAGGAAAATTATGTTTTATTTGTTGATATCACACTTAACATTTAACAAGTACGAAACTATTTTGATTCACCATCGATATTCATTTTCACATTACATGCAGCTGCAGAAATCTTTTTCAAAAGTCAAAGAATAGATGGTATGTTTCTCAATGACGGGTTGTGAGTGACGTCGACTCTGGGTGATGGCAGGGCGTCGACGGTGTGGCGACAACAAACTGATATTGGGCCAGGTCTAAGTGGGCTTGCCCTTGAGATTCTATGGGTTGGTTTGGGCCTAGGTTTATGGTTTTGTCTTTTAGTTTTTTTTTGGTTTTTTACTTTCCATTCTCTTTGAGCGAGAGTTTAGGGTTTTTCGTTAAATTGGTGTCAGAGTCGTGACGTGGGGTGGGCCATGGTTATGGTCATGTCAGTGACTATATGGTGTAAGGTTGGTTATTTCTTATTGTCAATGTAACAAGGAGGTTCACCTGTACATATATGCCTGTAACTTTGACATACAGTGTTCGAAATGGTGGTTTCTTCTTGAGGTTGACTGTGAGGATATATCAGAGCTTATGTCGTAGATTAGGTTATAGTTGAACTCATTTCAGTTATTTTCCTATGTAATCGTGGATGAGTTGAATAGAGAGAAGTATGAAGACTGTATGTCTTTTGTTAATGACTCTTTTAGTTGTATTTTTGATTATTATTATTATTATATATAAAGTTCACTTTTCTATTTTTTTTTCAAAAGCCACACTACTCACAAACTAGGATCAATCTTCCAAATCGACTGAACACAACATTGTAGAATTGGTGCACAAAAGATTTACTGCGCATGAAAATCTAAAGAATGACACTTTAGATGGAAATAAAGCATCATTAAAACGTGACAATTAAATTTTTTTTGGACGTAGACAATTTTAAAATATCTCCTCACACATTAAAAAATGTACGTGTTGTAAATAAATCCAAACACTAAGGACAACATCGAGACTTTGGTAGTCAGTCCTTTGTGGTCTGTCTCTGTCCTCACGTGCTCCTTCTTCCACCACACGCTCCTTCAAAAAAACCTTTTCATTTTCGATTTTAATTAATCCCCAAATTAAAATTAATTACCAAAATTTAGATCAGGTGGGCCCCCACTCCACCGTGCCGCTCACTTTGTCCTTTTCCCTCACACTCCCTCTTCACTCGATCCCTCCCCGGCTTATGTTAGTAAAACTACTCACTAATTTACTAATCTGCACCATCTCAGTTATCCTATACGCACATCATTGCTCTTACTATTCTCTAATGTTTAATCTCTCACATGGAGTTTAGTGAGAGAAAACCCTTGGAGATTAAGGGTTGTGTTTTTTTTGTTGGGTTTTGTCTGGGACCAATGGGTTAAACAAAGTACGATCCTTTTTTTGTGTTTAAATGCTGAGCTCTCTTCGCCTTGGTTGGTCGTGCTTTGAGTATCTGACTCTCTTCTGAACAGGGGTTCCTCTCTAGCTTGCTCTGATTCTCTATCTCTGTTATTTGCTAACTTGTTCTTGATTACCTAGTAGCTCGTTCTGAAATGGGTGATGAGGAGGACCCTGACTATATTGACTCCAGGGTATGCCATTTCATCTTTGACTTTTTTTGTTGTTGGTTCTTTCAGTTTGACTAAATTGATGAGATTTGCTTTGCATTTTGGGTGTTTTTCTTTGTTTTGGCTTGGTGGGTTGCTGTTGCTGTTGTTGTTTTGAGTTGGGTTTTGAATGCTTTACTTGTTTGATTTCATCCAAGTTTGTGACTTGGGTGCTTAGTGTGGAGATTTGGTTGATTTGGGGAGGATATTGGAGTTGTGGGTTTGTTATTTGGAGTTTGATTTCAATAAAGCTTGGTAATTGATTTGATGAGTAATGTTTTACTTGAGGATTTGATAAGGGGGTGTAGGTTCTCTATAGCCAGCTGTTCTGCTTTATGTGTGTTTTCTTTTGGATATCTTTGTATACGATGCTGCAGATCATAGCAAAATTGGGTTGTTTTCATTAGTGACTTTAGGTTGTAGTTATTGATTTTTGGTCATACTTATGCTGTTCCATTGGAATTTGGGAATGTGAAATGAACTCATGTATTATATGGGATTTTGTGCTGTTTACAGATGGTGGTGCCATTGAACACTTGGGTGTTGATCTCCAACTTCAAGTTGTCCTACAACCTTCTCCGTCGCCCTGACGGGACTTTTAACCGCCACTTGGCAGAGTTCCTTGACCGGAAAGTGGCAGCCAATGCAATCCCAGTTGATGGGGTTGTCTCATTTGATGTCATTATTGACAGAGAATCTAGCTTGCTGACTCGAGTCTATCGACCCTCTAGTGCTGATGCGCCACCACACCTGACCATTTTTGATCTCCAGAAGCCTGTGGAGGATGAGGTTGTTCCTGTCATTATTTTCTTCCATGGTGGAAGCTTTGCTCATTCATCTGCCAACAGTGCCATATATGACATGATGTGCCGCAGACTTGTTAAGGCTTGCAATGCTGTTGTGGTCTCGGTGAATTATCGTCGATCACCTGAATACCGATATCCATGTGCCTATGATGATGGATGGTCAACCGTGCAGTGGGTGAACTCACGGTCCTGGCTTAAAAGTACAAAGGACTCCAAAGTTTACATTTATCTGGCTGGTGACAGCTCTGGTGGCAACATTGTACACAATGTTGCTTTGAGAGCAGCAGATTCTGAAATTGATGTGTTGGGTAACATACTGCTCAACCCAATGTTTGGTGGGCAAGAGAGAACTGCATCCGAGACGCGCCTGGATGGAAAATACTTTGTCACACTTCAAGACCGGGACTGGTATTGGAGAGCCTATCTCCCTGAAGGAGAAGATAGGGACCATCATGCATGCAATCCATTTGGCCCAAGGGGTGTAATCGTTAAAAATGTCAAGTTCCCAAGGAGCCTTGTGGTGGTGGCTGGTTTGGATCTTGTTCAGGACCGGCAACTAGCTTATGCTAAAGGACTCGAGGATGCTGGCCAGGGCGTCAAACTTCTATATCTCGAACAGGCCACCATTGGTTTCTACTTGTTGCCAAACAATGAGCATTACCACACCGTGATGAATGAAATGAGTATCTTTGTGCGTTCTGATTGTTAATAGGATTGACTTCCATGCCACGTGATATATAACATAAGTTTGACATTGTGCCCTGGCTAATGATGGGTTTGTTTGCAGTTTGTAAGATTGTGTAGCTATAGTATTAACGGTTGTGCTGATAATTGTGGCACTAAGACCATGTTGGCTTCTGGTTCTTGGCCTGAGGATGGGTGAGGCAGAAGGTATGCATTGTTCAGCATGGTTTGTTCTAGTGAACATCGGAGTTTCTGCAAAATCGGGGTTTATGGTTGGATAAACCTTTGCAGACAGCAGGATCTGCTTAACTGTGAATATCAGTTGCACTGATTTGGAATTTCGGACTCCAACTTCTGGTGGATGATCAATGAGTTGATGACTAGCTATTGTTATATATATATATATATATATAGCTAATTTCTGAACGTGGATGGAAAAGCTTTAAGCTTCCATGGTATCATGATGTTGTATTGTTTATATCTATATGAAGTGTGTGCATCAGCTGCTGCTGCTACTGTGATAAATAATATCTGTTATTCATGTGTTCTTGATTAATTGCATTAGTTTCTTACGTCTAGTCCTTGAGATTGAAGAAGCTCAAATTATTGTTGACTCATTAGCTTCAACCTTAAGATCTGGATTGATTGGATTATTGGTCTGAAAGTATGAAACAGACTGATTGTGCAGGTTCCATTCAAGCTTTACTGCTTGAAGTTTCTATAATGTGAGCTAAAATGAACATTTGTAAAAGGTGGATGGAGTTAGAATATGATTGAGGAAGAACTAGCGATTTAGGACTAGCATAAAAGAAGAAAAAAAAGATGAGAATTTCGACCGGATTATGCATCCTAATCGGCCATAATATAAGTGTTAGGTCATCCTTTTGGCGAGTGATGGAGACCTAGTTCGGCCATCCTTGTCATGAAATTAACCTTGGCCTTCCTCCAAGTATGAAAAATTGGAGCTTTTCTTTGATGGTGGAATGGAAATGCGGCTTGATTCTAAAGGAAGTCTCATATTTTAGTGGTGGTTGGCAATTGGGGTTCATTTTTTCCAGGGACCACTATAGAATCAAACAAAGGGTCCAATCTAATCTGGGGTAGTGCCTTTTCACAGATATATATAAACTAGTACAATGGTAAGCAACAGCTAAGCTTATGAGAGGGACATGACCAGGCATTGTCTTGATGAAAAATTCTCAAAAACTAAGAAAAGACTTGTACAACAAACACACCCTGTAATTAGTTTAATTAATGAAAGAGAAACAAGCAATTTGGATTAGATTTTCATTAAAATTGAGACGCCTAAATTAAAAGTGAGATTAAGATTATGTTTTTTTGACAAATCTGGTTAGTTTAGTGTAAGAGACAAACTTAATGATGTTTGAGCAACCGTCATCTACTATAAATTTGATTGATATCAGTGGTTACAAGGCTAATTGCTTACATAAGCAAAATCTTATCCTGGATTACATGATTTTTTTTCTTTCTTTTTGGTTCCTAGGTTGCATGATTCTGTCACCACTTGAATCATAGTCTCCATGACAACAAATATAGCACTTACAAGTGAACAAATCTTATAAATTTGATTATGCAAGTGCCACTTGGTGTTAGTCTCTCTTTTTATTTTTTATTTTAAAACAGGATCACTCATACTCTCATGATAACTCGAACCCATGACTTCGTCAATAAGTAATGGATGCGCTTATCACTGCGATATAACTACTTGGTCTTAGTCTAAGTGGTAGATTAAGCTAGATTAGAATTCAATTTCCTTTGGTGAGAAAAAGTTGCCACATGGTAACATACCATGCATGAAAAAGCAGACAATCCACTGAACAAGTTTTCACTTGCTATCACTTGATACGGTTTTTAGAGAACCATTCCACATACAAAAGGGGTTTCCCAAATGGAACAAAAGAAAATTACCAAAAAAACAGGAACAAAAGAAAGAAGAAACTGGGTTCAGTTATGTGGATTATTTGGTTATGGGTATATGGGCAACTTGGGAACACTAGTTTAGACAAACTTGGGCCTAAGAAGACTTGCATATACTTCTCCTTTCCATATATCAGCTATTCATAGGAATCAGAAGATACAGAATAAACCAGTCAGCCTAGTTTCGAGTTTGCCAGTTATTTCATTCATCCAAGAGGCAAAAAAGACATAAACAAGAAATTCCTAAGATCAAGTTGAAAGTCTACAACTTACAGCAACATAAATGTTTTAAGATTTCTCAATTGATGTCACATTACTTTGTAATCCTAAGACATGAAATTTCCTCAAAATTTGTTTTTGATATGAATTATGAATTTGTCTCAAAGTGATGCAATCAACAGGACCAAAATTCTTGGAGAACCATGATCAGGACCAAAATTCTGACCAGAAAAGCTATGTTATAACTTATAACCAACAAAACAAGGTTACATAACACCAATAGCATCAGTCACTGAATACTGCTATAGATGATGGATTTTTGAACATTTCAATAATAAGGCCAGAAGACTAGTCCAACTTAAGATGACTGACCTCTCATTGATCAAAAGCAGTAGAAAAGAAGCTAAGGCTGTAATAAAATGCACATTTATTATCTAGATCAGAGTTCAAAAAGGACATACATGATATCCATGGTGTCATCAAGTATACCTTGAACAAGATAGCAAGGTAGTTGTCATAACAAAATTGCCTCGGCAAGTGAGCCGCTCGGCGACCTTTAGCAGCATATGCAACAGATGCTACAGCAATAATGCTTGTTGCCGATGACAACAAAGTCCAGAAACTCTTCTTCCTCTTCTGTGCCTGGGCCACGGCGTGCAGAGACTCCAGTTGTTGTTTCAAGTCTTCAACCATCTTCTCATTGTTTCTGAAAGCACTCTGTATGGCATCCAACTCTGCTGCATATGGTTGAACTTCTTCTCCGAGGTTCTTCTCCTTGATAGCCACTTCCTTCTTCCCATCAGACTGTGAAGCTAGGAATGCTGCAGTGCTCTTCAGCATAGTCAATGCTTTCTTCGAGCTCCTCCCAGCCGATTCATATTTAGCCTTCCAATTTTGAATTTCCATCTGAGCATCAGAAAGGCACTTCTGCACAATATCATTTTCCTTTGCCACAGCCCTCTCTTGCTTAATACGCTCAACAGCGTCTTTATACAGACGAACTTCGGAAACCAACTAAGCATTCTTCTCTTCCTGCTCATTGAAAGATTTTCGCAGAGTAAATATAGCATCCCTTTGCTCACGCACTTGTCTACTCAGCTCAGCAATTTCACCATCTTGATTGGCCTTTGCCTCCTCAATCTCATTCTTCTTCTGACTTGCTTCTTTGAGTCTCTGCTCCTTGTTCCTTAATTCCTCAGTAACCATATCCAATATTTCCTTATGTGTTTTCACTTCCTCATTCATTCTCTCAACACTGTCCTCCTTCTCCTTGTTCTCTTTCACCAATGCCTTAATCTCCCTTTCCCTCGCTGCAGCCTCACCAACACTCTCCACCAGCTCTGAAACCTTCATCTCCAACCCCTCCTTCTCATCCCTCAAACTCAACACTACCTCATTCAACTTCCCCACCTCTTTCTCCAAACAGGAAACCATCACTTCCTGCCCACTCTTCGCCTTCTCAACATCATTTTTCTCCCTCACAATCCTCCCAATCTCCTCCTTCAAATCCTCAACCACACTCTCCAACTCCCCACGCTTCCTCTCCGCCACATCCTTCTCCCTCATCATCGCCACAACCACTCTCTCCTTCTCACATTTCTCCTCCACCAACCCCCGGCATTGCAACCTCACCCTCTCCATCTCCACCACCTTCAACCTCAACCCATTCACCTCCACAGCAAGCCCATCGAAATCCTCCTTCACCAAATCTCTCTCCCAACAAACTCGACTCACATTCCTCTTCTCACTCTCAACACTACCCAACAACCTCTCCACCTCCCTCCACAAAACCTCAACCTCATCCTTCTTCCTCCTGTCAATCTCACCCATCTGGACTGCCATGATAACCTCGAAAACACTCTTCTCCAGCTCATGAACACAGCTCTCCTCACTCTTGTCACATAATTCAATCTCCAAAGCCTTGCTCTCATCACCAAACTTACTCAGCTCAGATTCCAAACCCTTCTTGGCCTTGACCAAAGCCTCCACCTGGTGTCTCCGGTCGAGGGTCTCCTTCAGCAGCAGAGAGTTCAAAGACTTGACATTGGCGAGCTTCTCCGACGATGCGTCGTCCATGGCGGCGGCGGCGGGTTTCTGGGTAGTGGTGGTGGAGTGGTTCTGGGTGTGGTGTTGTGGTTCTGGGTCTGGTTTAGTGGTGTCTTTGGGTTAATGGGTCGTTTTCTTTTTGGCCATTTTGTGATGGGAAATGTGGGATTTGGGGGATTAGGGTTTTTGCTAGGGTTCTTGTGTGGAAGGAAATGGAGGGATGGGAATTATATATATATATATATATATATATATATAGGGAGGGCGTTGGTTATTTTTTGCTCCCTCAGACTCCAATCCATGTGTTCAAATTCAAACAGGTATTGCATTCTGGCTTTCCAGTTTAGATGCAATAATTCCTTTGCCGCATTTGAACATAAACAATATACATTTTAGGCACAGCACAATATAGCTTGCAGACCTTGAAAATGGTTCTCGTGATACTTGGCTTAACAATCAGCTTCATGAGAAATATTGCTTTCGGGGTTCTTTTATGGTTTGGTGTTGCGCTGTCTCAAATGCGTAACTTAGAAAGACACAATCCAGGTCATGGAGAAGAAACTGAATTTGCTGAATGGCATTATATGAACATTTCAATGGTCACTTCAAACATCTCTCAAATCCTCTCATGAGGGTGGGGGTTTGATCCCAAAGTTCAATTTAGAGAAGAATGGAGTGCATATTGGTCATTTTCAGGTAGGGACAGCAAGACAAAGTCAAGTACATTACCACAATACATGTCTGCTATAGCTTTGTAAAATCATTAATTTCTTGATGACTATAGTCTAGGACTGAAACTATGTGAAAATTATTCGGTGCACCGTCACTGACGGTGGCCTGTCCAATCCACATCGTCCGATCATCTCTTCACAGTCAGATGTATTCACATTTACTTTTGTTTTTCTGTTTTTTTTGTCTTTTACTGGTGCATGGAATACTTTCTCGAAACTATGTATCAACTATCAAGTACTTGCATGATTTTTAGGCACTACTAACATGCATGGTAGGATATCGTTACACACACACACGTACAAAGGAAACTGGTTTGGAAGCCATTTTCTCTTCTTGTTGCAACAGAAGCTAAACCAAATTGTGACATTTACCAGCATATGCATAAAGAGATACTAGCTGTAAGAGCTTCTAGGAAGTGAGCTCCTTCAGAATTAATCATATGACTAACATTACATACACAAGTGATTTGAAATCTATCCTTGGGATAACTTGGTTCAATTCTTTTCGAATGCAGGTTATAAATCGACCTAATAAACAAACCGGATGACTTGGTAACACTAGATCAGCGCAGTTTCTGCCTGATGAGTTGAATTTGTAGTCAAAACCAAAAATCTGATTTTGGAAAGAAAAGCAAGATGATAAACCAGTAGTTTTTTGACATGGATATGAGTGCTGGGGATTTTCAAGCCCTTCTATATCTGCTAAGTTTACCTGTGGAACTGATCAGCCTCAAGGGAATACTACACTGCTTAAACCATAGAAATTCTAAATGACTTGGTGCATATGATGCATAAATAATTCTTTCTGAGGTAAACACAGTCTCAGTGGTACATGTACCATGGAACTTGCTTTTACAGAACCCAATGATTGACATTGAATTTTCTTGCAGGAAGTATATATTGTTTGGCGGTTTGGGACACATTGCTGATGAAAATGATAATGAACATGGGAATGTTTTCACTGTTGCTTCAAATGAATATGCAGATTTTAAAATTTTTCTTAACTCTTTGGCTGCATAAGGAGCTTTCGATTCCAAACTGAACAAGTCATTTTTTTCCAGAATATTCTCAATACACCTGAAGCAGCAGCTTACAAATAGGAATAGGAGGACTTCTGAAGCTGCATATGTTAATCTTCAATTCAGTTGTCCTAGTTTTACTTTTTAAAAGAGCCAAATTCTTCATTTCTTTTTACAGGACATTTTTTTTTATTTTTCGGGAGGGATACATGGTGCTGTGACCTTGGCAAACGGTACTTGAGAAATGGAAATCATTCTCAAGAACCAGACCTTTAAGTTTATTCCCTACAAGGTTGTGGTTGAGAGGGACGGTCAGTAATTGCGCAGATGCTTATTGATGACCAAAAACAAAAACAAAAATGGTGAAGACTATCTGGTGTAAATCATAATGCATATCATGAACAATTTGGTAATGCTTTAACTCATAGGTAATCAAATTTTTCAAAACAATATGGGGGATGGAGGATTTGAACATATGTTATTACTCTCATTTCCATCCATTTGTTCGGAGAATTCTTGTTAGGCCTCGAAGCAAGAATCGAATTGGTTGGTTCAACTGATATGGTCTGTTTATTATATTCTAAACAGAAAGCAAGAAAAATCAAACCAGAAGCATAAACTGATCATACATAGAAGATCCTTTGGGATTTGGAAGGATTAAATAACTACAGCATGCATGTATAAACTGTATAAATGTTATAATCTGAGGCCACAATAAAATACTGGATCTGTAACTGGACCTTATATACCTGTTCATACATTGAATGTATGTGATACAGAACATGGGATTAAGGCTGCCTTAATATATAATTATTACTGTTCATCTAAACTAATTATAAGCCTTGGTTGGTGGGCTTTCATATATTTGATTATATATGAGAACTGGATAGTCCTCAATACATGAGAATAGGTCAATTGTTTTTGACAATGTATGGGGCACATTCATTTCACAATGGTATAACCTATAAAAAAAATCTCAGAATCACACCAGAAGTCTTATCTAATCGACATGAACTAATATGGATTGGTTATACCAGAACATGAATGCTTAACAGCATCCATGAGATCTACAGTTGGGGCAGTCAATGGAAGTGATTTTGTTCAGTAGCACTTTTTTTAGGGAAGTTCAGTAGCACTTCTGGTAGAAGCGCTTTCCTAAAATGTACATAAATTTCTGTTTACAATGCAAATGCTTCCTGTCAATGCACTTGGAATCCCGTCATGAAGAAGCAATGTCTGCTAATGCCTAAACTTGAATGGTTTATAGATAAAAATGCAACTTAATTGCGATATGTCATTCTAAGCACATTTTCATATAGCAGGAAATGTCATCCATACTTGTCATAATATTAAGAGGTAGAAAGATTCATAATGAACTAGGTTCTTTGAGCACCAAGAAACTTGGATGCGCAGACCAAATAGGAGAGAGAGAAAAACACGAAAGTACATTAAATCAAGCCTCTCTGCAGATCTAGCTAGCTACATACTCTGTGATCTTGTTGGTATGACAACTTCACAGGATAATCTCACCATTCTTCATTACCTTGGTACAGTACTGCCAGCAGCCAAAATCTGTTGCTCCAGCTATCATGTGAAAAGGAAGAAGATTAAGCGAGGATTTGCGATCATGAGCTAGACTAGCTAAAGCTTGTAAATTATGAAACAACTTCTTCAAATAATTACCTTGAAAAGAGTTTCCAGACTATTTTTGGCAATAGCATATTCATGCTTCACTAGCTGAAGAGTTTTTAGACACCTGCACCAATAAGTTTAACAATGTGTTACTGTTATGAACAGGCACATATAGGAACAATGTCACAAAACTATAGTGGTGAAAGACCAACATTACTCACCCTTCAATGTTGTGCTCCTCGCCGTAGTTACGGAATGAAATGCAGACTCTCTGAACCCTCTGAGCACCAATGCTGTAATACATTCCAGGAACACATTTCCTCATCAAACTTGATGCAAAAAACACAGAAGAGGTTTCAAAAAGTTTTCTTTCTTCAATTTGATAAAGAAGCTGAGTATTGCAATTTGCAAAACTAGAGCATCTTCACGTTTTCTTAGGAACCATTACTAAGAAAAGATCTTAAAGTATGATAGTTCTGATAAGACATGTATGTGTGATAAATCCTACAAACTAGAATAAATTTCAGATACTTGCTTATACAAATTCTTCATTTTAATGCAGCAAAGAATGAAACAAGCCAAGTACCTGGAGCTGCTACCCTTCAACTGATGAACATGAGAACCCACCTTTTTGAGGTCAACATCCTGCTGACTTCTGCACCAAAAGAAAACAAAAACATAATTACATGGCCTTGATGGTAGAATCCATGATCAGAATATAAGCTTTGATTTTTACAGAGTCTTAGTCAGGTCATTGAGAAGCCTCTCAGCATCTTTAAAGAAGAGAGACACCACTTCAACCACAAAGTTTGGGTTGCTCTCATCTTGCAGCTGCTGAAGTTGTTCAAACTGTTCATCCAGAACCCCCTTCATACAAAACAACTACTCATCATCATCTCAACCATGCCAATAACCCCAAAACAAATACACAAAAACTTTTGTATATCTAACACTAATTTTCACAAACCTCATGAAAGAGTGAGGCTTTGTAATCAATATACTGCTTCTGCAACTGAGACACAGCCATCTTAGCTACCACTCTCAACTCTCTCGAGGTTTTCTACCAATCTCTCTCTTGGTATCACAGATCTTATAAATCTAAAGGTTCATTATATCTCTTGGCTTTGTTCCCTTTTAAAAGCAAAGGAGAATACTCAGTACCCAAGTGAGGGAGGGAAGGGTCTTCAAAATCCTACCTTTCTAGGCTATACATGCATACATATATAGTGCACAAAAGTCACAGCTCTTTCTGGTATTCCATAATGGACCAGCTACCTAAAAATATCTTTTATGTCGAAAATTATTGCAGCTCTGTTTTTTAACTCTAACGGAGGTGACAACGGTGACGGAGGTGGCTTATGGAAGGGCGGATGTGACAGTAGTGGCGGTATAGACAAGTGATGCCGGCGAACACTATTTTTCACGATGACATATTTACGACCATATCACTCTCCTTATAAAGAGGTACACCGAATACTCTCCCTTTTTATGTTTTTCTTTTTCTTCATTTTTCTTGACATATCATATAATTATACACACATTTATTAGATATGCACTCAACTTTATTTTCCAAAATTAAAAAGCTTCACAAGATCCAAAACCTGATGCCATTTACCAGCCATCCTTCCTTCCCCATATTCTTCTCCCCAGTAATTATAGCTCTCTCTCTCTCTCTCTCTCTCTCTCTCTCTCTCTTTCTCTAATATTAAACTACCTTGTTTTTCCTGTCCAAGGTGCTAATTTGTCCCTGGGTGTGTAATCATTTCCAAGTCTTAGTCCATATTCTCTTGGAAGTTCTTGCTGGTTTGTTCTAATTTCAAGTGAGCACTCATTAACCTTGTGTGATTTCATATCATGGCACTGTCATCAGATGCTAAATCATTTGGACACAAGCCAAAGAGGAACCAATCAAATTGCCAAACTGAGTATGAGAAATGATAGCGGCTGAGACCAGAAAATAATTAAGCATATTCGATGCAATCATGTCTATACGATAATGAATTAGATATCAAAATTAAAAAAGAAAAAAGAAAAGATATTGGTGCTCTAGATTCTCTCAACTCGAATCACAAATTAATACCATATGCTCACTAAAATGAAGAGAGCTACACTACACATATGCAAGACCCATCATCTGAAAAATGAAGTGACATTATGAGAGTGACCTTAGGCCATGTTACATCCATATCTTCCAGATTTTTATATAAATTTGTTAGACTTTGTCTTTTCATAAAGAAAATAAAAATTGTAAAAAAGAGAGAGGTGTGATCATAATAAACAAGAAAAGTGACATTCTAACATCTTAGTATCTCAAAAAAAAATTAAGGTGGTGTATAATGTAGAATGCATATCAGTATCAACATGACAATATTGGTACATGAGTTGATTAATCTTGCCTACTCCTCCAAGCACCTTTCCTTTTCATTTGTATCATTTCTCCTTCTTTCTTTTCAATGATCTTTTGAAGATTCATTTGTTAAATGATGGTTGTTTGCTACTGTCATTGTTTGTGTTAAGGAACTAAAAAGGGACTACTCAGCATAGCAATTTATGCCTTTCCTTGTTTTAGTACGTGTCCCTACATTTTCTTTCACTCGAGGCATTTGTTTTGATAATTCGTTGTCTTTTTTTGTAACTTATATATTATTCTCGATTCTCGTTCAGATACCTAATTATACAAGAATAGTTTGATATTCATGTTACCAAATGAAAAATCCAAAACATCAAACACTGAGATACAGATAAAAGTTTCCGAAATTTTGGAGATTCAAAGTTTTTATTTGACCAAAAAGACTAGGGTATAACTTGTTGTACACGTGTCCCAAGCTCAAAGAATGGAAGTGGGGGACATGTATATGGCATTTGGGGGTTCTAGCTTTGCAAAGGGTCACCACCTAGTTTTTGAGGCATCATTGATTTCAGTAGTTGATAATTGAGATCAGATGGAAAGTCATTTCTGTTATGATGCTTATAAAATTGAACTTTTAATGTGAAACTGATTTATTAGTCTTAACTGTGTTTTAGTGTGTTTATGATAGTATTATTTGTTTTCTTTTTAATTAAGATTATTAGAAATTATTGTTAGATTATGATTAAGATTATATAAGGTTTGGATGCGTTTATATAAGCACCAGTATTCTATGTAATTGAATCAGCTTTGATATTAATAAAACTTTAATATTAGAGAAGTTTCTTTTTATTTCTTGCGGCTTTGTCGTAATGGTTATTGAATTCTTGATTATCTCCCATATGGCTTTCGAAGCTTGACAGAGCTGTCTTCTACCGTGTTCACGCTTCCCGTATCAAAGCCGGTTTCGTCCGCTTCTTAACATACTATGGTCCATGGGAGTAGTTCACACCACCAATCTCAACGACGCTAGTCGTAGGATTTCTATTCGAAATTGAAGAGGAACATACTGAGGGATTTGCCCTGGGTTAACCTCAACAATTTTACCTTCTTGACATTGGTCTCAGAGTATCTATTCAAAAATGGAAAAGGAACATGCTGATGGGTTCTGCCATTGGATAACCATCATCAATTCAATATTAAAAAGAAAGAAAGATGGGACGTTGGTTATTTGTGACGATGAGTTTGATGGCTTATCAAGTTTTATTCCTAGATCGAGCTGCATTCAAGAAGAACTCGAGATCGAGTTCTTTCCAAGTAGAAGAAACTGATGTAGAACAAGATTTGAAGACTAAAGATTTAGTCTTAATTATCTGATTTGTGTTTTAGTGTCTTTAGGATAGTATTATTTATTTCCTTTTAATTAGGATTCTGATGAATTATTGTTAAATTATGAGTATGATTGTATTAGGTTTGGATGTCTCTATATAAGCCGTCTTCTACCGTGTTCAGGGTTCCTGTATCAGAAACTATCTGCTGGATTTACCACACTCATGGTTTGGGATCAATGCCATGGGTAATTTGGGCAGGTCATTACTTTGTATAAAATTCATCTTTATCTTTCATGTTTGAATACAATTCTTTGTTAATCTTTTGCTTCAAGTCGTTGGATTCCTAATTGAGCTTAATAAGAAATTTGGTCCCTTCTGTCTTGTAAGTAACTTGTGAGCGCTGCACCAAATCCAAAGAAGTAAAACAATATGAAAACAAAATCCAACTTGTTAGTCATCAGGCATATATGCATAGAACATTTGTTAAACCCTATTCGGTTCTAGTTTTGTAGAGGGTAAGATGAAGTGTTCCCAACTCACAGATACATTGCCTCAAGAGTTAAGACTTGATGAGGATCTCATTCTCACTCGATGCCATCGATCATTCATATCCAAACCACATTGATGAGTGGCTACGACAAATGCAAGACCTCAAAAGACAAACCAGATCGTTTTCGTCCCCGACCAAGCATGCCTTGACAAGCCCATCTGCATTGACATTTTTACCTCTATCTACCAAATACAATCATTCAACTCAAAATGGCTTCGCTAGAGCAACAACAAAGGACCACTCACCACTCCTCCAATACGAGTTCTCATCCAGCATTCCTCTTCTCTTCTCCTCTCTCTCATTGATCTCAAGAGCATCAAAATGGGGTCCTTGGAATTCAATTTGATCTAACCAGCCATCAATATATAGCTCACATCATCTCCATTGTGTAGGCCACAAGAACATAAGAATGTAGGATGTTGGATCCAAAGCCATATGTATGTACCAAAGAAATAACTTTGAATCTGCACGAAACGATATTAGCTCGTAAAAATTGTAGTGCATCACGAGTTTGATGAAGCATGCGTAATGCATTATTGTTCCGTCTCTGTTTTCATCACAAAGTTTCAAAAGTTAGCCATAATTGATCTTTCAGCACTCGCTGTCTGCGGTGAAAAGAACACATGCATATGCAAATGCAGGCCATAAACACACAAGAAAATCCATACAGGTATGTGCACTGTGCATGTCTTTTTCCTTATCTGTTTCATGTTGGAGCTTAATAGTGAATCAGAGATTCCTCTAATGCAACCAAACCCATTTTCACTAGGAGAAAAGGCTTCGCCTGCAAACTTTTACCACATGAAATGGAAGAGAAAATGGTTCAGGACCTGAAGTTTTCAGCAGCAATGGTATAATAACACTCCATGCATTATGTCTAATCGAGTCTAGCACATGCTTATGAAGATCAGAACATCTTCCTATAGTTCCCCTTACATACAGACATCCCCGTAAACGTAATGTTGTTACTATTGAAGACGTTGAAGGAAACAAATCCTAGTAATTAGGATTTAGGTTCTATCAATACCTTTTCCTTCAAGGAAAAGATATACATTGCCTTATTTATCCTAGTTTACCTAGAATAGAACACCTCAAAGGTGTATGTATTGTACTGCTCTCCTTCGATATTGATCAAGAAAACAACTTCTTCACACTACAATTCTTTTATGGTACCAGAGCAAAACAGTTCTGGGATATAACCTAGAAACCCTAAACCCAAAACAATTCATCCAAACCCCTCATGGCAACAGAAGGTGAAAACTCAACGAATTCGAAGCTGCAATCTTCGACTTCTCAGAGAATTCCCGATCCATGGGAGAATCCAAATCATCCGCTTTTTCTCCATCACTCGGATCAACCTGGCGCAACTCTTGTGCAACAGCCGTTGATGGAAGACAATTATATCGAATGGGCTGAGTCAATAAGCATGGCTTTAGCCATCAAGAACAAGAAGAGTTTTATTGATGGAACTCTTTTGAAACCAACTATCAACCCCGATGAACAACAATGGACTCGCTGCGACATGCTCGTCAAGAGTTGGATGCGCAACAACATGACAAAGGAAATTTCACGCAGTATCATTCACTGCAAAGACGCCAGAGGTATGTGGCTTGAATTGCGAGAAAGATTTTCTCATACTAACATGGTTCAATTGTTCAACATAGAGAATGCTATTCATGATTGTGAGCAAGGTACCAGTTCAGTCACCACGTTCTTCACCAAGCTTAAGGCTCTCTGGGATGAGAAAGATGCAGTCTGTTCTTTCCCTCCATGCAGTTGTGAAATGGCCACAGAAGTCAAGGCTTATTTGGAAACACAGAAGACCATGAAATTCTTGATGGGGCTGAATGAAGGTTTTGCAAATATCAGGAGTAATGTGATAGGGATGGATCCACTTCCAGGCTTAAACAAGGCATATGCATTCGCCTTGCGCCATGAAAGACAAGCCGAAGTTGCTGGGAAAACAAACAGTATCGCTGAAGGAACAGCTTTCCTTGTGCGCGCAGCCGAGCCTTATGGGCACCTGGAGGGGCACGCTGGCACCACTGCTGCGATAACACAGCCGCAGGAAGCAGTGTCTCATGCTGTGCGCAGGTCTGAACTGCAGGGACGCTCGGAAGGGAACGCTGGCACCACTACCGTGACATCACAACAGCCGGAAAGCAATGGCACATGGCCGTCTCGGCAGCGATGCATCAAGTGTGACCGTGACAATCACAGCACCAAGAATTGTCGTGCGCATCTCAAGTGCACATATTGCAATGGAAAAGGTCACACTTATGAATATTGCCGTAGAAGAAAAGCAGCCATGGGTGAGTCCTCTCAATCCAGGAGCAACCATGTGATGATGCCGGGTGAATTCAGTGACGGCTTGAATGGGCTGTCTTTGTCGTCTGAGGAGTGTGATCAGCTCATGAACCTTCTCAACAAAGCTAAAACAGGAACTGTCAATCATGTTGGACTGCCGGGTAAAATCCAAAACTATGAGGAATTGTCTGGTAAGGTCACCAAACTCACTGGCAATAGGCAAGAACCATTGTGGATCATTGATAGTGGTGCAAGTGATCACATAGTTTGTCATTCACATTACCTTACTTCATCAAAACCATCTCGAAAGGTGTTTTCCCGTCTGAATAAGTAGGTACCTTATGGAAAAGCATAGTGATCACTTGCACCACTATCAATGATCCACACACTGACTCAACCAACCAAAATATTTTGCTGGATGATAATGTGTCCCAGATAGAGCACTGTCATGACATTTCAGCACCCCTCAGTGCTCAGCCGGGTGTTTCCAGTGCTCAGCCGCGCGCCCCAGCGTCTCCGAGTGCACAGCCGGGTGCCCCGGGTCTGTCCAGCGCCCCCAGCGCACCAGGTGCCCCCTCGCACTCCACTGCGCCTGGCATGCAGTTTGACACTGCTGCCGTGCCAACCAGTCATCTCGAGCCACCTGTTCGCCGCTCCTCACGTCCAACCAAGCTACCAACTACATTGCAGGACTTTCATATTGAAGCATCCCTTCCCTCACGTCCCGCTCAATCGCCTTCTCCGAGCAAGGTCAGTCTTTCTTGTACTCCTTATTCTATATCCAATGTCTTGTCATACGATCATCTCTCCACTAATCATCGAGCTTTTACCACTAATATGAGTTTGCATCGAGATCCTTCCTCATTTTCCCAGGCAGTCCTTGATCCCCGATGGCGTGCTGCCATGGAAACTGAAATTCAAGCCCTGCAAGATAACAAGACTTGGAGTTCAGTGACTCTCCCCCCTCATAAGCGACCGATTGGTTGCAAATGGGTGTACAAGATCAAATACAATCCAGACGGCAGCATTGAGCGATACAAAGCTAGACTCGTTGCTAAAGGATATAGTCAGATTGAAGGCATTGATTATCGGGAAACGTTTGCACCAGTGGCCAAGTTGACAACAGTGCGTGTCCTCTTAAGTCTTGCTTCACTCCGTGGTTGGCATCTTCATCAGTTGGATGTTAACAATGCTTTCCTCAATGGCGATTTATATGAGGATGTTTACATGACTCTTCCTCCTGGTTTTGGACGAAAGGGGGAGACACGTGTTTGCAAGCTACACAAATCTCTTTATGGACTCAAACAAGCTTCACGACAATGGTTTATTAAACTTTCTGGTGCTCTCAAAAGTGCAGGATTTCAGCAGTCATGGTCTGATTACTCATTATTCGTCCGAAAACATCAAGGCCGATTCATGGCTTTGTTAGTGTACGTGGATGATGTTATTTTGGCAGGTGATAGTCTTCAAGACATTATAGAAGTTAAAGGTTTCCTTTCGAGACAGTTCAAGCTAAAGGACATGGGAGTCTTAAAATACTTCCTTGGCATAGAAGTAGCAAGATCCAAACAGGGGGTTGTATTGTGTCAAAGAAAGTATGCCTTGGAGATCCTTGAAGACACAGGTTTCTTGGGCGCCAAGTCTGCCAAATTTCCAGTAGAACACAATGTCGTACTAACACAGGAAGAAGGCGACTTACTACAAGATCCTGCACAATATCGTAGACTTGTGGGAAGACTTATCTATCTTACCATCACAAGACCAGACCTTGTATATGCTGTACACATCTTGAGTCAATTTATGAGCAAACCAAGACAGCCACATCTAGAAGCAGCACACAAAATCTTACGATATGTTAAGCAGACTCCAGGTCAGGGAATACTTTTGCCTTCTAATGGTAACTTAGAATTAAATGCTTATTGTGATGCTGATTGGGCGCGTTGCAAAGATACAAGAAGGTCAGTTACTGGTTATTGCATATTTCTTGGCAAGGCACCGATATCATGGAAGACAAAGAAACAAGGAACAATATCTCGGTCAAGTGCAGAAGCAGAATACCGCTCTATGGCATCAACATGTTGTGAGGTGACGTGGTTACAGAACATTTTGAGAGATTTGGGTGTTCAATATGTACAACCAGCTCGCTTATTTTGTGACAATCAAGCTGCTTTACACATAGCTTCTAATCCTGTCTTTCATGAGAGAACAAAGCACATAGAGATTGATTGCCATGTGGTGCGTGAAAAGATTCAGAGAGGACAGATCAAAACTGCACATATCAGGACCAAGGACCAACCAGCAGATTTGTTCACTAAGCCACTAAGCTCAAAACAGTTCAACGATTTGTTAATCAAGTTGGGTGTCATTAACATACACTCCAACTTGAGGGGGACTATTGAAGACGTTGAAGGAAACAAATCCTAGTAATTAGGATTTAGGTTCTATCAATACCTTTTCCTTCAAGGAAAAGATATACATTGCCTTATTTATCCTAGTTTACCTAGAATAGAACACCTCAAAGGTGTATATATTGTACTGCTCTCCTTCGATATTGATCAAGAAAACAACTTCTTCACACTACAATTCTTTTAGTTACTGTTCGGTCTGGTTTGATCTTCGATATGTAGGAGAAGGAAACATATATATGTGCCTTGTTGTGTCGGCAGTGTTGGTGTGGACCTATGTATGAGATATCCAACAGTACTTACAGTGATTTCAGCAGTAGTCTCAGTGGCCCCAGAACAGTAAAAATTGCTACTGAGTTTGTTCTGTTACTCGGATTTTTTTTAAAAAGAAGAATTAGAAGCTGCATATAAGGCTTCCATTTCTGTCCAAAACATCCTAGTATAAAAGAAGGGATCCCAGATTTACTGTTCAGGTTAAAACAGATGCAGAACGTACGTGAGCAAAAAAACAACGAAGTCCAGTATTACTGTGGCCTAACTATGCCGGAAAACCACGTTTTTGCAGCTACAGATAGTAGCTGCAATTGTTTACTGTTGCATAATTGTTGTTGGAATTAAATAAACACTACAGAACATTTGAAAAAATTAACAACATATCACACTGTTATTTATTTTCCACCATTTCTACATCCAAAGGTAATTGAGTATGACCGACCACCACAAAAGCAACCGACCAAATAGGCTGGATTGTTCTTTTAGTTATGATGGAAAGAGTTTTTGGTAGATTGATTATGATAAATCTGGGATTATGACGTCCAATTGAAAGGAAAGACTTGCCTATATCATAAATCCTATTCCATTATGAAACATGAACCACAAGTATAAGTGGGCAGAAAAGAATATCAATTCTGAGGTCCAAGATGAAAGAACCTGGCAGAAACTTTATATATACAGCACAGAAAGAATGTATTACAATGCTGAATTACTTATTTTCCGCTTTAATTATTTATTTTTTCTTGAAGAATCGAATTTACAAGAGCCCACGGATAATTTCCTATTTTGAATTTCCATTTACAACATTTACATGAGAATTAGAAGGGAGGTACCAGGCATTTGCCACAGCAGCACTACCACGAACCAAAGATTTATCACTTGTATCAATTAGTCGGTAGCATTTTTTAATCTCGAAAAAAGACAACCTGAAACTTCATCAATTAAATTTCGCACTCAAATTTGGCTGAGCTCTCTTTACCACATCTAGAAAATAAGGGCAGATCTCATTACTCCAGTACGATTGGAGCATTGGAAACGGTCCATCATCCTGCAACAATGATCTTCAATGCGTCAGTTGGGTTCTAATATCCACCAGATGAAGTTATGCAGCACATGTTAATTCCATCAAATTCAATTTGATTGTAATACTAGTAACAATGTGTTGTCAATATTTGTCAAACACAAAGGAAGTTCAAAGCGATCATTGTTATACTTGCACACAAGAGAACTGATATGCACTTCAAAACAAACCAGAAAATAAACGTCTGATATGAAAATAAGATTCATAGATGTATTCATTTAACCAGATCAGCATACGATAAAGGAAAGAAAATCCGACAGTCTTAAACATCTAAAAAACACTATGCCAGGGGAACCACTACTGCATGTAAAATGGATAGTCTGAAGTGTTAAGAGGGGCCTAGATTAAGTCATAGTTTAAAAAAGTAGTCAAATTGAAAGTATTCCAGAAAAGGACTAAATGATTATGCCACCTTCACAAATGCAATAATACGATAAAACTTCAACTCCACCACATTAAAGTGAACAAGGAGTTCATGTTGTGAACAAATTCTCACCTTCCTCCGAGAAGTCAAACACACCACCAAGCATGTCATCATCGTCACCATCTTCCTCGCATTTCTCCCTGTCACAGGGGCTGTTGGTGTTGTCATCATTGTCAACATCTTCCTCGCATTTCTCCCTGTCACAGGGGCTGTTGGTGTTGTCCACATCAGTTACAACTTCAGTTGATTCAGGGAAGTTGCTCAAAGGTGATGTTTTACAATACCCCTCTTGGAAAAACTGCTCAAAATCCAGCGAGTCATGTACTGGTCCCTCATCAAGGACGTTCATACTCAGATCAGAACGATTAGAACTTACATTTGAACTTTCACTGGCCCCACCACTGTTCACTGACTGAACCTCCTTTGCAATAGTTCTATCAGCAGCAAGGGAACCACCTGTTAAAGTGGATAGACTCTTTGGAAAACTATCCTCAACCAGAGAAACACCTGATGTAGGTTGTTCTGAAGGTATTGTAACAACATTATTCTTCATGGAGCTTTGATTCAGTATAGGTGATGCCAAAAAAGATCTCCCTCTTCTTTCCCCATAATTTCCATTCCCAGATTGGAGAATGGATGGATAGGAACCACCTAAATAAAAGGAAGATAAAAATGCTCTATTAGAAAGCCTGCTCTCAACCCAGCAAACAATATATCACAGTATCAACAATTATCTTACCAGCCTCTGGGTTGCCAGATGATGCCAACTTGTCACCAGAAATATCAACATTTTCATGAAACTTTTCTTTAGCTTCATGAGAATCAGAAGATGAACTTGAGAATCCTCTTCCAATATGATCCCTGGATAAGATGGCCAACAAAACCACCGGTTAAAAAGCAAGTGAAAAATGTGAAGATGCATACTGTCAAGAAATCTAACAAGCCAAAAGGCCGGAAGAATGAAACACCCAGACAATAAGTGCCGACGTTCTACCTAAACAAGACATGGACTACTTCACTAGAACTACATTTTAGCTATACCCACATTCAAGAGCAAGAACTGACAAATTTTAGAAACATAACACATGTTAGACCCCTGGTCATATTCACTATCTTCCAAATGTTGAAAGTTCCACCAGAAGGCAGTGTTTTATTAGATACAATCAGTTTTTACCTCTACCTTGTTTCTTACATGCATCCGTATTAGCATTCAAACAGATAGTAGTTCTCAGTTCTCACATAAATAATAAGACAATACAAACAATCATACACCAAGAAAATTACCTGTCACTCCAATTGGGCTGCACTCTATGGAATTGATCAGAAACAGGTAGCAAACTCTTCCGCCTAACTTCGACCTCATGAACAGAAACCTTTTCTATTTCAATCTCTCCTCCAGTAAGATCTTTAGTAAAATTTTGGTCAATGGCTCCCAGGGTACTCATTGTATAGAAATATATCTATGAAACAAATAAAAGGATCACAAACATAATTGGAAATGTCAGCAAGTAAGGAATCTCACTTTTAAAATAAAAGATACCTTAGACTTCTGCCAGATTGGAATCCTTCCAGAGTTGATTTGAACCTCAGCATTGGCGAGATACAAGTGTGAACGCTTGAATGGTTTCACTGACTCCTTATCCCCAATATCATTAACACAATCAAAAGTATCCATGACTGTCTTCTCTTCTTCGCGTCTCCCTAGTTTTATCCCAGAAATGCATTCCTCTCTTTCAGGCCAATCAGTTCTTCGGCAAACATCCCACGACTGCAGAGGTTCAACTTTCACTCGTAACTCCTCATCCTGTATCTGCACTGAATGGCTTGGCACTGTTCTTGATGTAGCTTCACCAGGCTCTATCCCAGCTCTTGGCAGTAGTTTAAATTGAACTGCGTGCCCAGAAGGAGTGTAAACCAATAGGTGCTCCAGAGCAGTAACCTTTAAATGACAAGCTTGCAGATCATGAGCAACACAATTATGAAATACAGCTGTAACGGCACCAGATGGAATGGAAGCTTTTCCGGCTGCAGAAGATGCAGCATTACTGACTGTATTGATCCAACCAGAGTTATCTTTTATTCTGCTAACCACAGAAAGGGTAACGGGTGGTGGTGGTGGAGAAAAAAGTGGCTGGTTTGTCATGAAACAAGGAGTGAACCACCACGGTACAGACGGAACTGGCAAATGACTAGGCCCATCACCATGAGAACTCTGCTTGTGAGTAGTATCGCCACCAAAGGGGGAAAGAGTAAAAATATGGCAAGTCCCCCTTGATGAAACAATCGCAATCCATTGACTGTATTGACTAAAACATATGTCTTGGATCACCTGTATCATTATAACAACAACAAAAAAGAAACCCCATCTCAATAAAAGAGCATAAGAGTGAGTAGATACATTTAAATATTGAAACATACAGCTGTTGTCACGCCACGGTGGAGTTTGTAAAGGTGCACATGAGAGGAATTCAAGTCATAGCTTTGGGTGCCAGATCCACTACGTGATGGCATTATCCGAAAAATGTTAATATTGTTCCCATATATTGAGGCAGTAACAAGGAGAGTCCCACTTGGGTCAAAACATAGAGCAGAAATGGGACTAGTGTGTGCTCTAAATTGTGAAACAACCGCCCTGGAAACAATGTCTTTTACAACAACCTGCAATAACACACTTTAATAAGTAAAAATATTTCAATAGCATAATAACAAAAACATAGAGAAGCACTGCAAAAAATCAACCACACCCTCTGCTTTTTATGGTACCACGCTCTCCCAAACTGTTGGGCAATTGCAAGTACGTTGGAGATCCTTATTCTCATGTGGGTAATCTCAACTCAAACAGATGATTTCAAGGGAAACAATCTTCTTCATGTGCTGTGAAATAGTAATGGCGTCCAGTGTAAGATTAAAACATAATTATAAGCCACAAAGAAAACTCACCATTCCAGCAATATCTGTTTCTGTTGAATGTGATCCAACCCTCCCAACTTTCCAGATAACATTTGATGACACAGGAGAGGTGGAACCATCAGGTTGATAGTACTTGGACAAAGTTTTGTAGCCCATGTCTCCCAGATTTAGTAACCCAGCAGCTAAGTGCTTACTAGATTCCATGGCATACCGAGCTACCAGATTTCCACCACTTGGTGAAGTTGATGGACTGACACCTGGAGGTGTAAGACTTTGCGGGCTTAGTCGGCTAGTATTCGAAACTAAAGGGTTGTTGGAGGCATAAGCCAACCACCTGGGACCAACAGCCATGGGCCCATATCCGATATTAACCCCAACCTGTCCTTGGACTCCCAACTGGGGGACAGGATAAGTAAGAACACTGAACATGTTCTCTAAAGTGACAGCGTCAAAGCAGTATATCTGCCAGCACAATATTAAAAACAAACAATAGTCAGGTAATGCTTTCATTATCTATACAACCAAAATTGAAAGCAGAATTGAATAAAAAAATTAAGAAATGAAACTAAAAGCAAAAAATTACTGAATGCATGTAAACTAAATATTAAAGAATGCTTGGGATACGCTAATGCTTACTTGAGAGGCAAGACCAACAGCCACTATCAGAGGACTGCATCGAACCATATACACAGTTGAGCGGAATCTCAGAACATGAACATAACTGTGAGAACTTAGTGAATAAAACCGAACAACTCTAGGAGACATAGCAGAGTTGCTTGTTTGAGGCTCGGTATAACCATTTACCAAACCATCTCTTCCATTTTGTGTCATACCAGAGTTCTTAGATTCTTCACATGCAATAACCATGAGTAATGGATGGGAAGATCTGAATCCTTCAGGACCCTGAGAGATTCTAGGCAGGGACTGGAACTGTAAAAATGTGACCGGATCATCACGTTTTGATACAAGCTCACTGACATCAGAGGCATCTTCGACATCAAGGACTTGAAAGCCATTGACATAACCAAGTAACAGAACCTGTTTGAAGGAAGATGGAGCAAGTTTTACTCTGTCAAAGCCTGCCCACAACACCTGTTTTCCCGAAAAAAAAAATAACAATGTCACTACATCAAATGTAATAAAAGATAATCTGGCAAGATATAATCTGAACATAGAAATCGAAAACATCAAATCAAATTGCATTTGATATAGGTTTTACTTGTGTTATTCACGAATCAAAAGAAAGCAAAGCACTCAGAAGGAAATGCTGAAAATGTGTATCATGCTTCTACAATGTTTTGAACTAGTTCAGGATGCTCTTCCACTTCAGTCTGTGACTCACCAATTCCAAACTAGCAAGAGCCCACATTCAATAACACACCTGCTGTTTAGACTTAAGACACCACTCACAGAAAACTACTTGACATCCACACTCAAAATTTACAAGTTCCAAAATTCACCTTTTGTTGTATACTTCTAATATAATCCAGATTCTCATAAACTTCCTGCTATGCCTAAATGGTAATGAACATTAATCGGATAAATCTTCCAATGCCTAATAATGATCTTCACGCTACATATTCTCAAACTTCACATTTAATCTGTACACGCCTTACTCTAAATAGGTTATGTTTCAACTATTATGTTCTTTAAATGATGAGTTTTCAATTAATTCCACCCTTAACACAAACCTAACCAACATATCAGTTTCCGGTGACCAATATAGATACATAGAAAGAAGCAAACCTCCACTATATCAAATATTGCCTAGTTGAGCCAGCCATAATTTTCCCCTATCAAGAAATAGCCCCACACAACCAACTCCAATAAAAGCACAACTATTCAATCCTCCATTCACTGCAATATGCAATCCTCCATTCGCTGCATTATTTTTCGCACCAGCAAAACAAGTAAACCAAAAAAACTTTGATAAACAGGCAAAATTTGAAACGGAATTCACAACTCCATCACATTTCATCATATTTCTTCCACAGTTTTCTCAGTAAGCTAACCAAGCAAGCACGAAGCTCAAACTCTTTTCCTACTCTCTGTTCCGCATACTCATTATTTATCTCCCTCTCTCCAAATTTGACTCGAGCAAACCAAGCACAGAGAAAGCACAATCAGTAAAACTTTCATTTCTAATACCGTACTCCTCTCAATTTCAATTTTCTGCTTAAACCTAACACAAATTCCTCAAAATCAATTCTACAGCCCAATCACCACCAACTCCGAAACAAAGAGCTACGCAAGAATCAAGGAAGAAACAGAGATAAGATATCGGACCTGGTCTCGGGAATCGTGCGAGTCAGCGGAGATGGAAGCGGCGACGGAGGCGCTGGCCGACCGTACGCCGGAGGAGGCGGTCTTAATGCAAGAGGATATGAATTTCAGAGAAGTAGGAAGGAACCGATTATTCTTGCCGTTGTTCGTCTGGACTTTGGTGCTGTTGTTGCCGCTGTAAAAGCTCTTCTTCATACTCTAAAATGTCGCCGCCGACCGCCTCCGCGGAGGTGGAGTAGTTGTCACCGGGACGAGTAGCAGCAGCACCAGTGGTGGTGGTGTACCCCACCTCCGACGGGGAACGACCGGCTGGCGACGATCGGAGATAGCATACGAGAGTCAGATTTGACGCCGGAGGAGAGCGAAACGGTGTCGTACTGATCAAGCCGGTGGTGGCGAGAGGTGGTTGTTTTTTTTGAAAGAGATAAAGAGAGAGAGGAGTTTTGACCTTCAAGTCGGAGACGGGTTCGTTTTTCAATTGGAAATGTCTCTGGCTTTTCTTGATTGTTCAGTAAGCTAGATTGCTGTATTTACTTAACTACCCCAGTTTTTGTGGATAATTTCGTTGCGGCCCGTAGGGAGAGTTATTGTAGACGAAAATGACTGCCCCACTCATTAGCGGTTGAGATTGATGATATGTAATCATGATTATCGTTTAATTTTGGAAAAATTGTCCATTTACTATAAATTTTGGCTTCTTACTTCTCATTTCAACATTTTTTAAAAAACATTAACCATTTAAACTTTCAAAAAAAATTTGTGCCCATTAGGTCTAAACTCTTAAGACACTCTTAAAATCCTATATTATTTTAGTACCATTATACCCTCACCTCATAAACATGGTTCGAGAGAGAAAATGAAATAGAAATAAGGTTTGACCGAAACCTCATTGACTCCGATCACCGATCGCCGGACTCTGGCCGCCGGTCACCGAATTCCAGTTATCTGTCGCAGGTGGCCGGCCGTCGAATTCCGGTCACCGATCGTCGGATTCCGGCCACCACTAGTCGGACTCCTGTCACAAGAATTCGATCACCGGAGCCCGATAACAGGAATTACTGACCCCAATAATAATGTTATTGTGTGCAATAACATGTTTGATATCCAAATTGTCAAGTTTATTGCCTCTAATAAACTTTAAATGAGGTTATTAAATAACAATACAATATCTCTATTTTCATTTTCACGACGTTTATTCATAAAATAAACATATACATAACTTGTGTGCATATTCATATCCAAACAGTAAGTTTACGCGACTGATCGAGATCGGTGCAATACAGCACAGCAGGTTCATCTCGATTGATCACCATCCGACTCAAACCGATCACGCGACTCCAATGCAGCACTTCCCGCGTCCAGCGCGCGGATATGGTGAAGAAGAGGGTGAGCGCCGACGTTGATTTGAGAGAGAGATAGAAGTCAGATTGGAAAAAAGAGACAGATCAGGTTTCAGGGAGAAGAGAAGAAAGAATAAATATTTAATGGTCTGAAGATATTATTGTAATTTAAATACAAAAAGTTAGAATGAACCCATAAAAATATTTTTAGACTTAATAGGTATTTTTTTGTGTTTTTGTAGTGGAGGGTTCTAGAGTTCAGTAATTTTTGGCATAATTTGGTACTGACATAGTGAGAGGGGATTCGTTCTTGTTACGGAGAGCAAACATTAACCCATGTATAATATTGACATGTGTCTGTCCACGTCACTCAACTTAACAATTATTTAACAGGGTTAAGAAATTTGTATATTTTAAGAATAATTAATTAAAATATCAATTAATATAAAGGCTTATGTCATGGATATTACAGTTCCTTACAAAACAAACTTAGATCGAATCACCCTCATCACTGTCAACAATCGAGCGGAACCCACATCCCTGGCTGAAGCTCCTCACTATCTGGCGATTAAGGATGATTTTAATTTACATCCAGAAAACTGTCTGAAATTTACATCTCGGTTTTCATAGGATTCTTTTGCTTTTGTCTCTTATTTCAGATTTGGATGTTGTAAAGGTTTTATTTCAAAATTCTGAAAATTTTGAGAGCTGAAATGTTATAGCTTGCTTGAGCTTTTATTCTACTTTGAGTTTGAGCTAACATTCGTCCTTGATCGATCTCTTCGTCCTTTCTTCCTATCCTTTTTTGATTTTGGTGAATGATACAGCTAGCTTTTGATTCAAAGTTTTTTTGAACGTTTCGAAGTTTTCGGATTTTTCTTCTTCAAATAAGTAATCTGACGTATGCATCTATACAAGCTTTGCTTGGCTCTGAGAAATGAAAGGGAAATTCAAGTAATCTGACGTTTGTCGTTTATTTCATTTTTCATTTTCGTTTATCTTCCATGGAGAACTAAGTAAACCGACTCAGATTACCGTGGGATTTGCAAGCACACCAGAAAACTGCACAATGAGAACTTATAACAATCCCCAGAGCTAGGAAAGTTTCACCAATCTATCTTCAAGCCTCAAAAGCAATCTGCTTGTGTCGGTGGAGATCACCCATATTGTCGAGTTATATTCTTGTGCATCCATCAGTTCTTCCGAGTATGTTCTCAGCAGGGGCCACCTTTTTGTCTCTCTTGCACACTTGGAAACATACTCGGCGCCTCTTAGCAGTACCACAACCTGCACCCAATGAAAGAACTAAATAGATCAGCCATTTGATACCATGCATTGTTTAAGCATGTCTAGGGAAGTGATCGCAGATTACCAGGATGCACATCACGAAAACGGTGAAAGGGGCGATATCCTATATGCCATAGGAATAACCCAGAAAACAGAAACAGCATAAGATTTTAAGATACCCAAAAGGTCTACAATTGTACATTTTCTTTGACTCAATTAACTAGAAAAAGGATATAGTTTGTATTTAACAGAAGACAACATATTACAAACTTGCATTAGGCTTCAAGTGTAGGAAGAGATAGATGGGAGACCAAGAAATGCATGATTATGATAGTGAACTAAAGTGCTTATCGGAACTAGCGCCCGGTGGTTAAATCTGTCTAACTCCAGGACCTGGGTGTGACAGAATGGTATCAGAGTAAACCAGGGATTAGAACCCCAGGATCTTTGCTAGATTAGGATCTTAACATCTATTGTAGAGCCATAAGTGTTTTTAAATTTTTAGAGAGGTGGTGAATTTCGGGGACGAAATTCTTGTTAGGTGGGTAGATTGTAACATCTTGAATTTTTAAAATTCTTAAAATTCATTTTTCTTTTTAGAAAACGAAACTAGACATCGTCACGAGTTCGTGACATTTTTCGGTTAATTTTTTAGACTCCTGAGCTATTTTTAACTATTTTTCAACGTTTCGTCGAAAATTCCTTGTTTTTGCTCAGAAATGTTGACGCGGCGCTTTGTCTTTGGTTGTTGGGGACACGTGGCATAAAGGAGAAGAGTCAGCTAATGCTGATGTCATGGTGATGTCACTGTCAACATTAGTTATCTGTCACTTGTCGTTGTATTGTGAGGGTGTGGTGTGATGTTGACACGTGGCAAGCATATGACCAATTGTTGCTTGACACGTGTCACTTTTGTTTTTATAAATAGATGAGAGCAGCTGCATTCCTTTCATTTCGCCTAGGTTCTCTGTCTCTCTCTATAAATTTTCATCATTTTCTCTCTCTAGAAGTTTAAGTTGTTTCTCTCTTCAGAGTTACGACTAAACTTCGGCAGATCATAACTTTTGATCAGTAAGTTTAATTTTTATTCCATGAAAGGCTACGAGTTCGTATCGATGCCCCCATTCTAACCTTTGAGGTTGGGTTTTTAGTCATGGTGTTTTCTAGATGGCCGCTATAGAAGGCTCAGTTTACGATCGGTATCTTAGGTGGACCTTTGATGCTATCGAGGTGAGTGGATTCTTGTTATATGTTTAAAATAGTCTTATATACTTTTAAATTAGTCAAAAAATATGTTTTTGATTTTTTTAGAAATATCTCTCTATTTTATAGTGAAACATGTCGATTTACGAAATATGCGGTGATTTATATTATAATAATGTGTTGGATCGATTTTTGACTAGTCATGGAACATGTGAAATTCTTGATTGGTTATTCTGAAGTAAGGATGTGACACACGGTGGTATAGGACTTGAAGGTCATTAAGTTCTAGTGGGTGATCACTAAATTGGAGGATAGCCAAAAAAAACGGATTGTGAGATATGATGAATTGTTTGATGCGATGTGTATACGATATACATATTTTATAGCATGTGTAAAATGACATGGCTTTGCGGGCATATTACATTGGTTCACTCACTGAGCGCGTGGTTATGCTCATCCACCCATATTTGATATTTGTTTGTAGATAATTACTTAGATTGTGTCGAGCCGGAAAAGAGTAGCCGACAAGCCTAGAAGATAGTGTTCTATTTACATTCCATTTTGTAACAATCCTTCACGCATCAGAACTGACGTCCGGTGGTTAAATCTCGTCAACGCTGAGACCGGGGTGTGACAGGAATACAAGAGATTTAGTAAGAGTAACTATAGTCAATGTTTGTTTCAAGATTGTTGTAATTTTCCACAGATTTTATTGTTAATCTAATCTAAGTGTATCTCAACCTCCAGAAAGTTTAATGAACCATCAAATTGCATCCCAAATGTCCTATTTGATTTTTACCCTTGTGATCTTGTAATTAGACTTAACACATAACTAATCAGTTACTCATTTAATTTGGGTTATGCAAACTTTTTGATACGGTTTGAGTATACATCTTCTGTAATTTAATGTTGTTTTGTCAGGATCTTAAACCAACTATCTCATACTTCTTACCTGAAGAACTAGAATTTGTCCATGATGCTTTTAAGGTTAGATATATCTCCGACTTGAACTATTAATTGTGTGCATGTCTTACATGTACTTTTCTTAATTGTCTGCATAATATGAGTAGTTCTCAAACTTTGGCAAACTTGATATTTACTGAGTTATGCACGCTTCAAAACCTCACCTATGAGTTATGCCAAATTATTATTTGATGCCCCAATTAAAGAAGCATCAAGAGATCTTTACTTTTGCAAGCTTGGTCACAGAGTTTACTTTTGCATGTTTTGCCTTGATAGAGAATATATAGACTTATTTGTAATTATTTTAGAGTTAGTCATACTGTGTAGTTTCTTTCCCTAAAAAAATTATATGTACTCTCTCCCATATTTTTCGGGAATCAAATATGACTACTGATGCCTTGGCTAAATGCAGCATTGATCATGATCTTGGTTTGGTTCTCTTTGAGGAGCCCCCTGTACATGTTGCTCAAGCCTTCTTGGATGATTTATGCTCGATGACTAAAGCTAGAAGATTTGACAACTGCTATAATATTTAGTTTTTCTTTTCTATTTATGCCTTTTAGACACCTAACCCAAAAAAATTATATGTACCCTTCAAAAAACAATTATATGTACATATACATATATTATATTTTAAAAACAAAATAACATTATACATATATATTTACAAGACATGTATATTATATAATTTTTGTTTGATGAATCTATATGTAACTCATTTAGAGAAAATTTAATTTTTATATAACTTATTTGTTAGACGAATTATAATCCAAATTATATTATATTAGTGTTTTTTATAGATTATAATTATTTTCTAAACAACTAGGGTTAGAGTTTAGAGTTTCTTTGACAAAATTAATTCATATTTGACAAATAATTAATCTTCATCTAATTCATAATGTTATTCCTTATTATATTATACATAATTAATTAGTGGTGATTCAAAAAAACAAAATACATAACTAGTGGTTACTATTAATATGTAATATTTGTTTCCATTTTTCAGAAAAAAATATCATTAATATCATTGATTGACCCTTTGATATCTAAAGGGAAATAGAAATGGTAAAATTGGTAACATAATCTTATGATTTGGCTAGATATGTTATGTAGAATTGAAAATAGATATTTTGATTTACATACATGACATAAAACATAGAATTAAAGTCCCAATTTTTATGTAACCAAAAAAAAAGTCCCAATTTTTAGGCTCCTTAGCATTAGAGCAACTTCAACAGACTAGCTATTTTAACTTTTTAGTTATTTCTAGGGAGCGAGTTTGGATTTTATATTAATTTTACTAGCTTTAGCAGACTAGCTATTTTATGTAAGTGGTTAGCCATTTTAACTTTTAACTATCTCGCTTGCTAAATATAGATAGCGAGATGAGACTCTCTATAATTTATGTTAATTCATAATATTCCTTTTAAGACAGTTTATGTATTATTAAAACATATTTAGATTATATTTTATTTATTTAATCAATAATATAAATCAAACTTTTATTAAAATGAATAATACTGTTGTAGAGAGATTTCTAACAAAAATAGTTTTTCAGCTATTTTAACTTAAATATGGCTAACATTATTGAAGTTGCTCTTACCCTTTTAAAAATAAGTGAAATTTCGGCTTGCAATCGTGACTTTTTGTAATTGGTTCTATTATGTAGTCCGATTTTGAGGGACGTCATCACATCGATCGGTTCATATAAAGTTAGGGCTTATTGGTTCAATATATATACAACTAATTAATACAAGTGTATTTGACTTCTGTGCTCTCTTTATTTTTGATAGATTTGTTAGTCACAGATACAAATGCAGGGAAAGTTCCGACCGAGGCAAAAATGAAGACAATCCGTTCATGGTGTCGAAAATTTCGTCGGCCAGGTTCAATTCTAAGTGCGTGCTTTTGACAATTCAACGAATGCACACAAGCCTATTAGGGCAAGACAAAGCAAACGTCCAACTCCAAGCCTTTGATCACTTGTGGGAAAGGGTTATTTGGCCTAAAGCTACAAAACAAAACAAAACAAAACAACAAATACGATCGAGAAAATTCATTCTGATGAAATTTTCGTTTCCAGATAGACCAATGAAATGTTCATCATGAGTATAACAAAAGACTTTGGAAGGTTCAAAGACTAGTTGAACAGACTAATTACAGGAAAGATCTAATACGTGCTTTGGACTTGGCATAACCTACTACATGTACAGTCTCTGTTATAATCCTACCCAAAGACTTTGGAAGGTTCAATATATGACTTAGGTAGTTGAAAGTTCATATCCATCAGATCTGATACAGTGCTTTGGACTTGGCATAACCTACTACATGTACAGTCTCTATTATAATCTTTGTCCTTGTTAAATGATCGAGTTCTATATACATCAGTTTGTCATTAAGCAAAGACGCCTAATTAGACTCTTTAATCGTTTGAACTCTAATTAAAGTCCTGATGAACTGATGCAATACATGAAAATCCCTATATAAATCAGAATACTGCATATGTAGTTTCCATTATTCCAGCACCGAACTAATACGCAGAACGCAAAAGCCCTAATTTCTCTAGGTAGCTTCTGTTCTTCCCCATGACTACCGATACAACACCTACTCAAAAGACCATAGGCAGTGCAGCCAATCTTGCTAACCTCTTACCTACTGGTACTGTCCTAGCATTCCAGGCCCTCATTCCTAGTTTCTCCAACAACGGAGCATGCCATCCTGCCAATAAGGGCCTTTCAATATCCCTGATTTTCATATGTGCCTTCATCTGCTTCTTCACCTCCTTTACTGATAGCTTCATAGACACCGATGGGAAGTTCTATTACGGTATCATCACTGAGAAAGGCATACACATCTTAAACCCTAGAGCAAAAGTGATTACTGATGATGATCGTGAAAAAGAAAATGAGCGCCTGAGGAAGTATAGATTAAAGCCTATAGATTGTCTTCACGCCTTTTTATCACTATCTCTGTTCTTGATCTTTGCTCTTACCGATCTCAACGTGAAGAATTGCTTCTTTCCGGAAACATCAGATGATCTGAATCAAATCATTATCAATTTGCCTCTAGGAGCTGGTGTTTTCGCATCATTTTTATTCACAGTTTTTCCAACTACCCGAAGAGGGATAGGATATACGCAGCCCAGGCCAAATAAGGAGGAAAAAAGTGAGAACCAAACCTCAACTCCCATCGTCGTGTCAAAAGGATCGGACTTGGAAATCGGGAGTGTTGTTGCCGTAGGAGTCGAGGCTGATACCAAGGACTCCATTACAAACGCTACCCCATAGTATTGTTATTAGAATTTAGAACATTTTAAATGTTATGTTTCGTAGTTGAATTAAGATACAATTTAGATCATGTTCGTTCCATTTTTTTCATATGTTCTGGATCATTATCGACCGAACTAGAATTTTGTTTTTTTTAAGTAAAGCAAGGATTTGAATGATTTGTGTCAAATCCGACATTTCTTCATTTCCTATAACACTCTCCCAAATAATCTCTGTCAAATGATTTGTGTATTATATTTGTTCTTAACTCTTAGTGTGGAACTGTGGATATCTCCAAGCTGAATTGGCATTTGAATGGTTCTATTCTGCTCCTGCTCTCTAAAAAAAAAAAAAAGTAAAGCAAGGAGGCACCGGTGTTAGCCGGGTTCCTCATTGCTGCGTTGAGTTGTATTATTGAAAATAGAAGAATACATAGGGGGAAGTAGAGCATATACCCCTTAAAACATTAAACATGTCCTCGTAGAGAACATCCTAGATAATTACAAGAGTCTCCCCTACCCATAGTTCATCCAACCCATTTAAACTAGCAACGTGTGCAAACCTATTGGCTACACCGTTTGCTTCACGAAATATGTGTCGTATTTGAAAGGATAAAAAGCACTCACATACCTTTTACAATCTTCCACAATATGACTCACATCAGAAAGATCATCACCATCCCTCGTAAGGGCATGAACCAACATGCTACAGTCCGACTCCACCTCAATATTGTCCCAACCTTCATGAATAGCAACTAGAAAACCAGGCCGTAAAGCATCGGCTTCGGCATGCATAGCAGAACTTACAAAGGTAAGAGGTTTAGCCAAGGCAGCCAAGCAGGTACCGTTCTCGTCACGTATAATGACACCAACACCTTCCAACTCCTTTTCAGCATGAAACAGCCATCAACGTTCACCTTGAGCCTCCCACTCAGTGGACACTCCCACTTCTTCCTACCCCGTTTGACACTATGGACAGATAAGGGAATACACATCTTATACTTCTTCTAGCAATGATCTCAATCTATAACTCATGTGCATGGGGGCTAAACAATTCTCCCTTCCAAAGTACTCTATTTCTTTCCTCCCAAATTATCCAAATTGATAGAAGGAAGAACTCCAACTGCTTACCCTTCAAACATGCTATCATGTCCCAAAACCACTCCCAGATCGTCATTGCGAGGTGACTACCAGGTTTGATTTGTAAGGGACCAAGCTGCCAGAAAGTTTCAACCCTCTTACAATTCTTGAAAACATGTAAACTATCTTCCTTTCTATTGCCACAGACCAAACAAAGCTCATCCACTTGAACCCTTCTCTTTGCTAAAGCACATTTTGTAGGCACCACATCCTTAATCACATGCCATGCAAACATACGTACCTTAGGTAGGACTTTAGTGCTCCACAGTTTCTTCCAAAAACTTTTAGAGTTCGAACTGTTATCCGAAGTTGAAGCATACGCCCCCATCTTGTTTAGCCATTTCGCAACATAGTACCCCCCTTTTACAAAAATACATACCTCTCTTATCATAATGCCACACAAGCCTATCTGCACCTCCAACCATGCTCAGCGGTATTTTTGCGATATTTTGCACCTCAGTCTCCGAAAACAACTCTTTGAGAAGCCATACCTCCCAGTTTCGGTCATCCGAAATCAGACTACTCACCTTCAAGTCCTCAGAACCTTGCATCAATTGGGAGAAAGGTCTAAAGCTGTAGGGGACCAGAATCCAGGGATCCTCCCAAATCGAAATATCATCACCACTTCCTACCTGAAAACACAATCCTCTTGATAGTAAATCCTTCCCTTTCATCAAGCTCCTCAATGAATAAAAGCACCCTCTCTTCAACTCGGCATTTAAGAAGCTTGTGTTTGGAAAATACTTCGTTTTCAGTGCCTTCACAAGAAGGGAGTTAGGGCGCCTCATTCGACCCCATCCTTGTTTAGCTAACAAAGCAGTATTGAAGTAGTGCATGTCACGAAACCCTAGCCCTCCTTTCACCTTAGGGACACAAAGTTTATCCAATGCAACCCAGTGAATTCTACGTTCCTCACCTTTATCTCTCCACCAGAAATGTGTCATCCACGTATGCATCTCCTCACACAAGCTCTTAGGGATTTCGAAGCAATTCATAACGTACGTAGGGATGGATTGGACCACTGCCTTGATAAGAACTTCCTTACCGGCTACAGTTAGATATTTATCCCTCCATCCCTGTGTACGTTTCCTCATTCTCTCAGTTAAGAACCTGAATGCCTCCACTTTTAAGTAACTAATCTCCATAGGTAACCCTAGATACTTATTGTGCTTTTCAACCCTCTCCAGCCCTTACAAATTAAAGCTGTAAGATCATCTTGAATATTTCTCCGGACATTTTTGCTAAAGCATATTCTACTCTTAGCCAAACTCACTTGTTGTCCCGAAAGCTTCTCATAGGCTAAAAGAATCAGTTTCACAGTTGAGATCTCACTATCATCAGCTTTAGTGAAGATAAACGAGTCATCTGCAAAAAATAAGTGATTGATAGAAGGAGCTCGTGGACAGATTTTAACTCCATGAATCAAATCCTCATCTTCAGCCTTTAACAACAATCTCGACAAGAACTCCGCACAAATCAAGAAGAGGTATGGCGAGATCGCATCACCTTGTCTCAACCCTCTTTCAGGGACTAACTTCCCCACCGGCTCACCATTTATAATGAAAACATATGATACCGTTTTAACACACTTCATAACCCAGCTCACCCACTGAGAACAGAACCCTAACTGGAACAACATAGTTTCGAGAAACTTCCACTCCACCCTATAATAGGCTTTACTCATATCTAGTTTTAGAGCTCCAAAGCCAGTGTTACCCCTCCTCTTCTTCTTTAAGCAATGTGAAAATTCATAAGCGAGTAGGGAATTATCAAATATCATTCGTCCTAGAACAAAAGCACTCTGGAAAGGTGAGATTATTCCATCAAGAAACCGCTTCATTCTGTTTGCTAAAACCTTCGAACCAATTTTGTATATAACGTTACAAAGGCTAATCGGCCGGAGTTGCTCCACCTGCTCCACTTTCTTCACTTTTGGGATCAAGGTTACCCAAGTATTATTTATCTCACGTAAACAATCTTCAGAGCTCATGAAGAAACGAACCGCCTCTACCACATCCGAACCCACTATGCTCCAAAATTTTTGATAGAAAACCGGTGAAAAACCATCAGACCCAGGCGCCTTAGAAGGGTGCATTTGCTTTAGGGCATCCCAAATTTCATCAGAGGAAAACTCTCTAGTCAACTCCCTGCTATCATCTGCGGTGATCACTTTCGGAATGAAGTCAAGAACATGGTCATCAATCCTCGGATTTAAGGAGGTAAAAAGCTTTTTATAGTAATCCACAACAATACACTGCATGTCACTGTCCTCTGTACACCAAACCCTATTCTCATCATACAAACCGAACAATGTGTTTTTCATCTTTCTATTTGTTGCTTTTTGGTGAAAATACCTCGTATTCATGTCACCCTCTACAAGCCACAATACCCTAGACCTCTGTTGCCAAAAAACCTCTTCCTTCTGCATAAGTTCCTTTAGCTTACTAGAAAGCCCCACTTTGACAGTCTCATCAAGTCTAAAACCATTTTGATCATAGAACGCAGCAAGTTGATCACTTGTTGCCCTTATCTCCTCCTATAGACTTTGAAACCGAGACCGACTCCAACTGAGAAGAGCATCTCTAGTATTTAGAATTTTTTTGCATACTCTGGAGAAAGGACACACGCCTGTAGAACTCTCCCAACCAACCTCCACTACTTCCTTGCAATCTGGTTCCCTTAACCAATAAGCTTCAAACCGAAACCTCCTCCTTTTCCTCCTATGTTTCTTTTTCCTCCTATGTTTCTTTTTCCTCCTAACCTCCAAGGTGATTGGAAGATGATAAGATGTAGTTGGGTTTAAATGAGTCACCCAGGAAATGGGGAAGTAGCTCATCCATTCCGATGTGGCTACAAACCGGTCAAGCCTGCACTTCACTTCTTCACCATATCAGATACCTCTCCATGTAATCGGAGGCCCGACAAACTTCAAGTCTAGCAAACCACAAGCCGTCAGCGCATCATTAAAATCACTCATCTGCTGACTATTCCTCAAAGCACCCCTCGCTTTCTCTAAGTTTGACAAAATTTCATTAAAGTCACCTCCTATCACCCACAAGCCTTTGAAATTTTGACCTAGTCTCTTGAGTAGAGACCAAGTCACTTCTCGATTCTCCGCCTTTGGCTCCCCATAAATCCCAGTAAATCTCATATTGTGTGAACCGTCATTGAGGCAAACATCAACGTCGATATGATTAGAGCTATAAGATCTTAGCTTTATATCCTCCTACCATAAAAAGCTTATGCCGCCCGAGCGACCAACTCTTTTCTTCCGCCGCACAAATTTGCACCCTACAGAAAAACCATTACGCCACCCTAACTTCCTTTGAACTGAAGCCATCTCTTCCACAGTACATCTTGTTTCTGACAGAAAAATAAAATTGGGAATGTTGAGGGCAATCAGCCCTTTAAGTGTCTTAACTGTCCAAGGGTTCCCTATCTCTTGGTAGTTCTAACACAACACGATCATTTCTCGTGATGGGTCAAATCCGGACCCATCACGGAGGGACAGTTTGGAGCACCATCCAAGCTCTTCTTTCTAGCTTTCTGACCACCAGGACTATTTTTTCCAATCGAGAAACCCTTTTTCGGACTAATTTTGGCTTTGCGTATCTGTTCAGGAATAGGCTTCTTCTTTGGGCTCTTGGAACACCCCCCAACACAGTGAAATACTTCTTGGCCCAACTGACACCACTACTAACCCCAAGCCCACTTAGGCCCATAGAAACACATGGAAACAACACCTCTCCACCTTTTGGAAATTCCTCGCCACAATTACTGGCTTTGGAAAAACCTTCTATATTTTCTCCTTCCTTAAATACACCTGATAGCTCCTGACCAACTCCCTTAGAACTAGCCATCAGATCTGCAATGAGCCCTACATCAATGTGGGTTGATTACGGAATCTCCATGCCCAACATTTGGCACTCCTCTGAACTCGCAAATATTATTCCGATCCCCCAAATCTGGATTTGTAAATGAGGAAAGCAACTCTGTCAACGATCCTTTCCTTCCCTGTACCCTGCCATCAAAGCTCTGATTCTCGAGTCCATGTGAATCCGCACTTACCGTAGTTAGAGCAATAGACGGAACACCGACGACTTCCGGTTGCAACTGGGCCGACAATTCTTCAAACAATCGTCTCTGTTTTGTTTTTTGCATTTCTCCCTCCATTTAGACTGTTCTACCTCCATTAAATCAGACTCTTGAGAAGGTACCACATTTCCGTCATCCTCCATTTCGGCCCTAGACCGTGCAAAATCGGAAGTTGGAAATTCCGGTGTCTCCATCCTCCACCCAGAACTCTTGACCTTATGTAGGCCAAAACGAGAACCAGACCCATTATACTTCAGTGTCAGAAGGTCTTTCCCAGCTCCATATTTCTTAATCCAAACCTCCTTCCTTCCAGCGTTCAGGAGAGCATCGAATGCTGGTTTAGAGACTTCCCCAGATCTCCGTCGGGGGCAACTACTGCCAGTGTAGGATAAGAGGCCGCAGAAGAAGCAAAAATGGGGAAGTCCCTCATACTCCACATCAAGTAATTTAGCTTCCTCTCCTTCTGGTTCAAAAACTACCCACTTCTTCAAAGGAGCCATAATATTGATGCCAACCCTAATCTTCAGATAACTACCCAGATATCCACCATATTTGTCTGAGGCCGTCTGGACATACTTACCAATAACATCTCCTATACTCTCACCCGTATCTGGATCCATATGTTTTGGAGGAAGACCACGCACTCGTATCCACATGAACTGAGTGCTAAGGTCAACCTGTAACGGATCCTCCAAACCATCCGTAGCAGCAATGGTGAAGAGCATATTATCAAAAGACCAAGGGGATCCAAGAATGGCCCTTCTGAAATCTTCAAATTCTTTGAATGAAAAGAGAATCCGCTTACTCCCCTCCAAAGGAACCGCAGAGACCCGGGATTTATCCGGAGGGAGCCATAATCCTCTCATCGTGTTAATCAGCAAGTCCTTACAGTGTTTATCCGACCACCACTCACCAACTATGAACCACCGTGAAGGCTTCTTCTCAATCTTCGCTTTCGGAATCACCACCACGGCATTGGGATCCTCCAACGTCATCTTTCTTACGAACGTTTCTATGACTTCTTCCATGAATTGGAGACAGCAGATAAAACTCAACCAGATACATACAATAGCAGCCAAAAAACTACGCATACGGCTGATTTGAATCTAACCACTAGGGTTTTTGGTCCTAGACTTGGGCCACCTCTCAATTTCTTAGCGGAGCGCTAGAGAGGAAAAAATATCCTTGTTCCTAGAATTTTGTTTTTTGTTTTTGACAGAAATGATTTTAAAGCTGTTTAAAATAACACGTTTAGGCGTGGTGTGACTATTTCGCCTCAAGACGTCATCTAAAAGATTTTTGTCCCAAAAGATGAGTAACATCACGTTGCAGGGCGAAAAAGGCGAAAAAAGACTCGTCTCAAGCGCTCCAAGGCGCGCCTTGAGGCATTACCTTTTTTTAGTAAAACAGTTAAAACCCTCAAACAGTTAAACTACATCGTTTTATTTTGGGTTTAAATATAAAAACTAGGATTTAAAGAGAAAAAACATTGAGTTTCAAGGCATGCAAATGCTCTTAGTGACAAAGAGAGAAGAAAATGCAATGAGTGAATGAATTTACGTTAAATTTAGACATTATGTTCGTATTGTAGCTATTTAATTTCAATTTTAAATGTAAGAATGTATTTTAATGGATTTATATCATTAATTAATTTATTTTTATTTTAAATATTAAAATGTCTTAAAGACTTCGCCTTTTTCTCCTCAAGACTTTCAAGGCTTGAGGCTCCGACTCGACGCCTTAATCTTTTTAAATATAGTTTTAAAGTATCGAATATGGTGACTCACTTCTGAGTGTAGCGACATAATAAGGAGTCACCATTTAGCAATATATAGTTACTGTTTACTTTTATTAATTATTTTGTTTTAAGTAAGAAATTCTTATATGCACGGTCGTGTATGTACACGACATAATCTTAGCAATTCATAACAATTTATATGTTTGACCTCCCATATATCAATATTATATTCTCTAATCTCATCCGTTCACATATGTCGTGTTCATACACAATCGTGTATTGAAGATATTCCGGATTTAAGCAACGTATAATGAAAAATTTGTCAATTGCTTGATAGACTTACCACAACAATAAGTCAATTGCTTGGTAAACTCGTATATCGCAGCATGTCTTCTACCATCTTGTGATCGATGACATACATTGTTGATTTTTTTTTGCTACAAGAGTAAAAGCTAGAATCTGTATGTTGCAACCGAAAATTGGCTAGTGCATGCACAGCCTCACCGCGACGATCACTTAATTGATCATACACTGTTGTTGAACTTTGTAATTAAGTTATCGACCTTCGAGAGTCTGATAGCAACCTCGGCATATTTACTAATTAACTAGTCGTAGTTAATAGTAATAAGTTCTGACAGGCATGACTTTTTCATGCTAGTAATTTGACTTTTTCATGCTAGTAATTTGTGGTCATCAGACATGTGACATAGAATTTGGAATTTAATGGTTGGAGATCAAACCCATCTCCCATTCATGGCAGAACCGCAGAAGTGCAGAACCAATTGTTCATCACACGGCATTATCATCAACACCGGTAGGAAACCGCGGCAGCTGGTTAATCCATTCCAGGCTGGCAGATCAACAGTTTGTGCTACATCTTGGGCAACCAAGAGAACCAACCAGACACTACAACAGGACAACAGCTCCAAGCGGACAAACTAACCCAACAGAGCTAGCACCACACCATGGTACCTTAAACCTCAAGGTAACTAAATTCCCGCTTTCCAACACACAAACCCATTTACATGCACCTCCTCCTCCTCTTTCACCACCACCACCACCAAAAGAAGAACTCCCCATATTAAAGGCACAAAGAACCTAAGGGCATCTAGCAATGTTGGAAGCCTAGCAAACCTGTTAGAGCTATCAACAGGCACCGCTGTTCTTGCATTCCAAGTCATCACGTGCACCTCTCCTCGGCAGATGACCCGTCTTCAACTAGCACCATGTCGAGCCCGTGCTAGGTTTGTTTCCTCTCTTTCTTCACCGACAGCGTGGAATACATAATGAAGAAGGTGTACTATGGCATTGCTAGTTTCGAAGGGCCTGTTAGACTAAATGATGCAACAACTAAACACATCCAGATCAAATCATAACAATCATGAACACACATCTCATATCAGTAGGAACAATAGATCTAGAATACTAACCTGATGACTGGTTCATTGAGATCGACATCCTAGCAAAAACAGCTGCTCTAGAACCAAGATTAAGCCTTCTGCACTTCAACACTAAAAGCGTTAGTATGAGACTAAACTGAATGCAAAGCGTGTGTTGAGTGCAGGGGCTTCTCCTTGTATATATATTGGCCAGTTTAACAAGATAAGAGACTCATCCCATTAGGAGTCCAATACCTGCTTAATAGTTATCAAGAGAAACTAAAACTTATCACAACTCCTAATATTAATCAGGTAATTAACATGATGAGTGTTCTACTTTTGCAAGGAGATATAACCTAAACAAATAACCAGAAATAGAGTCATATTCATGTATTTCTTGTTATTTGTATTTAGCGAAATCAATTGTAATTATCTTAATGTAATGCAGTAAGTGTAAAGTCCAATATTTTCTAACATTCTCCCACTGGACTTAACACACACTGCATGACCACAATTGAACTAATAACTGAAGACAAACAACAAATGAAGTGTGCACTGAAATACACAAGAACTCAGAACTCATCCAGCTTGGTCAATTAAAGCATATAGTGCAGAATTCAAAACCATATTGATTTACAAAACCAGATGATTGAGAATCACTAACACCACACACAGTAACCACATAAGCTGCAGTGATAACTAGAGCAAATAAAAGATAAGTATATCTACCTGGAATATCTTTTGCTCATACCCCAAATGAATGATTTCACATGAAATCTCAGCATAAATTCTAAAACACCAGTGAGCTCATGTTCTGCCTTTACTGAATTGCAATTTCTTAATGCATGAAGGAGCTCACCTGATAACACACAATATTATATGAAAATATGTAAATTTCAAAAACGACACAATGGAATATATCTGAAATACCTCATTTTATTAATATCTTGCTGAATCAAAAATTACAAGCAAATTTGAAACAAAATGACTGAACAAGGAAACTAATACACTGATATAAAATTCTAACTTTGTATAGCTCCCACTGAGCTCATGAATACAAATCTTCCAAAACTCCCATGTTCTTGACATGTTCCTGAAACTTCTTAATTGGTAAAGTTTTAGTAAAAGGGTTTGCAAGTTGTAATTCAGTACCAATGTCTATAACATTGACTTCACCATGTTTAACTCTTTGTCTCACACTGTAGAATTTGAGATCTATATGTTTAGAGTTATTTGATCTTTTACTATTTTTGCTGAAAAACACTGCAGCCTCATTATCACAGTACATTTTAAGTGCACCTGAAACAACTGAACTTAAGACTTCAGTATACAACAAAAAATTTCTAATCCATAGTCCTTGACAGACACCTTCATATGCAGCAATAAATTCAGCCTGCATTGTGGATGTTGATATGAGTTTTTGTTTTTCAGTTTTCCAAGCTATAGCCCCACCAGCAAGCATAAAAATATACTTAGAAGTAGACTTATTGGAGTCTGGATAGTTGCCTGCCAAATCTGAGTCAGTATAACCAACTAACTCGAGATTTTTGTCTCGTCTATAAACCAAACTATAACCTTTAGTTTTCTGCAAATACCTAAGCACTTTTTTACCAGCAACCCAGTGCTCTTGAGTGGGATTGGATTGAAACCTAGATAAGATACCTACTGAAAATGCTAAGTCAGGTCTAGTACAGATCTGAGCATACATTAGGCTGCCAATGAGTTGAGCATAAAGTTTGCTCTCTATGGCAGCTATCTTCCCCCCATTTTCAGTAATCTTATTTTTGTTTTTGGTCAGTTTGTCTCCTTTTGACATAGGAGAATGAGCTGATGCACATGTTTCCATATTAAATCTCTTAAGAACTTTTGTGATATAGTTCAATTGAGATAAACCTAATAAACCTTGTGCCCTGTCTCTAGTTATTTCAATCCCTAAAACATAAGATGCCGCACCTAAATCTTTCATGTCAAAGTTATTTGACAGAAAGTCTTTAGTTTCCTCAAGCAATTCCACATTGCTGCTAGCAAGAAGAATATCATCTACATACAGTATCAGAAAAATAAAATTATTCCCAACTGTCTTAATGTATACACATTCATCAACAATGTTTTCAGAAAAGCCAAAGCTTGAAATTACTGAATCAAACTTCCTATACCATTGTCTAGAAGCTTGTTTTAACCCATAAATAGATTTCTTAAGTTTGCATACATATTCTTCTTTTCCAGGTATTACAAAACCTTCGGGTTGCCTCATATAGATTGTTTCATCTAACTCTCCATTCAAAAATGCAGTTTTTACATCCATTTGGTGTAATTCCATATTATAATGTGCTACTAGAGCCATTATAATTCTAAAAGAGTCTTTAGTTGAAACTGGAGAGAAAGTTTCTGTATAGTCTATACCCTTTTTTTGTGTAAAACCCTTAGCAACTAATCTAGCCTTATGTCTTTCTATATTCCCTTTTGCATCCCTTTTGGTTTTATAGACCCATTTGCAACCTATTGGTTTTTGGTTTGGATTTTGCTTAACTAAATCCCAGACTGCATTATCACTCATGGACTTCATCTCAGCTTCCATAGCTTCCTGCCATTTCTCTACTTCAGTTTTTATAGCTTCTTTGTAACTCTTTGAATCATCATCTTCATCTAGTACATCTGTTTCTTGCAAGTATACTACATACTCACTATCTTCCCCATAAACAGGTTTTCTTTGTCTGTCAGATCTTCTAGGTTGAGTATTCTCAACAATTGGTTGGTCTACTGCATTAGGCTGGTCTATAACCATGTCATTTATAGGTTCAGATTGTGGAGGTTGGGCTACTTCAGGTTGTGTTAGTTCTGGCTCTATTGGATTTTGATATAGAAACTGATTTTCTGTAATTATAGTAGCAGCTATGTGAGTTTGATCTAAGGATGTATTATACTGAATGTCTTGATCCTCAACAATTTCTGTAAGTTCTGAAGAAAAATCTTCATAAACATTATTAACTCCTTCATCTAAAAATTTTGCCTGACTAGTTTCAAAAGTTCTAGTTGAGTTATGAGGTGTATAAAACTTATATCCCTTAGATTTTTCACAATAGCCTATGAAGTTACAACTGATTGTTTTGGACTCTAACTTATCTGTTAACTCATATGGTATTTTTGCCTCAGCTTTGCATCCCCACACATGAATGTGATGCAAGCTGGGCTGTCTACCACACCATAATTCAAAAGGTGTTTTTTCTACTGATTTGGAGGGTAATCTGTTGCAAATATAATTTGCAGTCTTAAGTGCTTCCCCCCATAAGAAAATTGGTAAACCAGCTGTGCACATCATGCACCTTACCATGTTTAATAAAGTCCTGTTCTTTCTCTCTGCTACTCCATTTTGTTGGGGATTATGGGGAGTTGAATACAGAGCCTTAATGCCATTTTCTTGAAGGTACCTTGCAAAAGGTCCATTCTGTTGGCCTGCTTCAGTATGTCTACCATAGTTGTTTCCGGGTAAACTCGTGGTCCCTTTAGCGGGTCACACGGCTCCAGAAATAGCGAACTTCCTTGTACTCCGAGTTTTCCTGTGTAAAGAACGAACACGTCAAAGAGGCGTCCCCGGGTTTACCGAGGGAAGCCACTCCGATGCTTAAGTCAGACACTGTCAATTAAGCAGAAAACTTAAGAATAGTTAAGAAGTTGCGCGCCCTCTTACCTGGAGGCCCGCGCCGGTATTTATAGTAGCATTAAAGACAACATGCCTTATCCTTTTCCAATGTGGGAACAGTTTCCCTTGCTTTTACTTAGCTTTATGGCGAAACGGGTCCTGACAAAGGACCTAGAGTGGCTTCTCACATTTAATTGGGCTTTCACCCTATAAACAATAATTCAAGCACAATTAATAATGCATACTTAATAATTAACTAGACATTTAGAGGTTCTTTCTTGAATTGTAACCCGGTAAAGGTGAAATATTAGGTTCCACCTATAAACAATATTACTCTCCACCCCTTTCAGATTTCACTACTTTAATTTTCTTTTCAAGCTGCAATTCCACTTCAGTTTTATAGATTATGAATGCTTGACGAGCTTGTGATTTTTCTGATAACATATAGATATAGCAGTACCTAGAGAAGTCATCTATAAAGGTGATGAAGTAAACATTTCCACAGATAGTTTTATGCTTAAAGGGTCCACAGATGTCAGTGTGGATTAGTTCTAAGAGTTTCTGACTTCTTGTTGCTTTCTTATTTCTAAATTTAGTCATCTTACCATTACAACATTCTACATAATCAGTCATACCAGAATAGTATAAATCTGTAGGTAAAAGTTTATTTTTCTCAAGTGTTTTAAGTCTTTCTTTTGAAATGTGGCCTAGCCTCCTATGCCACAGGTTTGCAGACTGTTGATTATAAAGGATTCTTTTAGTTCCAGTGATATTATTGATGTGATTCTTAATGTTTTCATTATTTTCAATTAACAGAATTTCCTGTTGTGCAACAGAACAATTTAATTGCAAATAATTATTATTGAAAACATCACAACCAATATATTCAGAATCACGAAATAGCTTTATTCCATCCAAATCAATAGAAAATCTACAACCAAGCTTAACCAAAAGAGAAACAGAAATCAAATTCCTTTTTAAGAGAAGGAATATAATAAACATTGTCTAAATAAACAAACTTTCCTAAACCAAGATCTAATCTCAAAGTTCCAATAGCCTTAACAGCTACTCTAGCTCCATTTCCAACACAGACATTTGCCTCATTTTTCCTTGGGGCTCTCCTCTTTATTATACCCTGCAATGAAGTGGTAATATGAATAGGTGAGCCTGAGTCTATCCAGTAGGTATGTGGACTAACATTAACAAAATTAACTTCTAAAGAGAAAACTGAATTTGGAAAAGACTCACCCTTTTTAGTCATCCAGGCTTTGAAGCCTGAACAATCTTTCTTCATGTGACCAGGCTTTTTGCAGAAAAAACACTAATACTTAAATGTTTTTCCTGCTTTAACCTCTGAAGATTTTCAAGATACTTTAGTGTTAACAGTTTTCTTAGCCTCCAGCTTGCTATAATTCTTCCACTTAGCCTTCTCTTTCTCCACCAGATTAACCGTAGTAGTGGGTTCAGATTTTTTAGACTCCTTCTTAATCCTAGCTTCCTCATTTACGCAGACAGAAATAAGCTTATTAAGGGTCCATTTTTCTTCAGAGGCATTATAAGTGGTTTTGAGGTTACTATATGTGGCTGGCAGGGACTCAAGTGCCTGTGCCACTACTTGTTCATCTTTAACGCCCACTTCTAAATCCCTTAGCCTAGAATTCAGATCCATCATTGTCATGATATGCTCTCGCACTGAACCATTTCCATAAAAACTCATATCATTGAACTCCCTACTCAGCCTCAATATCTCAGCCTTATCATTCTCCAGATATTTCTCAGAGATAGCCTCCAAAAAATCCCAAGCTGTTTCAGGTTCCTCTATGGATCTCCTAATTGAGTCGACCATGGAAGTTCTAATCAAGGTTTTGGCTTTTCTGTTACTGTTGTGCCAATCCTTATAGGCTCTCCTTTCCTCAGGGCTACTATCAGCATCTAATTCATCGGGTTGCTCATCAACAATGCAGAGGTCCATGCCTGGGGTCATATTCATATGGTAATCTATGTGTTTCCTCCAATTCTTATAATTATTACCATGCAACAACTCCACTTGAGTCACATTCAAAAATAGAGATCCTAAAGAGAAAAATAAAGCAGTGTAAGACTATATTCCATTTTGTGTGTTACTGAAAAATTGCAAAATTTAAAAACACTACAATAAGGCAATTCTAAAGTACCAGAATGGTATATGCTTTCAATATCAAACAAGCAATCAACGTAAATCTCATAGCTGAAGTAATAGCTGAAGTAATGTCAAGTAATCCCTTTGTGGGATAAAACTTAGCATTATGAAATTTCTTTATCAATATACTATTCACTACAAAACCTGGTATCCCATGAAATAGTCTTTCTCTTTGGACAAAGTAAAATTTCAAGTTATCAGTATTGGTCTTTGTGTTAACATATATTGCTGTTTTAAAAAACAAATTACACATTGAACTACTCCTTTGGGAGTCAAAATATAACTGTAACGTTAAATTTAAAACACAAGGTCCCAGTTTTGTTTTTCTCAAAGATTCTGAAAAATAGAAGTGAAGGCTTGCTTTGTGCAATATAATCAAAACAGTTCCTCAAAATCACAAAACTTGATTAATACTATATGTTCAGTTTTTTACACAAGAACATCTTTACTGTAGTCTTTTAACAAATTTCTGAAGTTTTGCATGTATATATATAGATTTATTTGCATACGGGGAGAAACTCAAGTATTTGTAAAAGCACAGCAACTCAATTCAGGCAAAAACCAATTTCGGAACAAAAACCAATTTCAATACATGCCTTATAATCTCAATCAATCTCAATCATATCAACTTAATAGATTCATAATCATTCCAACAGTCAATCAACAATGTATCAGTAAAGCAATTCAACAGTATTAATCAAGATTGAAAACGAATTCATAAGGGTTTTTCTGACAACTCAATTCTCAATAGCAATCATCATGAATATCATACTACATGAAAAACCCATCCTGACAAGATTGAAAGAGAAGATTTAGAATTCAGAAATTCACACCTTAGCCTCTGCTACAACGCTGCATCAAAATAAGCGGAAGCAAGCAAAAACAGAATAGTAGCAATCCATATCCCATCCATATTCGAGCGCCTAAATGGGTCTTGAATCCCTTCTGAGATGCTAAATCTCATTGCGCTCAAAAACCCCAAAATAAAACAAAGCAGAAAACAACGAAAGGGAGAAGAGAAGGATACTGAAGACAACGCCAAAGAAAAGAACGTTGTTCTCTTCCCCTTTATTTTTTTTGTTTTATTCTGAATAGAGTTTTGGGCTTTAATTAATGGATTGGGCTTGGTTTTTAAAACGGGTTATTTCTTAAACCCTATTTTCTCAGGTTTAAAATGCATACATATCTTACTGATCTTAAAGTTTTGCAGCCAAATCAAAACATACGATATGATTCATGTTATTATGATAGCCCGACAGCTCTGATACCACTGTTAGACTAAATGATGCAACAACTAAACACATCCAAATCAAATCATAACAATCATGAATACACATCTCATATCAGTAGGAACAATAGGTCTAGAATACTAACCTGATGACTGGTTCATTGAGATCGACATCCTAGCAAAAACAGCTGCTCTAGAACCAAGATTAAGCCTTCTGCACTTCAACACTAAAAGCGTTAGTATGAGACTAAACTGAATGCAAAGTGTGTGTTGAGTGGAGGGGCTTCTCCTTGTATATATATTGGCCAGTTTAACAAGATAAGAGACTCATCCCATTATGAGTCCAATACCTGCTTAATAGTTATCAAGAGAAACTAAAACTTATCACAACTCCTAATATTAATCATGTAATTAACATGATGAGTGTCCTACTTTTGCAAGGAGATATAACCTAAACAAATAACCAGAAATAGAGTCATATTCATGTATTTCTTGTTATTTGTATTTAGCTAAATCAATTGTAATTATCTTAATGTAATGCAGTAAGTGTAAAGTCCAATATTTTCTAACATCGCGGTCTTCAGCTACGAACTTTGCGATCGAGTTTGAAGGAATAGGGATTTGGGAGGATCTAGAGAAGCTGAAGACTACATCCACGGATATTCTTCATTAAGGTAGTATTTGACACGACTCCAAAGCCTAATTAATTAAGGAAGTATTTACACGACCAGAGTGACTAGGTAACTAGATGTTTAAGCCAAACAACAAGTGTGGTATGTGGATTATCCTTGTATCGATACTGTCTAATTTAACATTTTTTAAGGTGTTGGGTTTTAACCACAAAATGCCTCGATACAATTAGAATTGATTCACCCATATATATGTTATATTTTATTTATCTTGTTTCTGATGTGAGATCTTTTATCTCTAACACGCCTACTCACGTGTAACCTGATAACGTCTGCATGTGAATCTATGTCACTCTCTCCACTCAAACACCAACCCTCACGTGTAACCAGACTCAATGATTTAACACGTGTACGTACAAATGTCTAACCAATCCGACTCGAACCCAGCCCACATCGAAAATTTAGTGACAATCCACTCAAACATTAACCCTCACATGCAACCAAACTCAAGGGTTTAGCACTTGTACATATGTCACACCAATCTAACCAACCAACCTTTGAGAGGTAACTGGAGAGAGACTCACTCTGATACCAAGTCAAACAGTAACAAGTGTGGCTCGTGGATCATCTTTGTATCGATATTGTCTCAACTTAACCACCTTTAAGGTATTGGATTTTAACCACAAAATGTCTCGGTACAATTAGGATTGATTCACCCACATATATGTTATATCGGTCAGGTTTAAGGGACACAATTTTCGACACTCTTTTTTTATTCCTTAGATCTTATCTAATCTAACGGTTGTTATTACTTCTTAGTATGAGTTGGCAAATTACATAGCAATAATATTTTTTCAACAATATAAATAAATAAATCAAACTAAACACAATTTTTGTTAATATAGAAAATCCATAAAATCTTTTGAATAATTGAATTGCAAAAGAACACCCAAATCAAGGAGAAAGAAAATCCCAGGTTCATGGCGATTAAAGAGTTGCGTATCCAACACCCCTTTTTCTTTTAGTAAAACCCAATGGTCTAAAAGGCGCTAGGGGATAGACGGGCGGCGACTCATAGCTTAGCGCCTGGACAGCCTAGGCGGGGACTAGGCGGAGATTAGACGATTTACTTTTTTCATATTTATAATTAAAAATATATATTTTATGTACTACAATATTCGAAATCAGTCAAATATGGATAAATTATTCAACATAAATCTTGTTAGATATATTTATAAAATAGATTATAGCCAAAATTTAGCATAACTTCATGTACAAGTGAGCAACAATAATAAACACATAGACTTCTAATTCTAAAACATCATTTACTCTTATACTTTAATGCTCCCCACAATGTAACAGCCCCACCATCAAATGTAAATAAAATTAGCCGGAGAGCTATGAACCCTAGGCGGCTAGGCGGCGATTAAGCGGGCTAGGTGGCAGCCTAATTGCCCGCAGCCTGACACAAAAGCCTTGAAGAAAAACGAGACGACTTGTTGCAGCCTAGAGCCTAGGCATGGACTAGGTGGTGCTAGGCGGTTCTAGACTAGGTGGTGCTAGGCGGTGCTAGGTGGTGCAAACTTGACGTCCGGAATCTGGAAGGATAATATATGCTAATCCCCGTTCCTAGTCCTTGGTCAAGCTTCACAGAATGGAACATTTCTTGCTTAACGACCTTCACCGCATCTCGACCAGTTTCCATCAAGTTTATTCTCTTCACATCACAACTTGTCTTGGTTATTGTTGTAACGGACGGAAGAAAGAACACAGATGTTTACGTGGTTCACTAACAATATGTTAGCTACGTCCACGGCAGAAGGAGAACAGTTTATTGATTGAGGAAGAACCCAGAATACAGAGTGCGGAAAACAGAGAGTACAGAGAGTGCGGCGCTAAGCACTTCTTACTACTGAATACAATTAGGTTTAGGACGTTTATATACTAAACGTCCGCGACCGAAACTGTCTCGCGAGCGACGTTCCCCGCGAGCGAAACTGACCCCGCGAACGAGACTGATGCGCGCGAATGGCTGATGCGCGCTAACGGCTGATGCGCGCGAACGACTGATGCGCGCGAACGGAACCCAGCATAACAGACAACAGGTTTCGTGGGCATATATTAACAAATCTCCACCTGGTTCAAGGCATATATTAACAAATCTCCACCTTGACTTGAATCCTCTCACAAATCTCCACCTGAAGTACCAGATGCACCATAATAGTGCCAGATGTACAAATAACTCCTCTGCCTCAGATGTTACACAGATGTACCAGATGCACCACAATAGTGCCAGATGTACCAGATGGCTCCTCAGCCTCAGATGTTACACAGATGTACCAGATGCACCACAATAGTGCCAGATGTACCAGATGGCACCTCAGCCTCAGATGTTACCCCCAAAGGGCAACTAACAGCTTGTAACATTTAGCAAGTCCAAGCAGTGTTGAAACTTGCTGTGAGGAACCGGCTTGGTGAACATATCAGCGGGATTATCAGCAGTACCCACTTTCTTCACCTTAATTCTGCTCTCACTTCTCAGAAAATGATACCTGACATCAATGTGCTTAGTCCTCTCATGATGGACCTGATCCTTTGCTAAACATATTGCACTCAAACTGTCACAATATACTATAGCCTGATCATGATGCAAACCAAGACTGCTGACCAGTCCCTTCAACCATATTCCTTCCTTTGCAGCTGCTGTCAAAGCCATATACTCTGCTTCAGTAGTAGACAAAGTCACTGTAGGCTGCAAAGTAGCTTTCCAACTAACAACAGAACCACCAAGGGTAAATACGTAACCGGTCATAGATCTCCTAGTATCAACATCTCCAGCATAATCGCTATCTGAATAGCCTGTTACTAAGCATTTTGTATCACCTCCATAAATGAGACCAACATCAGACGTACCTTTGAGGTACCGGAAAATTCTCTTCACGGCTTGCCAATGCTCCTTTCCTGGATCACCCATAAATCTGCTGACAACACTAACAGCATGTGCAAGATCAGGCCTAGTGCAGACCATAGCATACATCAAGCTTCCTACTGCACTTGCATAGGGAACTCGAGACATGTATTCCTTCTCCTCAGCAGATTTAGGTGCAAACGCAGCAGACAGATGAATATTTGCAGCACTTGGAGTATCTATAGATTTTGATGTAGACATACCAAACCTGGATAGAATTTTCTGGATGTAACCTTTCTGTGATAAGAAAAGCTTCTTCTGACTTCTATCCCTGTAAATCTCCATTCCCAAAATCTTCCGAGCTGCTCCCAAATCCTTCATCTCAAACTCTGCACTGAGGAGACCCTTCAACTTCTGTATCTCAGACTTGTTTTCTGCAGCTATCAACATATCATCTACATACAGGACCAGATAAATGAGAGACCCATTTGTGACCTTGTTGTAGTAGACACAACAATCATACGGACTCCTGATGTAGCCTATCTCTATCATATAGCTATCAAACCTCTTGTACCACTGTCTGGGAGACTGCTTTAGTCCATACAAGGACTTCTTCAACTTGCAAACATAGTCTTCTTTTCCAGGAACTTGGAAACCATCTGGCTGAGTCATGTATACCTCTTCTTCCAACTCTCCATGTAGAAAAGCTGTCTTCACATCTAGTTGCTCAAGCTCCAGATTCTGATGTGCTACTATGGCTAGTAACACCCTGATAGAGGTATGTCTGACCACTGGCGAGAAAATCTCATTGTAGACAACTCCCTCCTTCTGATGGAACCCTCTTGCAACTACTCTAGCTTTATACTTAATGCCCTCAGCAGGTGACATTCCTTCTTTCTTCTTGAAGACCCATTTACAAGTAATGATCTTTCTCCCCTGACCAGGTCGTTTGGTCAATTCCCAAGTCTGATTTCTCTGAAGTGATTCCATCTCATCTCCCATTGCAGCAAGCCATTGGATTGACTCTGGACATGTAACTGCTTCCTTATAGGTGGATGGCTCATGAGGATCCACCTCTTCAGCAACCTGTAGTGCATAAGCCACCATGTCCTCAAACCCATACCTAGTGGGAGCTTTCCCAAAATTTGCTCTCCTAGATCGCTCATGATTCAGAATATGCTGATTAACTACCGTTGGTTCTGCTCCTGAATGTAGGTGTTGATCTTCCTGTTGTGGTTCAAACTCATCTCCAGTGACTTGTTGCTCCACCTGTCTCTCAACACTACAATTTTCTGATACTACAGTAGACTTCACAGTAGGGTTAAACATAGAATTTTCATCAAATACTACGTTTCTACTAAGTATAACCCTCCTTTCAGATGGAGACCAGATTCTGAAACCTTTAACCCCATCCCCATAGCCTACAAACACTCCCTTTTTAGCTCTTGGTTCTAACTTACCCTCACTTACATGATAATAAGCAGTACACCCAAAAACCCTCAGATTGGAGTAATCAGCAGACTTACCAGACCACATCTCATAAGGTGTTTTGAGATGTATACCTGTGTGAGGTCCACGATTTATCAGATAACAAGCAGTACTCACCGCTTCTGCCCAGAACCTTCTTTCTAATCCAGCATTAGAGAGCTTGCACCTAGCTCTCTCCAGAAGTGTCTGATTCATACGTTCTGCTACACCATTTTGCTGTGGTGTATCCCGGACTGTATGATGCCTTGCAATGCCTTCAGATTTGCATAGCTCATCAAATTCAGCAGAACAGAATTCCAGACCATTATCAGTTCGCAGCCTCTTGATCTTCTTCCCTGTTTGATTTTCCACTAATGCCTTCCACTGCTTGAAGTTCTTGAAAGCGTCACTTTTATGCTTCATCACGAACACCCAAGTCATCCTTGAGTAGTCATCAATCATAGACACAAAATATCTGTGACCTCCCAAAGAATCAACACGAGAAGGACCCCAACAATCAGAATGGATATAATCAAGCGTGCCTTTTGTTCTATGAACTGCTTTAGGAAACTTTCTGCGATGTAGCTTCCCAAAGATACAGTGTTCACAGAAATCAAGATCCTTGACCTTGTGGCCACCAAGAAGATCATCCTTTGACAGAATTTGCATCCCTCTTTCACTCATATGACCGAGCCTCATGTGCCATAGCTTGGTCATATCATCCTTGTGAAACTCCGATGATGCAACAGCAGCAGAACCTGAAAGCGTAGCACCTTGCAGAAAATACAAAGTACCCCGCTTGACACCTTTCAGGACTACATTAGAACCCTTGTAGACATTTATGACTCCACGTGAGCCTTTATAACTGAACCCTTTGCTGTCTAGTAGACCCAAAGAAATCAGATTCTTCGTCATGCGTGGAGCATGCCTAACCTCATTCAATGTACAGAATTTACCATCATGTGTCCGTATTTTGATTGAGCCTATTCCAACCACCTTGCATGAATGACTGTCAGCCATAGAAATATTGCCTCCATCAATCTGCTCATAGGTTGAAAACCACTCTCTACGTGGACATATATGATAAGACGCCCCGGTATCTAAAATCCACACATCCCTATGATGTATGTGTGCATCTGCAACCAAAGCCAAATCCTCTTCAGAATTGGTGTCAACCTCTGCTACAACAGCAGTACCTGATGCTTTCTCATGCTGCTGCTTCTTCTTTGGACATTCGTTTTTCCAATGTCCCTTTTCTTTACAGTAGTTACAGACATCATTGGATTTGGAACTCTTTGAAACTGGTTTCTTGAATTTCTTCTTCCCCGAGCTTCCCTGTCCCATCCTTCCACTGGCTACCAACCCAGCAGCCTGACTGTCTGAACTTGTACCGGTGGCCTTATGACGCATCTCTCTAGTATGAAGAGATGATCTGACCTCCTCCAGAGTTACAGTATCTCTCCCACCAATAAAAGAATCGACAAAATTCTCATACGACAAAGGTAGAGAGACCAGCAGAATTAAGGCAGCATCTTCATCATCAACCTTAACATCAATATTACGCAACTCTAATAGAATTGTGTTTAACTGATCTAAGTGATCTCTTAGAGTCGTGCCTTCTTCCATTCGCAGACTGAACAGACGTCGCTTTAGAAGCAACTTGTTGGTTAAAGACTTCGTCATGTATAGACTCTCAAGCTTTAACCACAGACCAGCCGCAGTTTCCTCCTCTGCGACCTCGGTGATAATATCATCTGCAAGACACAACAAGATTGTCGAGTGTGCCTTCTCCTCCAGACTGGCCATCTCAGCGATTTCTGGATCCCCCGGTTTCTTCACCAGCGGTGCCCACATCCCTTGTTGTTTTAACAAGGCTCGCATCTTGATCTGCCATAAACTGAAACTGTTTCTCCCCGTGAATTTATCAATCTTCACGTTTAACCCAGACATCTTTCTTCCCAGATTTCGAACCCCTCCTGGGCTCTGATACCAGTTTGTTGTAACGGACGGAAGAAAGAACACAGATGTTTACGTGGTTCACTAACAATATGTTAGCTACGTCCACGGCAGAAGGAGAACAGTTTATTGATTGAGGAAGAACCCAGAATACAGAGTGCGGAAAACAGAGAGTACAGAGAGTGCGGCGCTAAGCACTTCTTACTACTGAATACAATTAGGTTTAGGACGTTTATATACTAAACGTCCGCGACCGAAACTGTCTCGCGAGCGACGTTCCCCGCGAGCGAAACTGACCCCGCGAACGAGACTGATGCGCGCGAATGGCTGATGCGCGCTAACGGCTGATGCGCGCGAACGACTGATGCGCGCGAACGGAACCCAGCATAACAGACAACAGGTTTCGTGGGCATATATTAACAAATCTCCACCTGGTTCAAGGCATATATTAACAGTTATCATCACTTTTCATATCATTACCCACGTTTTGGACCAATATTAAGTCTCTGCTTCAAACCATTCATTTATAAAGTCCATGAACACATATTTTTTTTCAATATTTTGATCGAAACTATTCATTTCCTAAGTCGTCAAGGGCATGTAAATGTTTTTTGATATTATAATCGGAACCATTCATTTTTTGAATTGTCTGTAAATGATTCTTAAGCTGATAAATTAATAATATGAGATATGTGAAATGTTGTAACTATATATTTATCATCTAATCCTTAAACTGTTTTGAAGTTAGTTTCTAGGTTAAACAACACTAGACAAGAACCACTATTGATGGCAATTCATGAAAAAAGTTAAAAACTAAGTGTATTATGAAAAAAGTGTCACACACCCTAAAACTTGATTAGTAAAATATGAGAAATTTTTATATGCACGACAATGTATGTATACGACACAATATTAGTCATTCATAACAATTCATATGTTTGACCACTCATGTATTAATATTATATAATCTAATCTTAACCGTTTATATGTGTCGTGTACATACACGGCCTGTATTAAAAATACTTTTGATAAAATATCATCAAAATGGGAAAGGAACCTTTATAAAAAAATGGATTAGGAAGGCTATAAATAGCGGAGTAGAGAGACCAAATCAAAACATAACCCAAGATCAAATTTCTACATACCCAAACACACGACCATGCATCCGATTCACAGAAACGGCAGACCTTCATCTTCCTCTTGCTCACAGCCATGTCTCCCCAAACGAATCATCCTAATGCGCCACGCCGAATCCCAAGGCAATCTCGACATGGCAGCCTACACGACCACCCCGGACAACAAAATCCCGTTGACGGAACAGGGCCTGGCCCAGGCCCAACTCGCTGGAGCCCAACTCCGCCGCGTCATCTCCGCCGACAGCGACCCCGACTGGCGCGTCTACTTCTACGTCTCCCCGTACGAGCGCACGCGGTCGACGCTGTCACAGATCGGACGGTCGTTCTCGAGGACACGCGTCATCGGGGTGAGGGAGGAGTGCAGGATAAGGGAGCAGGATTTCGGGAATTTTCAGGTGCAGGAGAGAATGACGGCGATTAAGGAGACGAGGGAGAAGTTTGGGAGATTCTTTTATAGGTTTCCGGAAGGGGAGTCTGCCGCTGATGTTTATGACCGTGTTTCAAGTGAGTTTTGTTTTGATTTCTTGTTTCAAGTGTGTTTGTGTGTTGGAACTACTTTAGATCAAGTTTTGTTTGTTTGTGTTTGTAGTGAAGTTCCAAGAGTTTAGTTTGTTTAATGTTTTGTGTATTAGATTAAGCATTGCTTTATATTTTCTAGTTTGGTTTAGAATGAAGGCATGAGATTTAGTAGTTTACGATATAGGCGAAACTCGATTTGATTCTTGAATTGGGGTAAGGGTGAGTTAGAAATTGAGTGTGAGTTTGATTCTTGAATGTGTCTATAGACTTGGCTTGATGTTTAAGTTAGCTTTGGATGTATGAGAAAGTGTTGGGGCATGAAGTGTCTGAACTTTGGCTTACGCTTAGTATGGAAATGAGATCTGTAAATTATGCTTCTTTAGAATCAAAACTTGACAAGAAACATGGGTGTTTAAAGAATGATGCTTTTTAGTGTGAAATGATGATTGGAGTAATAGAGTTTTAGACATTATTTGGAGGTTATTCAGAATGCAAGGATATATGGTGAATGAGGAGTTTCAACTTAATAAAGGAACTGCCGCATTACAAATGCTACTCTACTTGTAAGAGCCAGAGTTCTACCGACTTAAGAATCTGAGATCTATATGACAGAAATATTTGTGATGAGTGCATATATTGTGTTTTTATACATTGTGAAAGTGTTTTAGTTTTGAAAATGTGATTGTTGCATGATGGTTTTAGATTTACTGCTTTTTGTGTACAGAAATGAATGTATGGCTTAATAAGACAGATGCTTGCAGGTTTTCTTGAATCTTTATGGAGGGACATAGACATGAACAGGCTTCGCCACAACCCTTGCCATGACCTCAATCTTGTAATTGTATCACATGGGTTAACGTCGCGTGTCTTCCTCATGAAGTGGTTCAAGTGGTCTGTAGAGCAATTCGAGCACCTAAACAATTTTGGTAATTGTGAATTTCGAGTGATGCAATTAGGAGCTGGTGGAGAGTACAGCTTAGCAGTCCATCACACTGAGGAAGAGCTAACAGAATGGGGTCTTTCACCTGAAATGATAGCTGACCAGAAGTGGCGAGCCCATTCTGGTAAGGGTTGGACCGACCGTTGCCCGTGGTATCTTGATTCATTCTTTGACAAGTTAGCGGACTCTGATGACACAGACAATGATGACGTTTGGCACGAAACTAATGACAAAGTTCAGCAATCAAACTGATTATGCGAGGTCGTAAAGTAGACTCACTAGACTGATTCTTTTAGCATATGAACATAGGCTGCCTAGCAAATTGGGTTGGGAAATCTTTTCATCTGATATGTACTTGATAGTTGCATGTTCATAGTCTTTTTGAGTTCTGAAAATAGGAGATTAACACATTAATTATGGAAAATACTTGGGTCCGATCTGGATCGGACCTACGATCTCCTCAAAATGTACTTTTAACAACATCAATCGTAATCTTAATCGTTCAATAGTTGAATTAACCAATAAAGATCATCTATACAAAAAATCAATGTAAAAAAAGATTGTTTGCTCGTCCGAATGCATCGAATAAAATGAATGGATTATTATAAAAGCTCAGGAACTGTTCATTTGATTTGATGTATTCGGGCAAGTAAACAATCTTTTTTTACATTGATTTTTTTGTATAGATGATCTTCATTGGTTAATTCAACTATTGAACGGTTAAGATTACGATTGATATTGTACACATAGCCTAACTTGGAGATCGAACGGGGAACTTCATCTGATCTAGATCGGACGGAAGTTTTTTCCATCGTTCAAAATGCTCTCAGCATAGAAAAATATTCTGGTTTTTGTTACTTTTGTTATCAGATTTATGATATTTCTGAATATCAGTATGCAGAACAGTTATGCTGCTGATTGTGCAGTATGATACAATGTTTGATTTGAAATCAATTTCCTATCTTTTTTGCCTTTTTCGTTTCTATCATACCCTAAAATGATATACTTCGAGTTTGTTCAACATTGATTGGGTAAAACAGTGGATCGAACATTTGAACAGGTAAAACTAGTCTTTCAGAAAACATGTTCTCTGTTTTAAAGCATAGACGATCCGTAGCAACATTCTTGATAAACAACTCTGCAAAACATGTCACTTTATTTTCCCGCGATACGTATTGGTGGGGGTAAAATTATTGCCAACATTTATCTGACCTTGTTCCCATGTCACTGAAACATATATCATCAACTGCTCATTTACATGTCAGTTCAATCTGCCTTGCACCCACTTCTGTTACTTGTATTTCTAAAACTTGCTGATTCAGTTATGAAAACGATCAAACCGTCTCTTCAGTTATGAATTTGCAAAACATGAACCAGAAATGAAAAAGGAAATGGAGAAGGATATATATCATCGCGTTGTTGTCTGAAGAGCTGAGTTTGCAGGAGGCTGTAGCCAATGAAACCTTGCAACGGAGCCAAGAATTGTTGAGGACTGCTAGAGGTGTCTCCTTACATTACCAAAAAGAAGCAGAAAAATGTACCGCAGGAGTGGAGGCTTGTGAAGAAGCAAGGGAGAGGGCTCAAAGGGCAACTTGCAGAAGAGCTTAAGGCTTCTGAAGTATGGGAGAGACGAGCTCGGGAGCTCGGTTGGGAAGAAATGACTTATATGAGACTATCCTCATGAACATAGTTGTTAACTTTTTGATCTTCAAGTTCAAGGTCGGAATGTTTGGTCTTCCATTTGCCGGATTGCATGTACAACAAGTGCTCAAAGGCGATTGTTGCGAGTATGAATAATTAACACTATTATACAGATATTCTATTGTTTTGAACAGAAAGTTCTATAAAAAATATTAAGAAAATGGCAAGAGTAAACTGTAGTGTTAATACATTAATCACAGGACTTTCAGAAATCCGTTACTCATTCCCATTGTAACAATGGTGAAAATGGGACAAAGGAAAAAATGTGAGTTGGTTAGAGAACTGTTTGGCACTGATAAACCCACTTGGGTATAAACTAGGAAGCCAACTTCTCAAGTTAGATATAAACTATCTAAGACAGCAAATCCAGCTGCAACCCCACCTTCATCTGATGATGAAACCTTTTGTTCGCATCAGGTAGCCACACTGGTCTTTAAAATAACCTTCTCGTTGTTCCTGCACCAAAATTGGGACATATACAACTGTCTAAAATCATAGAAAGATGCCTAGAAACACGGACCTCCGCCTTCTCTTTGGGGCTTCATGACAAATAGCTCTGGCCTTTCTATTGTTTTTTTGACAATATCTGAGTCATCCAAACTCCACAGATTCATATTATTTACACGAACCATATACCTAGCCACCATAAAAGAAGCATTCAAGTCTAACCTGGGTTTGTTGTATTCAGTCCAAGCTTTAGCCAAAGCTGCTGAAAACTGACCAAGTGAGGCATTATCAGGAATTCTTTTAGAATCTAATCCGAGAATTTCTCCATAGTTACTAAGTAAGCTCCTGAAAGATGAACAGACAAGAGTAAGATATTTGGCAGTTGACTGTTTATACAGCTGACATGCAAAACTAGACAAACTAACCAATACACTACTGACTTAAGTCAATTGTAAAACCACGAACAACAGAATTGGAGGTTGGAGCATGTTCTAACTACAAGTCAAACTCAGTATGACATTGACCAGTCAACAATTTGTAGTATAATCATTATCAATACATGTGAATTTTTGAATATACAAGTTCAAAAGTAATTAACCTGTGAAGTTTGCCGACTAGACCTCTGAGCCCTGCAAATGAAGATGAAATTGTGTTCATCTCAATTTGAAGGAGTGATTTGGTTTGTCAATGCAAGAAAAAGTTATCATCTATTTTATACCAAACAACTAATGCATACAATCTAAGCTAGAAAATACGGCATCCAATCCACTTTGTCTATCGCAGGATAGTCAATTTCACACAATTTACTAAAATAAGCTATAAATAATCATCCAACAAAAGATATGTCAGCAACAGTTGCTGAACTGCATATCTAGTTCCATAGCCATTCAACTAGATCACATTGAATACATACTCTCCTCTTAGAATATTTAGGGTGTGAATGAGCTATTGATATAAAATTATACAGTTACCTCTTTCTTGTTAATCTCTAGCATCTTGGCATGAATATCTAGAAGTCTAGATGTAAAAGGATCTGATTTCTTTTTTCTGTGATGTAAGAGTATATTGCATTAGTTCAAATATAGAATCATCCTCTAGAGAATAGGTAAAGCTGCAGTTGTCATTCATGAGCAACTTCCTTGTCCCCCTATTCAGGTTGAAAAATCTTTATATGCTACAACCTAAGTGCAAGGCTCTGATCTTATCAGATACACCCAAATCAAACAGATAAGTTTAAGCTTTCCCATGTTCAAATTAACCATATCAGCAGTGTGGTCATTTTCACTGCCAAATACACAATCAAAAAGATAAAGTGCAGAAGTACCTGGACAGTGAATCCTGCAGGAATTTCGCATCTAAACTCACTCGATCAACAAGTTCATTAAAAATGGGGGCTAAGTATAGAAGTTGAATTCTCTATTGATAAATTCTGTGACTGAAACACAGTTACATACAGCAGCGCTTGTACTATACAATAGCTCTTGTACTATATTACAAATAGTAATCAACTGTTAATTACAAAGATATTACTTGCTGACTTGAGGGAAGGAATGATTCACAAATCTTCAATCAACATTGATTTGGGGAAGAGTGATTTGTGGGAGTGATTTGTGGGAGTGACAGAGAGAGTATGGCTAACACTCCCTCAAACTTGACGGGCCTGCACTTAAATTGGAATGAAGGGGCTTGGTGAACAAGTCTGCCGGCTGATCTTGAGTTGAAATGAAGCAAACTCTGTGACCTCCAAGGGAAACCTTTTCTCTAACAAAGTGATAGTCCAATTCTATATTTTTGATACGGGCATGAAAAACTTGATTGGAGGTCATATATGTTGCACTTAAATTGTCACAATAAAACAGAATAGAAAAATGAATACGGGCATCAAGTTCATGTAATAAGTAGGCTAACCATGTAGATTCTGCGCTGGCATGAGCCAGAGAGCGGTACTCCGATTCTGCACTGGAGCGTGCAATAGTCGGTTGCTTTTTAGAGCACCAACTAATTAGATTGGAGCCAAGGACGATGAGGTAACCAGATGTTGAATGACGAGTATGTAGACAACCCGTCCAATCAGCATCCAAATAACCTGAGAGATGAACTGGTTGTCATTGAGGACTGAACAGGAGGCCTTGATCAATTGTGCCCTTGATGTATCGAAGGATGCGTTTGACGGCAGTGAAGTGAGGGACCCTGGGTTCACTCATATATTGAGAGATGGAGTTAACAAGAAATGCTATGTCCGGCCGAGTGATTGCTTATCCACTCTGGAAGCTGAGAGTTCATCAAGCGTGGCGCAATGAGAAGTGGGAAGTGTCTTCCAAGAAGAGGAAGAGGCTTGCTTTGCTCTCTTAGATTTCTCAAATTTTTAACACTAGTCTTTTGTTTTGGGAGTGCAGAAAAATCAAAGTAGGGTATCTTGTTGGATGCAATATAATCAAATTTCAAGTTCAATTTCTAATTTCAGCTTTCTTTACAGTTTTTGTTCTTACATTCTTCATTGAGTTTATCAGGCCAGCCAGAAACTACAAAAAAAAATCTTACTATCTTTTTTCAGAAGTTCCTATTACATAGTTTTTCTGAATTTGCACCCACCAGACATAATTTCTTGACTATCTGAACATTTCAATTGTCGAAGCCGTCTGATCGGATACTTTGGCTGCTGGAACATGAGTACTCATCGGATCGGCCTAGTATCACTGTCTTCTGGGATTGTTCTGCTATAATTTGCCATACAAAATTGAAGAGCCTGTGACAAATTCCTGCTGATGATGAAGAGGTTGATGACAAGGGTTGCTGGTACTCTCTTGCATCCATATCTTCCTAGTCTTCTGTGCTGGAATGAGAGAGTGCTGATTGCTTATGTGAGTATGAGGCAATTTGGAAATGTGGGTTACATTCCTACTTATGTAAACTTGGGGGCTGTTGTATAGGCAAAACATCACGTTTAACACATACACACGCTTTGACCGTCTTAAACCATTGTTTTAGAAGGTGAGTTTCTTTCTTTTTTAATGTATCATGTTTTCCATGACACAAAGGGAATTCTTTTGCCTTTTGGTACCCAAGAAAGATCATCTCTTTGGTACTTTGCCAACAGACGACGCCCTTTATTCCAAAACAAGATCACCACCCTCACAAAATAACGATGTATTTTCAAAATGTATGCATATCCATATCAAAAAAGAAGATCTTTCTCTTCATTGTGGCACTAAACCAATGTCAGAAAGTTTCTAGGCATGATGTACACGCATAGAAAGAACACTTCTTAGCCTTAACTTGCAAGGGAAGAAGCTCCACAGGCATTTTCTAAAGTTTTAGCATTTTCCTTTCCTTTGCTTTAAAGAAAGAAATCATAAACATCTTCATTGCACCAGTAAGAACTGCAATAAAGAGAAGCATCTCATTTATCCATTTGGTGCAATCGTATAGATGGCAACAACAGTTGATTTTTTTAGGAGACTGTAGCACGTACGTAATATCCAATATTCCAATTACACTATGATATAATGTCATTTGAATTACACCATTAGTTGTGCAACAAAGTAGAGTCCAATGCAATTTCTACAATGAAACTATCTTTCTTCACAACCCCTTGCAGCTAAATAATTACAGATAGAAGAAAGAACAATCTAGCACAGCCCCATCAGTTGTACTTGTGATTCACAAATCTAGCCCTCTTCTTGCTCAAATCAGAACCCACCCGCAGAAGTGATGATCTCTGAGGGATTTGCTCATCGTTTGGTGGCTCCAATGAGTTCCATCTTTCGAAAGATTTGCTCTTTCTTCTCATCTTCATAGTTTTCTCTATATCCTCGACTTCATCGTTTATGCTAACAGTTCTCCTTGGAGGTTTTGCTCGAGAAGCGATTGATGGTCTTCGAGCTTCTGTTTCCTCTGTAATAATGTCTGTAAGAGAGAGGGAATTTGGGTGTACTTTTCCATTGCATTTAGTTTCACTAAGAACAGCATCCTCAGGAATTGAGGGTAAGCCTTGAATCACTGGGGGTCCTAAAGTGACACTCTTGAAGGCATGTGAGGCTAGACTTCTCATGATGAAGTTGTAGAGCCTTAGGCAAATGCCTAACGATTGAAGACGCTGTTCAATGCCATCCATTTCTTGAATTTCTTTCCCTCTAAAAAACATTTATGAACCATGCAATATAAACACAAACTGGGCAATACCATAATTTGAAACTATGATGAAGAGAATGGTGTGTTTGTGTATTCCATTCTTACGAGTTGTAATATGAAAGCATGAAGTAACGTATATCCTTTCTAAAAAGAAGAAACAAACAATCAAAATCTCCTACAAAGTTCATTGGAATGAAAAATACCAAAAGTGGTATTACCCTCTCACAAAGCTGTTGAAAAGCTAAATGTACCAAGGCATGGCTTGCAAGTTATTTTCAACTACGATATAGGGATTACTTGAAGAAATGAATTCCCCTTGTACAAACCTATCATATGCTATACCCAAGGATAATAACAAAACTGCTTCCAAAACAAAAAGATTTCTGAAAAGTTGTAGATGAATGGTACAAAATTGACTGTTGAGATTTTCTGAAGGGAAAACTGTAAGTGCCAGTTAGGTCAAGATTCCAAATACTGAAATCAGAACTGAGATATCAATAACCAAATTTATGAAGCTGCCAGCTAACACATTTACAGGCATAATGTTAACTATGCGATTATAGATATCACTTAATATGATATCACTTATTATACGAAAACACTATTATTTAGCCCTTTATGTCTTATTTTGATATATACTTTTGCTCATAGCCTCTCGTATGAATGAGAAGTAATGCTTCAGTGTAAAAATATTGGGAAATTTATATCCCAATGATATGACTCCCCATGAGGAATCATAAGAATAAATAATGTTGACTGATTTGATCAAGTCTCAAACGTTACAGGCACATTATAGATATCACTTAATATGATATCACTTATTATACGAAAACACTATTATTTAGCCCTTTATCTCTTATTTTGATATATACCTTTGCTCATAGCAGCCTCTCGTATGAATGAGAAGTAATGCTTCAGTGTAAAAATATTGAGAAATTTATATCCCAATGATATGGCTCCCCATGAGGAATCATAAGAATAAATAATGTTGACTGATTTGATCAAGTCTCAAACGTTACAGGCATAATGTTAACTATGCGATTTTTTTACCATAGTTATTTTTCACCATATTGATCATATTCTATTTAATAATATTTTCAGAAATTTTGCATACTCTATATGGTTGGTTAACAAAGATGTACATTTGTATATAATTAACCTACTAAACAAGTTACACCATATTAGTAGGCACATTATAGTGTCAATGACTATATTTTAAAAAAAAATGCTTCCTCTATTGTTTCGTTATATTCAGAAAATACATTTGTTGTAAAGTTTGGTAATACCGAAAACCGAAATACCGAATTTGATAAGATTTATCTCATATCGAAAAAGTTGGTTGATTTTTAGTAGTTATATTTCATTACCGAAAATTTTGATTTTAAAGTTGGTAACACCCATTACCGATTCGAACTAATCGAATGACAGACCTAAGCAAGATGTATAGATTCGAACAAATCTATATTTTATCCTTGTTCTTTTACAACGATATATCAGCATAAGGGGTGTCAGGGGTGTTTAGATGATGGTGTTTTTCATCAGATCTTTAGATTGCATGGAGTTACTGAATGATTGAATTGTTTGTCGTTCAAGTTACTTTGTAAGTAACAGATACATAATATTTACGATGACCGGAAAAATGAATTACTTCGATTATTGAATTATATTGCATGATGGTTTAAAAAAGTGAAGCACATACTTCCTCTATGCTGGTTAAACTATCCTTTATGCATGCATACTTGATAGTTTGAGTGAATATATTTGAGCACAACTTATATCATATGCCTATATGTGGTGAAATGTGACATTTAGTGTGTATGTTTAGAACATAGGGTACATTTGAGTAATGGTTAGAAATTTACTTAGAAAGTCTACGATAAGATGGTCATTCCAACTGGTGAAAGTTTGGGGGTAAGTCTGTCCATATGGAGGTGAGCTCGAAACCAAGGCTGGCAGCTAGTTCACCAGTGTCGGAATTTGAATCACCGAAGTTGAAAACGGCAGGATAGTTGAACTGAACTGATTTTGCACTAGGCATAAATATGGATAGTAATGTGACAATCTGGAGAATGATAATGGAAGCCATAGAAAGGATCGACTGTTATCAAAGTTGATCCACTGAAGTTCTAGCACAAACAAGTATATATAACCATACATAATATGGGAAATACCAACACTGATCCCTGTACCATAAGACTACCGTACCCAATGTACCAAGAACCAAATCACCAAATACAATTGTACTAAGTTTGGAGGTATTGTGTGCACAGTGAAAGTTTGCTTTTTCTTACAAAGACAAATTTAGTTTGCTGTGAATTCTGGAAACTTGGAAAGGCTGAATGAAGCCAAGAGGCCAATTTTATGTGTGCAATTACTATATTACCCTTCCAATGATACTAGATTATGATGAGTCCAAGCTAATTAAAGCAGATTATGTACCCACAAACCCAACAATCATAGCTATGTTAGTTAAGGAGTCCCCGCAATTGCCAGCGTTTAGCATCCAGAGGTTAGAACATAGCTAGAACTAAGGGCATTATGGGCATAGAAAACAGTAATGGGGATCTTAAAGCAAGAAGCATTAAGCACCTTAGAGCAGCTGAGCAAGCAAGGACTTTGAATATGCCTTACAAGCTAACATGTAAGCAAAACCTGTACAAGAAGTTTCAGAACAGTAGGAACCTCATGTGCAGGAATTCAGATTCTGATACGAGTCGGATTATAGTCTTCAATTCAGCAACTTTGTACAGGAGAGTGGTCCGAACCAGGGCAGAAAGGAACCGAGAGTGCCTGAAACTCTATGCAGAATGCTTGAAGTATGACCTCCAGCTTCTTTGCATTGTGCATCAGACCTTTCACTAGCTGCCAGTCTGTCTTTCAGAGTCATATTCTCGTTCTTGAGCTGTAACAACATACCATGGCAATTATAATTCGTTTGAGATGGATATATGATGCAGGTTCTTACATTTTGAATACATAATAAAATGGAGCATATTCAAGAGACTAAATGCTTATGCCAGAACAATGTGTCAGTAAACTTAAGCTCATGCATACCTCTTCTACAGTGGATACAAGCTCTTCCACCATGTGTTGCAACTGGATAATTGTCTCTGAAGTGAAATCCTCAAATGCCGAATCCAAATCTTCAAGTGAACCAGGCTCATAGAGAATTCCACTCAATCTGAACAACTCCTCAAGTAACACCACATCTTCAACATCAAATCTGTCCCTCAACTATATACATCACAGAGGTTGTGTGAGAACGTAGCTAGATTGATAATAGAAAGGTTAAAACAACAATTTTACAAGATAATGCTTGCCTGTTCCAAAATTCGTTCACACGCCTGATTTTTACTTGAAGAGGGAGATCCATCCTTTTTAGCAGATTTGTCTTCACTGCACTTCACGCATGGTGACATCTTTATATGCTTTGCCCTGGAAAAAATGAAATGAAATTAAAATAAAAATAACTCAAGACTTGTTCCAAACAAGTATACAACTGAAGATGGATGAAGAATGCCTGTTTACGTGTGAAAATATTGAAAAGAAGAATACATGTAGATCAAGCATACCTTAATTCCCATCAACACCTATATATTCAATGAACAATAGATAGAAATTATGGGATATTGAGTAATGTACCTCATTCCAAAGCGAAGAGTGGACAGACTCTCTGATGCATTTGAAGGGCTTGGCGAACAACAGCACAACAACGCAGTACGGGAATTCCCTCCCTGTAAAATGAAGAGAAGGAAATCTAAAATACATCTGATCATTCAACCGTGAGAAGGATTAAAGGAAGGGAAGAAAACTAACCAGTGCATCTTGTAAAAGCCTAGTGAGCTTGGAATCACGATATGGAATGTGGTATGCTTTGCGTGGTAAGCCACATGTGAGAGCATTTATAACATTTCCAAGGGCTGAGAGGGATTTGTTGATGGTCTTGGCTTCTTCGAGAATTTTTCCTTCAGCTCCAGTTTTCTCCGCTTTCTCAGAACCAGCCAAGTCAACAAGAATCAATTTGCCAGTTCTCTGCCTGTCCAAAGAATCAGAATGTTCAAGATTCGCACATCAAAAATATACAACCAAATCGAAATATGAATTCTTTTACCTGTTATCTTTCTTTAGTTCTTGCTGAACTGTGAATAAATAAACACAATGACTTCTACTGCTGGACATGTTCATCTCTATAAGTTGTTAAGGTTTGAACACAATACGAAAAGTGAACAATATTCCCAGCCAAAAGATTGCTATCATTATACTGTGAAATGAGGAAATAACCAGAACTGGATATTATGTTGAGGAAAAGAAAAGGATACGGGTCTCTCCAACAGTTCTGTTAGCTATCCCACTCTGGATGTTATACATCAGAATTAGAACATAAAAACAAACCATATATTGCCAAAGAATTTGAAGAAAACTTATCTTACAGATAGGGTCTGTAATGCTTCTGCAGGATCCGAAACTGACATCTGGGAAAGGAAACAGAAGATAATAGTTCTTAGTGAGGCAGCATATTACAACATGTATTGCAGATTAACTAAACATCTAGATAATGCATAATATGAACCAATTTATAACCCTCCAAGTTTTCTTAGTCCCAAAAACTATTTTGAATATAGAGGTGAGGTTTCAATAAGCAAAAAGTTTGATACAAGACCTGGAGGATGATGGAAAACAACTCAAATAACAAATCCTGTCACCAAAGACCAATATTTACAATGGACACGTAGAACAAGACAAGCCTCTGAAGAGGTACTATGTTCAGACTTCATGTTAGTAGAATGAGCTACTGGAGATGGGGTTTTTAAGCCAATGGAATAACTGAAAGCATAAATACACAGCTTGTCTAGGCATATAACGGAGACTATATGATCATGGCCACTATGGACATGAGACTAGAAATCTCAAATATAAACAGACCTCTGTCACTCCATTTAGCACTATGCCCTGTGCTTTACTCTCCTTGATCTGTATGTTGTCTTTTGACAAATCAAAGAGGTCCCTGTGTAAGAAGCATAATTAATAGTAGTGTCATCATATTCAGCTTACTTTGTCTATGTCTCAAAGGATAATGTATTCGAGTCATTCCAGTTCTACATACCTTACTTTTTCCATGTAGATCTCCACCTGCAAGACAAACAAACAGATTGAGAAAATCACATAAATGAAGACGTTGCAACCAAATGATAGACTCCAGTGAAAGGTAAGTATATCGATACCATTGACAATTTGATCGAGTACTTCACTATCCCATCACAAGACTTAATGCAATCAAACAGTCCATCAACTACTCTCGGAACTAAACCTCTCTCCTGCTCATTGATTACCATTATGCTAGGGCCCTGCTCCAAAAGTATAAACATCACTATCTGTGAGCTTCAGTAACTTAAAAACTATTAGCTAACAGCTCTAGAGCATGATGCTATCAAAACATTACCTCCATACTATACGTCTTCCCAGCCCCAGTCTGTCATTAGATGAAGAAGATCACAAATTAGAATCAATTCACCGACAGAGAAACGAGGCACCACCACAAGGAGGAGAAGTTACCTGTCCATAAGTGATGATCGTGCCGTTGATACCATCAACAGCATCTGGATCATCATCACCAACATTAATAGCACAAACAGAAGATCATACCAAAATGAGTTGCATAGGCATCAAATTAACAAAATATTCTCAAATTACTACAATATTTTAACTAGTTCTTAGAAATTAAGCAGAAAATAAACAATGCAACCATTACATAAGTGCTAAAGAATCCATTCAGATATACCTTTCACAATCGGCAGAGCTAGAAATTCATAGACCTGAGCTTGCTCCGAGTTTTTGTAAAACACCTTATCAAATCCAAAAGTAAATTCCTCTTCCTTCTCATCCTACAATATAAAATTTCACATTTATAATAAAACAAACGCAATTACCAAACAGATTAGCAGCGTATTTCCTGAACTAATCAAACAATTAGCGAGAAGAGAAAACCTTGAAGACGAAGCTCTGAGAATCCACGCAGTGAACGCAGACCGAGTCGCCGTGATCTCTTCTCTCTCTGGAGCTCAAAGGCCTGAACCGAACGCAAGCCGTTATGCTCTCCATTTCCAATCAAAACCTGCAAAAAATTGAAACGCGAAAATAAAATCGAAGAATCCACATGTTCGAATCTTCGAGAAATTCAAAGCGAATCGGATTTTGAAATCTTAGAAAACCGGAAATTCGATCATAAACCGAAACGACGTCGCTTCTGGATCTGTTTGGCTACTCAGAAATCTGAAGGAGAAAATTGAAATTGAAGATGAAATCAAAGGAAGAGATTGAGAGATTACTCTGGTTTTTTCCCGCGAAAAAAGAAGAGAGAAATGAAATGAGTCGCTGCAGTGTGTGGACTGAAGCCAGTGAGAATTATATACGCGGTAACAGACGACATGTCGTTCGTTTCGTGGAGGCTTTATATTGAAATTGGGGATTTGCTAAAACCCTAGAATAGTCTTGAACGGTCAACAGACGACGACCATGGCGGACAGGGAGCTCCATCTGCTCTCAGCTCTCCTGGCTATGGAGCCGACAGACACGTTGATCGGCCTCGCCAGGTAACTCACCCGGCGCATTTTAGCTCAAAGCGGCGCACTTTAAGTTGTTATGAACAAATCCAGTTGCAGAATCCGGCGCATGTTAGCAGCTTATGAATGCTTCTGTGTTTGTGAATTTGTAGGGAATGCGGTGGAGGTTCGTTTACAGAGAGATTCCAGAGGTTCATTTGGGACCATTGCATCACCAAATATGTAAATATCTTATGCCCTTTACAATTATACATAGTTCAAGGTTGATTTATATTTCTATACATATATGTATCAAAATTGAGTTCTTAGTCTATATAGTTCAGTTTTGAAAAGATTGTGAATTTGACTTGATAGTAGAGCTGAGTGTATCAGTTGGTAGGTGTTTGATACGAGGTTGTAGTTATTATGTATGTGATGTGTTGCGTTTTGATTACTGGAATTGAGATGTTACTTATCTTGAATTATGAAGTTTTGTTCAGTTGAATGGCGAATGCAGGCGGGGAAACTACATGCGCCTTATCTGAGGAAGTTTCTGAAGAAGCTCATTGCCGAAGTTGAGTTGGACCGAGGTGATGTGATTGATGAGTTGTACGAACATTATGCGCATTACATGGCTACTTTGAAGGTATGGCTAATGAATGGAATAGTGATTAATGTTGTTGTTCGGATAAGTTATTCATTAACAGGCTGTTTTGGTCATTAGGAGAAGGACTTGGAAAAGGAAAATGCAAGGGTCTTCAAGTACATTTCATTTCTTTTTCCTCCTAAGGGTAATAGTTTCAGTTCACATGTGATTGGTGTGTGTATTTGTGGTAACAGATTATTAAATGACTTGGTGTCTTGGTGCCTCTAGGTTGTCTTGAACTTTCAAGTTGTTTGGAATCAAGGAAACTGATGGTACAGCTGCAATGTTCTCTCAACATGCTTGAAGGGGATACTGGGTAAGTTACACCGTTGATATCTGTTGCATTCTAATTGGTTACTACTAAATCAGATGATTGATGCTTTTGTCAAATACAAGTTAGTTAGAGTAAAAGAAGTTATCAAATCCTATGGTTTGTACTTTGTAGCTAGTCCATTGCTATGTATCTAGTAGTATACAGTGACCTCTACATCCCTATATCTCTGCTTTTAATTAAGACCATTTAATGCATTAAGAGGAAATTTCTATGTTTTATGTGCTACCTTCTCTAGTTGCAAGGCATGCCAGACTCTGACAACTTTTACCAGTTTGCATATTTGATTAGTTTGTACGTTCATTCAAATAATCATTTCAGTTAGATTTATTTAGCGGTTCTCTCATTTAGTTTCATGAAACATGCTAACTAAAATTAGTATTGGCTTGTTTGATGTAAGGTGTTCTGTTTGGCCATCAAGTCTTCTTTTGTCCGAGTGCATACTTTCATTTCCAGAACTGTTCTCTAATAAGTCGTGCTTTGAGGTATGTTACAATTTCAAAAATTCATCCGATTAGGATGGCCTATCTGAGTTCTACATTTTGATCGTGTTACATTGAACTTAAAAATAGGTCGGTTCAGGTGTTGGTTTGGTTGGCATCTGTCTTGCTCATGTGAAAGCATCCAAGGTATGTTATCCACAAGTTACTATTGGATTCTTTAACACAGAAGCTGAATTTGTTGATACTTATTTATCAAAGTTTAAATTCTAGGAGATATGTTCTTTGACCACAAAAGCTGTAATCTATAATGAATTGATGAAACACAATTATTGTCAACATTATTTGGTTTTTTATTAGTGGAGAGCAATTAGCCATGTATAGTCTAACACTTTCAGTACTTCCATGCATATAGCTATGTATGGAGACATCTGCATCACTTATTTCACTACGCAAATGATGTCAATTTTCATAATGTGAATCACTTTGGAAAACTTTTGTGTTTGATATAGGTCATACTAAGTGATGGTGACTTGTCAACTTTTGCAAACATGAAGCGTAATCTGGAATTGAACCACTTGAGCATTGAAACTGATATGTCAGAAACTACTGAAGATCCAAATATGGTAAGACTGGCAATGATATTACTTCAGTCACTAAAGAAATTAATGGCCATGTATGAGAATTGCTTTAATTCTACTAAGAAAAACTTAATGTTGCTAGGTTAAATGCATTCATCTGCCATGGGAATCTGTGTCAGAGAAGGAGGTTCAAAACCACAAGCCAGATATAATGTGAGTCTTTCTTTGTTGATCAAACTATAGGAGACCAGGATTTAGGCAGCTTTAAGTTGTCCCCTTATTCATTAGATTGATGTTAGATTTGTTATGGTACACAGCAGATCATATAGTTAATTGTTTAGAATTTGGCCTAATGAATCCTTATAGGCGTACTAATCCTTTTCCAAAATCTACAGTTTGGGTGCAGATGTAATATACGATCCAGTATGCCTCCCACACCTTGTTCGAGTGCTTTCCCTTCTTCTAAACCAGGCAAACCCATATCCTGACCAGTGCAATGGTAATCATTCGGGCTCTACATTGGGAAGTAAATGTATTGGTGATGCTAAAGTGAATGGAACTCATCAAGCAAACACTAGCAATGCCGATGAATCTGATGTTGCTGTATGCAGAAGCACAGACAATGACGCTGCAAATGTTGGAATGAAGAAACTTCCTATGACTTTAATCGCTTCTGTCATTCGCAATGTCGACACATTCAATAAGTTCCTAGCATTGCTGGACGAGGCCAACCTTACCATCAAAGACCTAACTGAAACTGTTAGGCCTCTGAATTTTCTCCCTTACATGAAATCATATAATCGCAGCACTGTACGACTGTTTTCCATCTCATGTAACTAACTAACAAGCATCTATTGTTCCACACGCTCCCCATTGTTAAAGACTTTCGTGTCATTCTGACTTTGTGAGTTAATCAATGGTGGATATTCTTAACACAGTAAGTGATGAGCTCTCACTCCCTTATCTGAAAAAGTCATATCATCATATCATTGTTAAATAATCTTATTTATTTGACATGTCAACAACATGGTCTCAGAGTAGTTTCGTGCACATATTAAAGCTGGATTCTTTTCTCTATTAACAAAGAAATTTAACTACTTTATCTTTGGAAATTCTTGTACGCAGTGTGTTGAGATATATATATATATATATATATATATATATATAGGGAATATGAGACATTGTATGTGGGTTTATAAGGATTTGGGTTATTCTCTCTACTGTTAATTGATTTTGGAGTTGAACCCCAAACTACTTTATCATAGTATCAGGGTGGGTTACTCAAGTACACGTGTGAAACCCAAAGGCTACACGAACTCCACGACTACCTAAGTTGTTGTCCACGTGTTAGGTTTGAAGATTCGTCACACGTGTGGGGGCGTGTTGATATATATATATATATATCATCTCGGGAATACGAGACATTGTCTTTAGGTTTATAAGAGTTTGTGTCACTCTCTTTATTGTCAATTGGTTTTTGGAGTTGAACCTCAAACTACTTTATCACAATGTATATAAACGTTACAATTTTAGTCATTTATAACAAGTCATATATTTGACTACCTGTGATATCAATATTACATCGTTTATCCTGTATGTTGAAGATAGTTCGTTTTATCTTAAACTTAACATCAATGGTCATTTCTGTACAAGTCAACGTCCCAAAGACACCTTGGGATTTCCATTTCCTGGTAAAAAGTATGAATCTTGATCTTGCCTGAAAGCTTTGGTCTGAAAACGGTTAAGGTCAGCATTGCAGTTTTAACTATTTCACGGCAGTTAGTTCTGCAAGTTTGTTTTGTACTGAGTTGAACATTGAGATTGACGCATTGCCAACTCGGCTGTCTTCTTGCTCTGACATATAAACTAGGTTGGCCAAAGCTGAAGTCAATTCATTCAATCATAGATTTCACTTTTAGTTGCAGAGCTATCATCAGAGCTTTGCATGCACTTAACTCTGAGGCTCTGAGTCTCAAATTCCAGTTACTGTATCAAAGTTTGTGAATTATACTCCATACCCATTAGTCAAAGTTACCATGGCAGAGCTGAAGAACCAAGGAGAGGTTGAAGTGGAGCAAATTCATTTATGGGCTACCCCAAGATCACTGAGTACAAGCCTCATGTACTCTTTTGCTCAGGTGTCATTCCAATTTATCTGATATTATATTTCTTGCTACAATCAAGAAAAATATCAAAGTTGTGAAGATAGTCTTTCTTTCTTTTATGTGAATGAGAACTAGACATGAAGTGTTGCAACAATGGAGTTTGAGAAAAGGAGGAAAAAAACTGATTTATGAACTATAACAAGCCTTTGACCAGAAACTTTGGTTTTGGTGAAATATGATGAAGTTAACAGCATAAATTGATTACCTGTGTTGTTCTGGTGTGTTCATCATTGATGTGCTTTATTGATTCAGTAATGCATCTTCATTTTAGTGAGGAAGTACTAGTAACTGAGGCATTTATTGTTTTGTTTTGGTTTAGAGGGATGACATAGAAGTGCTTGATGAACCACTCTACTCAACTTTCCTTCGGGTGACAGGTTTCGATAGGCCTTACAGAGAGGAAGTACTTACCCAAATGGTATGTCACTGAATTTCCACATCTTTACGAGCTTTACTTCGCTAGACAACTTTGCTACTGTCTGCAATTCTGAATTGGTCCTTTTTTGTATGTGACCATTTGCATTCATTTCTCTGATCTCTATTTGTAAACATCACCATTTGCTTTTTTATCTTGATTATCTTTGTCCCTAGTTCGCATATTCCAAATGCTGTGAGTACCAGGAACCTGATGGAAATAAAGTCGTAAATGAGATCATTCTTGGTCCAGGAAGAAAGAAGTATCGCTTCTGTAAGGTGATAAGCTGTTTTCCTAGATTATAGTATAATGCATTCTGTGTTACCTTAAATGTCATGCTTTGTCCTTTCAATTCATGTTGTCAATTTCTTTACTCAAGCTATTAAATTTATTACAGCATGAAGAAAGTATATTTCTTAAAGATGTAAATTTATGACACATAGTCACATACAATATTCAGTGCATATCTATGTGGTTGTTTGATCTCATTTCTTGCACAACCCAAACTGAACTATACTGAAATGTGTCTGCATTTACTTATATGCTTAGTATCCATTTAAAGCACATTGGTTTTTTTCCTTAACTGAATCATTTCAAACTAGTCTTTCTATGTATTGGCGGATTTCGTAGTTAGGATTTATAATACTATTGTGTCTCTTGTAATCTACAGCACATAGCAACGAGTCCCTGGCTTACCAAGTGACTTAATGAAGAAAGGGAAGCACTTCATTTTGACAAGGAATCCCCTTGATATATTGGTAAAGTATCATTGAAAACTTCTAGTTGGTCAGTTGTATATCTTCAATAACAGTTTGAAATCTCTGTCATGGTCTTGTCACCTCCTCCTTTGCACCTGCTTATGCTTGCAATTGTTAACATAACATGGCTGAGTTTACTGATTCCACTATATTATCTCTTTTCACCCGTCCTTTGGCAAGGTTGTGTCTACATCCCTTGTTAAGTTGGGTTTTGCAGATCTTGCGTCTATCTACAGTGAGCTCTCTCAATTGGGGAGGCCCTCGCCTGTTATTGATGCAGCAGAACTTCAAGAAGATCCTGAGGTGTTGAGCTTTCTAAGTTTGAAGTTTCATGCTTCCATGATTTAGTGTTTTCATGATCTGTTTTTGGTTCAAACCTTTTTTGGGCATGTAAGAAAAAAAAATTCTTGAGATTTGATACATATTTGCTTGAGAACATGGTCGAAGAAGAATATCATGTTTAGGGGTGGGCATAAATCTCGTCCCGATTCCAGTGGGATTTGAAACTAAAAACACTCGTCCCGTTAGCAAAACAACGGAACGAGACGCGTGACTGAAATTTTGAGTCCTGTTAGGCCCGTCACGTCCCATCTAACTTTAAAAATTCATAACTAATTATAGAAATCTTATTTTCGAGAGATTGAAACGTCACTGCAATCCTTTTGACAGCTCTCCCTTACAAAGTTTGGTAGATTACCAGATTTCCACCAAATCCAAGCCCTTCTCTGTTGTTGTAGTTCTTCCCGAAGCTGATCATTTTGGATACCTTATAGGAGCTTGCCTCAAACTTGTTGAATCATTCATGAGCTCTTGTCACTTCAACCTGTAACTTTTCATTCTCACGTGTTAATTCCACATTAAGAAGTATTTGTCATTTAAGCTCTACTTGTAAGGTTCTGATCTTTTCATCACTTTCCACATAAGTATCTTGTGAACCCTGCAAAGAGATGTTATCATGCAATCTCCCCATCAAGTTAGTTCGCTTAATATCCCACTGTTTTTGATATGATTCAAGTGTTACCTCAAGTTTCTTCTTTTCACGGTTGACTTTCTCAAGGTCTGACTTCAGCTGATCATTCTCTTTTTGCACTCTCTTTGTAGCACTATACAGTCGGGTATAGATGTCTTCGACTTCACTTGTGACAGATCCATCATCAGAAACTTCCAATTCAACATCTGAGTTATCTTTATCAAATGAAACCATTAGAGCAAAGTGTTTCTTCGCAGATGGTGACTCTTCATCACTATCACTCCATGTCGACTTCATAGCCTTGTTATTGTTAGAAAGAGACTTCCTATTTCCACAGTTAACAGCAATATGACCAACACCACTACACATATGACATTTTGGGAAATTTTCTTGAAAAAAAAATCTTTTGAGAAAACCTAGTTTGATTCAAACCTCTCTCATTTTTATTTTTTGAAAAAAATAATCTTTTCCTTGATTTGAAAAATCTCTAGAAATACTAGAGGATGAATTTTTATTTTCTAAAAATTTTCTGAACCCTTCTGTAAGTGAAGCCATATCAACATGTTCAACGTCCAAACCAAACCTGCGACTGAAAAGTAAAAACTCAACGAAAGAAACACACGAAAATAGAAACCCAATCTTCCATTTCAAATAAAAAGAAGACGAAAAGAATTGAGGAAATACCGAGACGGTGAACGAAACTATTGAGATATCTATCCAGCAGCTGGGAATATGAGATCTTGTCTGTGGGCTTATAAGAGCATCTCCAGCAGCTTCCCTAAAATTTCTTCAAAATGGGGAAGCAAAAACCAAATTCTCCAAAAATATTATGCTTCAATTCCAACAGCTTCTCTATTTTGAAGATTTGACATTTATTAGAACAACAAAATATGGTACATCATAATTAATTATGACCAAATGAGATTATATATTTTATTGTAACAACAAAATAATTAATAAAATATTTTATTTTTGTAAAAATTTTGTTGGAGCCCGTGAAGGATTAAATTTTGGAGAATGAAAGCTTTGCTGCAAATTTGAAGAAGCAATGCTCATTTTCTTCTCCATCCCCATTTTAAGGAATGGGATGGGAAGCTGTTGGACCTAAAAACACTCAATATTCTTCAAATTTGACAAAATCGAAAAAATGGGGAAGCTGTTGGAGATGCTCTAAGGGTTTGAGCTAATCTTTCTATTGCCAATTGGTTTTGGAGTTGAACCTCATACTACTTTATCATGGTATCAGAACGGGTTACCCACGTTCACGTGTGTTAGCGTTACCGGCCACACGAACTCTACGTCATCCCTATTGTTGTTCACGTGTTAAGCTTGAAGATTTGGCACATGTGTGGGGGCGTGTTAAGATATCTATCCCACATCGGGAATATGAGACATTGTCTGTGGGCTTATAAGGGTTTGAGCTAATCTCTCTATTGCCAATTGGTTTTGGAGTTAAACCTCATACTAGTTTATCAGAAACAATTCAAGATTGATAAGAGAAGCCGTGCAAAAAGGACCTCAATATTTTGTTTCTGATAAAATAAGAGTTGGGAAATTTGCCTCATATTCCAAACAAAAACCCTGATAAAAATTCAATCTTACCTGGAGCTTAATCTCTAAAAAGTCTGACTATTCGATCGGGTCCTTTTATTTCAACTTCTTCCCCTTTCTCCTCTGCAAGCTTCGCTTAGTCATCACGCAAGCTCACACGTAAACAGTAATCTACCCCCGGTCCGCTTAATATATAGAGATTAGTAGCAGTTTCCCGAGGGATGACCGGATGAAAGTAGATTTAACAGAATTCTTATAAAAAAATGTGATTATGTGCTTAAAAATTAAACAATGTAAAGTACAATTGGGAGAGTAGAATAATACATGTTGCAATAAGATGGGAATGACTACTTACAGTTGCTCGAGTCACACCAGGAAGGCAGTAATCAGCATGAGGTGTAAATACACGGCCTTTCTTCACTAAAAACTGCAAAATCAGAGAAACTGCAAACGGTTATGCAATTTACATGGAGTGAGGAACTGACTATCAACAACATATCAAAGAAAATTACGTAATGTTATCAACTGGATTACATAAGAAGGGTGGGACTTAAAACTACCCAGCTTTCATACTGGACTAAAAGCTGAAAAACAAAACTATAAACTTACAATATTCCTAGCATTTGTTTCACACAACCATCCTTGTCAAGCATGATTGCATCATCAGCACTTGCATTATTGCCTTCTATCTGCACTAATGAAATGACTTCAAAAAATGCACATCAACACCTTGTTTTCTGATGAATAGGTATTAATCATGTAAATAGAACAAACCTTTGCAAGGATATTGTTGAGTAGGTTATTGTGGTGAATCTTTGAATCCAAATTCTGGTACCAGCAACAGAAGAAAAGAAAATCAATTTGATGAAACTTGTACTCTAACTCTACAAAGAAATGAAATGTCTTCAGTCTACGTCAAGGTTTACATGTACTATACTACTATTGCTGCATTGCACCGGCCATTGAACCATGATAAACAAGTTTTGAGAAAATCCGATAAGGGGCCAGAAACAATGCACTTTTTTCCACGCGTTAAACTTAGTCGGATGTGTGAATTGTCAAACATTCCTTTCCGAATAAGAGTTCTGAATATGGCTTCTTTGACCTGCAATGATGAAAATCCAATAGGGTACAAGGATCAGCCTAACTCCTTCCTGAGCTAACAAAGCACATTGAAGCAAAAGTCTCTACATATTGGATCAATACAATGAAATGAGCAGCCCTCACCTCTTCACAAGTAGGAACATTATTGAATGCCAGGCAAGTAACTTCTCATTTTCTGGAACTGGGAGTTCAGGTTCAGGCAAACCAGACTTCAGAAGGCATGATGTGTGGCTCATATGGCACCAAAGGAAGTTGTAGAATGGTAGACTTTGCTCAAGTACATCATACATAGGAAAAGGAAATGACTGAAATACATTGACAGATACATACATGGACACTACATTCTATCATGTCATAATTAGAGTTAACCTATCCACATGCTCTTTAGTGAAGATAAATTTATGGAAATAATGACCAGGTCCTTGATTAACATGAAAATTAGCATAATTTGAACATATGATAAACCTAATGTAACGAACGGCATAATGACATACCATGGGATACATTTTTTCTGGCTGAAAACATGTTGATTTATGCACACTTCCATACCACCATGGATCCCAAACGCCATCTACTGGTTTCGGACCAGCCTCCCGTCTAAATGTTTTACATAACAAACTTGTCATGTACACATTAACAGACATAAAGCTGTAGAAGAGCGCATTTTATGTACTTTTACAGACAAAACAGTAATTCTCAGTAAAGAAGATTAGTTACAGACAACTCCTTAAAGGAGAGTGATAATGTTACTTCAGATCACATATATGACAATGAAGGCCAAGAGAAACCTGCGCTAGGCATGGCTTGTGATTAAACAAACAATACGTTCCAAATATGAAAGACTGGCATACTTGAGCATCCTGGACTGAAAAGGGATATCTGTTGGTATTGGCATGGCATTCCTATACCACCTATAACAAAGTATCGATATGTATACATTTGTTATCTGATAAATTGTTGTTTAATTAATTTGCTGGTTTGGAAAGAATTATTGAAAGTAATATTGTGTAATTGAATCCTAACTTGGTTAGGATCATATTATCAACAAGTTCTCTAGCAAGGAAATGATTCCTACTTTGTTGAGATATTCTTTCACATTAATTAGATAATATCATGGGCTCTTATTATATGATTGTCACTTGATTAAGTTTCCTTGGTGGACAAGAACTATGGTTCGACACTAGAGGATGAAGCTCAATAAGAGAGGTGTTGTTATTCAAAGAAGATATCTTTTTGCACGCGTATTGTTTGACAGAGTATATTGTTCCGCTGCCATATACAAGTTTAACTATTCCAAATTAGAATGAAACAGGGGTAAATGAGTAATCCCTTTAAGGGAAATCTTGCAACAATGCTACGATACTGGAGGGCTAATGACTCGCGTTTCTGAAATTTTAATACTCCTTAACACTAACACCATCTCCGAAACTTTTAACATTTGAATTCGTATAAATCATCAACTCATGTACAACTCCGGACGTATGGTCTGAACCCTACCAATATTGTCCGACAACTCCAATCCTGAGTTTCTACTGGCAAAAATTAGGAAGTGCTTGATTGGCGATCAAGATTTTCTACCCTCTAACATATATTATCAACTTCATAAGTTGAATGCAATGTGAGTAGAAGTTAGTTGGCAGCGAAGAATGTTGAGGAAAAATGTTCTTATCGAGCTCGTATCCTTAATTTAGTGGGATAATTCAAAGAATCATAACCCATGTAACTACAGCTCTTGAATCTTGGTGTATAGTGTTGGTCCAGCTGGTCAAATTGGCCTAATCTTTGTTCATTATGAATTTATGATAGTCAGCTGCCACAAGCTTTCGTGTGGAATGCACCTCCACTTCATTGATTAATATTCTTCCTCACCAAAATCTTCAAAAGATGGATTTTTTCTGTGACAGTTTTGCATTCTTTAAAGGGCAATGTGCTGGTGGCCTCTGTGTTTTATCCACAATTGATATAGTTTGGTGGTATTTTTTCCAATACACTCCCTAGTGCTCTTCCCCTTTCTGCATTTCACTTCTAACTTTGTAAAGAAAATGACAGGTTCATGTTATTCTAGTTTCTTTTGTTTAGGATAAATGTTGTTCACACTCTTTCCACTTCGAAAAAAAGGTAATTTGCTATGCCGTGATGATATTGTTATTGTTCCGAATGTAATAAGTTTTTTTTCAGAGGTCTGCTTTAACCATTGTTTTTGACAAGATTAGCCATTCCAAATGAAGAGTGCCTCCACAGTCACTACCTCTCTGTCACTACTAAGATCCAATTGTCCATTAACAAGTGCTAATCAGCACTAATTAATTCATGAGCCTCTATAAATACCTACAATGGGGCGTGTCTTCCACAAGCAATCATCCAACTATCTCTTCTTTCTTCCAACATAGCAATATTTCTACACTTTTTAAGTTTTGAACCTCATGGCTGCCCAAGGAGCTCGTGACCAGACTCCCATTGCCCACATAGAGATTCCAGTTTCATTTCCATTAGCTACAGATCAAATCAGACTACCTCAACTGCCTGAAGAAGAAGAAGATATTGACTACTCTGAAAGAACACAATGGATTCGAGCAGCTGTTTTGGGAGCTAATGATGGTTTGGTCTCTGTTGCATCACTCATGATGGGAGTTGGAGCTGTCAAACAAGATGTGAAAGCAATGCTGCTAGCCGGGTTTGCCGGGCTAGTAGCAGGAGCATGCAGCATGGCAATAGGGGAGTTCGTCTCTGTGTACACTCAATATGACATAGAGATATCCCAAATGAAAAGAGAGGTGATGAAAGGGAATGGTGGAAGCGCAAGTGAGGAAGAAGCAAAGAAGAAGCTGCCAAATCCGGCACAGGCTGCCATAGCATCAGCCATTGCGTTCTCCATAGGCGCAGTCGTCCCTCTGTTGGGAGCTGCATTTATCGGCCAACACAATGTGAGGATGATTGTGGTGGCTCTTTTGGCAAGTACTGCACTGGTAGTCTTTGGAGGGATCGGAGCAAGGTTGGGGAGGACACCTATGATTAAGTCTTGTGTTAGAGTACTCACTGGAGGATGGATGGCTATGGCTATCACCTTTGGACTCACCAAGTTGATTGCCTCTGCTGGTTTAGAAATGTGACCAGTTTGCTTCAGTTCTTCCCGCCCCATGTTTGATCTTGTCGTTCTCGTGGTTGTGTTTTGCTAGCAACGGTGATGTAACATAATGAATTATGTATAAATAACGTAGGTAGCTTTGTGTTCTCAGTATTTCTCTATCTGGGTTGTGATGAGCAGTATTGAACCCTGTGTAGTTCTAAGAGGCTTTAAGCTATGAACACCATGAATATCAAGGTTATTCAGCGCTACATGATATGGAGTCACCATACTTTGTTCGAAAAAAAGACCAATATCATTGTATATGTTTTAATGACCACATTCATCTTGACAGTCTAACAAGTTTAGCAGCACAAAAAAATCATCCATGGTAGAAAAATGAATAAGGGTAACAAAGGGAAATATATGATATTCACATAAAAGCTCAGTTAATCTCAAGTTATCCTCCATGGGACTAGGCAGACATCAACACCAGAAACAAAAAGAGGGACATCAACTTCAGATCTCTGCAGCAAAACAAGCCACGAAGGAGAAACTGATAAACTGAAAAACCAAGGCAAGACCAAGAACCTTCCCCCAAGTGCAATGTGATAGCAGAAGGAAAAACAATGGAGCAGTTATTGAACTCATCATGAACTTCCAAACACCAAGTAGCATAATTTACACAGAATGGAAACACGCCACGAAGGAGAATCTGATAAACTGAAAAACTCTGCCAGATATTCATGTAAAAGCTCAGTTAATCTCAAGTTATCCTTTCATGGGACTAGGCAGACATCAACACCAGAAACAAAAAGCGGGGCATCAACTTCAGATCTCTGCAGCAAAACAAGCCACGAAGGAAAAACTGATAAACTGAAAAACCCAGGCAAGACCAAGAACCTTCCCCCAAGTGCAATGTGATAGCAAAAGGAAAAACAATGGAGCAGTTATTGAACTCATCATGAACTTCCAAACACCAAGTAGCATAATATACGCAGAATGGAAACACGCCACGAAGGAGAATCTGATAAACTGAAAAACTCTGCCAAGATATTCATGTAAAAGCTCAGTTAATCTCAAGTTATCCTTTCATGGGACTAGGCAGACATCAACACCAGACAAAAAGAGGGGCATCAACTTCAGATCTCTGCAGCAAAACAAGCCACGAAGGAAAAACTGATAAACTGAAAAACCCAGGCAAGACCAAGAACCTTCCCCAAGTGCAATGTGATAGCAGAAGGAAAAACAATGGAGCAGTTATTGAACTCATCATGAACTTCCAAACACCAAGTAGCATAATATACGCAGAATGGAAACACGCCACGAAGGAGAATCTGATAAACTGAAAAACTCTGCCAAGATATTCATGTAAAAGCTCAGTTAATCTCAAGTTATAATTTCATGGGACTAGGCAGACATCAACACCAGAAACAAAAAGAGGGACATCAACTTCAGATCTCTGCAGCAAAACAAGCCACGAAGGAGAAACTGATAAACTGAAAAACTCAGGCAAGACCAAGAACCTTCCCCCAAGTGCAATGTGACACAGATGAAAAGAAAAAACAATCGAGCAGTTACTGTCTTACTGAACTCATCATGAACTTCCAAACACCAACTAGCACAAGATTATGCAGAATGGAACTCGTTTACCGGTGTGATGTGGGGAAAGAGGCTCATGTGCACTTAAATTGCAGATGGCGTGTTCACACAAAAGACTCAATATTTTAAAGCTTGAAAATGCATGCCCACTAAGTAACACAGCAACCCAATCATGAACTGAAAAAGACCACAATTAGCAAAGATTCCTGCCAAAAGGTTGAGAACATTAATATCGCAGGAATCATAAAAACAGATAGCATGTGTGAAAGTAGCTTATAAGAGAAACATTACCGCTTGACTCCCATTTAAAGGTAATATACCGAAAACAGGGCAGCCAAATTGGGCAATCTACTTATAGAACCACTTTTCCACGTGAGAAGAACCAAACTCCCAATAGCGGACCCCTCACAATCTATACTCTGAAATACAGAACACGAAAGCAAACTTCCAATATTGCAATTTTCCAAGCAAGCATAGCATTTGAAGTCACCAATGCATGAAAGTCACAAATAACCACCAGCAATAATGGAACTCACGGAGCATAAGGCCAAATTCAAATGTGATTATCAAGCAAGCATAAAATTCCATCAGATCAAAACATCCAGTCGAGCATTTAGCAACAAAAACAGGAGTATCCATGCAATATTCGCACTTTCAAAATACTGGTCTAATGAAATTAGTCCACTCAGACATGATCAGAACATATCCAGAAGAAACTTCAATGCAGTACAGACAGTGAAAGCCAGTTGAGAAGCACCTTCCATTCGTAAGCTGCAATAGCACATTAACAAAATTCTGTAAGTACCAAACAAATTGTGGTGAGAACCAGTTTCATAAACTTGAGGAAATTTTATGTGACATACCACTCTCCAAAGCAATAATTCTAACCAGAACGGAAACTTCCTGTCCCCCGACGCTCATATGGACCAGAACGGTCACGGCTAAAACGATCGCTTCCAGAGCTTGAACGACCACCAGAACCAGACTCCCTGCTGCGGCCACTCCCACTGTACCTGTCTCCATTTCGATCAGGCCCACCACTGTAGCGGCTACCACCACCACCTCCTCCACTGTACTTATCATCCCTACCACCATACCTGCCTCCGCCACCACCTCCTCTTGATACTTCACTAGGGCACTCCCTTGCAAAATGTCCTGGCTTGCCACACTTGAAGCAATCTCCTCCCCCACCAGATCCACGTCCACCACCTCCATAATCACGACCACGGTCACGGTCGCGGCCGCCACGATCACGGCCGCGATCACCATCAAAATCTCTACCTGAACCTTGGTGAGGCTGAGCTTTATCAACAGTGATAGTTCGTCCATCTAAATCAATTCCATTCATTTCCTCAATTGCCTCTTCCATAGCTTTTTTATCATCAAAAGTGACAAACCCAAATCCACGAGAGCGTCCCGAGAACTTATCAACAACAACCTATGTCAAAGCAAGATAGAAACTTAACTGTCAGATGTAAAAGATAAGAAAAAGAAATACCAAATTGAGCAAAGCACAGATCATTAGCACCTGACTTCAACCAAAACAAATCACAATTTCCCATATGTAATATCATGGATATATCACTCATACACATTACCAATTTCCCTTCTGAATAATAAAACTATCATGAAACACAATGACCATTCAACTATCTTCAGAAACCAACACCAGATGTCATCATCAAGGGACAAAAAGGTTGTCACAAACAAATGCTTGATGAAACTACATATCAATATTTCCTGAAACATAACAACAACAAATACATACCTTGGCTTCAACAAGCTTTCCGTACTTGTCAAACGCTTCTTTTAGACTCCTATCAGAAGTAGACCAGGCAAGACCACCAATAAAGCAACGGTACTCGGGTTCTTCCGACATTTTATAAACTGCAATCCAATCCAGAAAAAAAAAACGCCATCAAGGCCATAGTTAAGAACAACACAAACCCGATTAGAGGCTATGCTCATATGCATAATACAACTCAACACAACCACAAATGACTTCATCTCATCAAACAAGTATCAGCCTTTTCTTCTTTAACAAATTGTAGGCTTTCTAACAGTAATTAACAGTAATTAAAAAAATCAAGATCTGAACCAAACAAAACACATGCAAGGCTAAACTAGCAAAAATTCAAGTACATAATTTCATCAATAATCTAAATGAATTCGAACCCAGAGAGGGTTGAATTTCACATCAGCAAAGCAAAAACCCAACGAAATTAAAAGCACAAAACTTTCAAGATTATCGAATAGAAAACTGCGAATTGCAAGCCCAGCGAGGCAATTAGAGTAAACAAGGGTTGGAATTTCATACCTGCGAAGAGAAAAGCGAGAGCTGATAGAGAGAGGCTGAGGAAGAAGAAGAGAGGGTTTGGCTTTTTTCTATATCGGATTCGACTTTGTAAACAAGAAAAAGACCTAAAGGAGACTAGACAACACCGGGAACCGGGTCAACCCGGTGTCTCATTGGCCCGCGTGGTTTTAAAATATATATATATATATATATATATATATATCAACTAAATAATCTTTATTTTACCGTGTGGATCTTACCCAATTTTTTAAGAAACAGAACCTAATAATCCTTATTTTGTTTATTTATAAAGATGAACATTCGATAAATATATTTGTTTTATTTTATTATGGTTTGAAATTAATATTTTGGATGGTGAGGTTTGGAGACTCTTTTTTGGCCTTATAATGGTGTTTATACACTCTATTGTCAATGTGGAGATTGAGAGCTTTACTTGATGGTTGTGCTGCAATGATAGATAAGCTGCGAAATATGAAGTTTAGTCATATATTCAAAGAGAGGAAATTTTACAAACCATACCTAAACTAAGAGTCATTCACCACTTTGATACCAATTTCAGGTATCAGATCAATACCTGAACATTACACTACCAAGAACTTTTAAGACGTGCGGTTATTGACGGCATCAAATGTCTACTTTTTAACCCAGTACTCTGGTTCTCTTCTCTAAATTTTCATCAAATGTAATCCCAAAACGTCCAAATTCTCAATCTTAATCAATGTAATCGAGAGCATGTGCAACTATGGATTCGAGAACATATACATCACTCGAGATGCTGTAATTAAGTGATGTCAAAAGAACATTTCTCCGAGCAGCATCCTTCTGTACAAATGATAGAGATGAAATCTCAGAGAAAGGCCCAAACGGAGTCTGCCCAACACTCCCATGTGTAATCCACCAATGTAGTATTGTGCCTACATATGAGTCGGTGACACTCCCCACATACTCTGCAAAATCGAACCAACAAGTGGTCTCTCAAGCTCCCTCGTCTGTGTAAACACATGGCGGCCATTACAGCTATAATCACTCACAGTCTGCGTGTTCTTCGTCCTCACTGCAATCACCATATCCCTAAACGCAACAGTCTGGTTATACCTATCGAGCAGCAACAACATGTTGTAGTCCAAATTAAACACATACACAGTAAACACCCTTCCAAAATCCTCCTCGGGAAACCCTACCACCCTCCTAAACTCCTCAGCAGACTCAGACAATATCTGATGCAGTCTCTTTGAATCCAAATCCTCACTCGCAATCAAGGTATGGTTATCAAACAAGAACCTCGACGTGTACGAATTAATCGACCTGGCAATAGCAAACGAACATATCGAGCAATCCGAATAATCAGACAATATCTGACGTGGAGGTGGAGGGAGTGCTTGACGGCGATAAAGTAAGAGGAGTCGGAGGCGGTGATGACGTGGAAGTGATCAGAGGTTGGGAGGCGAAGAGGAATGAGGAGGGAGGAAGGCGGAGCCGACGAGGCGGACGTGGAGAGAGTGAGGGAGAGAAGAGGAGAGACATTTGATGCCGTCAATAACGACATATCCTAAAGGTTCTTGGTAGTGTAATGTTTAGGTATTGATCTCATAGTTTTAAAAATTGGTATATCAAAGTGATGAATGACTCTTAGTTTAGGTATGGTTTGTAAAATTTTCGCATTCAAATAATGTAATATGGTCGCAGATGCTTTAGTTAAAAACAGTAGAAGTCATGATCTTGGTTATATCAGATTTGCTAAACCCCTTGCTCATGCTACTCGAGCGCGGAATGTGAAGCTTAGTCATATATTCAAATAATGCAATATGGTCGCATATGCTTTGGCTAAAAATAGTATAAGTCATGATTTGGGTTATATCAGATTTGCTAAACCCCTTGCTCATTCTACTCGGGCAATGTTGGATGATCCTGCTAGTGTTACTAAAGTAAGGAGAACTGATGTTTGTTCCATTCTTTAGTTTTTTAGCTTTTTTCCTTTTCATTTGGGTCTCTTAGGTCACTCTTGTAACAAAAATACACGTTTGAAATTAACTAAGAGCATACAATAAAAATATTACGTGAACTAAAACATGTATTTTATGTAACTAGAGAGATTTCTGCTCTATCATAGGATATGATGGTTCACGACTTAGATGAATAGCATACCATATAGTATAACAGTTAAACCCATGTAATTAGTACAATTTTTGTTTTGTTATTTTGTAGCCAACAGTGTTTTGTTCATATTGATATTGGTATTAGGCAACCTAAACTTAATTACTCTTGCTAAAAAAGTTTTGGATTATCCTGCGAGATTAGTGTTTTGTTCATATTGATATTGGTATTGGGCAACCTAAACTTAATAACTCTTGCTGAAAAAGATTTGGGTTATCTTGCTACATTAAGGCATATCACGTTGACATTCTTCAACCAAAAGCATGTTTCTATGATTGAATTGATATGTGGATTCACAATGTTGTTATAAACAATGTTAATCCATCGATAAAACTTTTAGACCTCGTTTGTTTCGTGAAAAGTGTGCATCAAGGCAGGAAAGTTGTTCATTTTTTGCGTTTGGGAACGCAAGAGTAAATAAAAGACTATCTTGTATGATGAGAAAAGTAGGGGAGATTGTTCCTTCCAAAATCCAAGGGAAGCAATTTTTTCCCTCTTTCCCAACATTTATTACTCACCTCATAATCTTCTCAAAAAATTTCATTCCCGTACACTTTCTGTTCTCATGAGAGAGATGAATGACTACTTTCCTTTCTATAAACCAAAAGAGACCTTAATTGATTTAGTTTCACACGTTGCCTCGATAGTTACGAATGTAATCTATCTCAGAAATCTTAGTCATGACTAACTCATAATATTAAACAAGAAAAAGACAATCATTGTATTTTATGTTTAAACATCTCTTAGTATTCAATCGACCAATCTTATCAACACAAAAAGTATTTTCTTGTTCATTCAAACTCACTCTTTCACCTTTAGAAACGAAAAAACTATAAGCGCCACTTTTATTGAACGACGTCATAAACCCCAAGCTACCTCGTCGCATCTCTTTTCATCTTTATTTCGATCGATCTGATTGATGCCCCTATCTTCTTCACCACCGTGTCAACCATTGAAGATGTTATAAAGTCTTTCACATCCTCCCTTGATCTTGCAAGTTGTGGTGTCATAGATCTGTTCTGAAATCGTAAACCGATTGATATCCTAAAAAAGTCGTCTCAATCATTTCTGCTTGGGCCTTTGGTCAAGGATCTTGTGGAGGTGAATGATCTTCGCCAATTTTTAGATTGCTCATTATTTGAAGAGGCTGCGAGGAGGTCAGTCCAGCTAATAGATCTGGACTTAGGTTGCAACACGTCTAAAAAGTCAATTTTTTTAGACATACCGTGTCAGGCGCGTGCCGCTGTGTCTGACACTCCGACACTTTGAGATTAGACGTGTCCGTGCAACATAGTCAAAAATTGTGTGATTGGTTAGTATTTACCCCTATAGTTAAATTTTTGAACGCAAGCTTTGCTTCAGCGTAGCCAATTTGAACATCATACTCTCAATTTTCACTGTCTTCTGTAAGGAAGCTAGCCTTTGCCGTTGTGTTATTTCTTACGAAATTTTAACATATTTTGCTATATGGAAATGGATATAATTTTAACAAAGCTAGTTTTCTCCGTAACACATCAAATAGTCAATCTACTTAAAATTTCACTGAAGGATTTCATTGTTGCTTTAACAGAAAATGCAACAACACAATAGTAGAGATACTTTGGAACTGGCGTAGACCGTAGATTCCTTTACCTTCCATCTTGTTGGGTTTCTTAATAGCTTATGGTGATGCACTAAGACAAAAAAAAGTATTTTAAGAAAGGTAATTGCAGTGAATTTTATACTTTGAACTTGCCATGTGATAGGCATAATAGTCAAAGGAATGTATGAACTTTGGGAAGTAGGAGGTAGCTATGAGGAGCTTGAAGAGTCTACGAAATTACCCAGATGAGCGGAAATTGCCGTACCTAGAGTCAGACAGTACTTTCAAGATTAATGTGGACACATTTGGTAAGGTTCTCAGCCTCTAGGAACAAACCCAACACATTAAGGGGTTTCACCACTTCCCTTTCAAGGTGAGATTCTTAATGAAGCTTTGTTCTTTGGATGTTATTTAGGATAGATTTTCCATTACATGATCAAGCTGTCATTTCTGGAATGATATGCTCTTGAAGTATTTTTAGCATTACAGCATCCATATTTAACTGTAGATATTGATTTCAAATCATCTTCGTTGTCACTAATAGTGGGGATTGTTTATGATCAATTTGAGGCAGGGTCGAGTTAATTTGAGAAATCCAGAGCACAAGTTCTGGCTCATGGAAACTGATAATTATGGAGCGAACAATGGTCTTCCACCAATTGTCGCAAGAAGAATATTTTTTGGTAGGGAGATTGGCGGTGCTGATAGAAAGCTATTACCAACTTCTGAACTGAAAAGCCGCACTTATCTGGGCCCAACAGCCATGGATGCAGAAATCTGATTCCTAATGGCGAATCAAGCATTAGCCACACCAGGGAAGCTTGTTTACGACCCCTTTGTTGGCACTGGGAGTATTCTTATTGCAGCTGCTCATTATGGAGCAATGACAATGGTTCACACTTGTCTCTCTACATAGTCAATTCTGAGTATTGTTGCAGTTTAATACTTTTATGCCTGGCATGCTTCCTAAATTTTCAGGGTGCAGATATTGATATCAGGGTGGTACGTGATGGGAAAGGCCCTGATTGTAACGTTTGGAGCAATTTCAAGCAGGTGAATATGCTTTATGAGATTTGAGTTTTTGGCTTGCAATGTTCTGTTTCTCTAATAGTTAATGAATTTTAAATTCCATCAGCACTGCAATACTATGCTTATGATGATGAACAGTATATGTAACACTCTTTTGGCTGCTCACAATTTTTGTTGCTTGAATAAATTATAATTGATGTACTTATTAGTCCGCAACCTTTTGCAGTATGGACTACCCATGCCGATTGCTTTGTTAAGGGGCAGATAGTAATCTTCCTCGGTGTTCTGGGTTGAAAGAGGTACTTTCTCTATTTTGTGTTCTGATGTTAACGTGAGCTCCTTCCTTTTTCGTGTTGATTTACAGGCTTAATTGAACTAGCATTCTGCCTTTTTTCTTTTCTTTCAGTGTCTTCAAATTTTGGTAGTAGTGTTTGGATGACAGTGTAGTAGTTAGACTGTAGTTATGTAGTAGCTCCCCATCCGTCTTGTTAACATATGTTATTGAATTCTTATTCTCAACATTATCGTCTTCTGAAAGTAAAAGCATCTTCCTTTGTATTCACCAGACTTATTCCAATAAGTATCATATCCTTTCTCTCCGTTTAAAGATGGGATCAGAAAACACTGTTAGAAGGGCTAGGTATGGTGCTATGTTAGATATTCAAGGGAAGATGACTTATCTTTTAAATACTTGTTACTTACCCATAAGCATTAGTTGATCAAGCATTTAAACCATGTGGTTCTTTCGGTGGAGAAGTATAAGTGCCATGTTTGGCATCTTCTAGGCACTGATAACCTTGTTTGTTTGGTTGCTGTAGGTATTTGATGCCATAATCTGTGACCCTCCTTATGGTGTTTGTGCCTGTGGGCGCAAATCCGGCGGCCGGAAGTTGCTCAAAGGGGTTGTTGGCCCTTACATTGTACCTGATGACAAGAGAACAGGCCACATACCATCAACTGGTGCTTACACCTTGGTTGAGTATGTGCATGATTTGCTTGACCTGGCTGCCAGGATGCTTGTAAATTGTAATGGGTGGAAGGCTTGTGTTCTTCTATCCTGTTTTGACAGAAGACGAAAATACAGAAACTCATTTTCCGGAGAACCCGTGTTTCAAATTGATTGCTTCACCATGGTTAAGACGAGTCAATACCCTGAAGAAGTTGCCGAAGCAGCCAGAATTAAGCACATCGACTTCAAAGGGAACCATCTAAAGTGGTTAGAAGATGAGAACGATTTTGTAGCAACTATGTGTTCCTCTCAAATGAACTGATTTCGGTTTGTTGTATTGTTGTAAGCTAATCTTCTGAAAGACCAATATGATTTTTTCTTTGATCTGCTTTCGCGTTAGTCTTGATACTATAATAATGAAGTTTTAACTCTTACAAATTAATTGAAAAAAAAGAGTAAAATGCCCTACTCCCAAGCACAAAGGGGAAGCAGCACCCAGAAAGAAAACAGGGCTAGCTAGAAAGAAACAACAAAGAACTAAGCAGCAAACTAGAAACGGGCAGGCATCACTTCTCAAGATAGAGATGATAGAGGTCGGGGGCCTAATCTGAGCTCATAGACATGTATACGGTACACCAATTCGCTATCCAATTGAAGCCTGCTGGTTAGAATCAAATTTGTTGCTTAATAAATTTGTGACGACTGTGGCAGTGTGCCCTTGAGTGGATCTGACCATGTCTGCCCCATAAATCGACTAAACATTTAGAAGACTTCATTCCAGGAAACTTAAAGTGAACTTTTACTTTGCAGTGATCTGTATGTGAACTCTGACAAACCATTACCTTCTGGTTCTGCATTGCAGCTTCGCGTCAGAGGATCTCTTGAATATAGGGTACCGCTTGTTATGAGGAATTTCCCACATAACTTCAGATCATATTGAAGATGCTAAACAATCAATCGATTGTTCCAATCTTAAACCAAGTAAGGAAATGCGGTCCATATTGAATCATATACACCAAAACTCAAGCAACTTGGAGATCCCAAGCATGCTCCAATCTTTCAACTTACTTTGTCTCGTGGCTCTCTTCAATTTCTACTATCAGTGTGACAGAACTCCTTTTCTCTACTTACCCGTCAGTTCTTGAATTTCCTGCTATCTCCTCTGCTCCATTAGTATTTTCAACATCAACATCTATCACATCATCTTCCTTGGTTCCTCATCTATCTCTATAATCTCCTCTTTCGCTTCAGTATTTTCAACATCAACATCTATCACATCAACTTCCTTAGGTTTCTCATCTGGCTCCATAATCTCTTCATCTTTCGCATCAGTTATTACCTGTAGAAGTTCTAACGGTGTGGCTGCTGGATCTAGCTCCCGGCAACCCTTTGGAGCATTTGATGCTTCTAGACCTGTATGCAAATATGAAGGAATTTGATGAGAGAATCGGAACATCTCTTCTCTAGGAATCCTCCTAACTTCTCTTGGATCCAAATGTCTGTGAAACACCGACTTGAAACCAGCCACTTTCACCAGAGGAGTTACAGTTACACCTAGTTCTTCATTATAGTCTTCAACCACTTCTACCATATCATACTTGTGCTTTACTTTGTCGGCTGTCAATTCATTCCAGTCAGGGGACCAATTCCTATAGAGAGCCCAAACATCACCCTTCTTGGGATATATACAGATGATCCCTCTTGCACCTTTTGTCCACCGAACTTTGTGCGAAAAAGAATTGAGTGATTTGTTGATTTCATACTTGCCAACTCTGAAATCTCCACATGTTTTTGCGAAACCAGAAGCAACCCAGTTTAGAGGGCCCAATTCACTATTTGTTCTGGAGTTAAGCCAACTGAGCCGCACTTTGAATGGGTTTACAGATATCACACTATGAATTATGGCATAATATCGAGGCATCCCATCATCGCCATCATATGCGGCCCAGACCTGATTTTCTCCAAAAGACTCCTCGGTTCGGTCCCTATCAAAATCATGAAAATCTGAATCTGGCACGGTTAAGGTCATTGCTTCCAAGGTTTCTGCATCTGCCGTGTCACTAGAAGTGCCGGACTGTTTCCTTTCACTAACCCCATTCCTCTTATCCACTGGCACACCAGACTTGTTCTGATCACACTGCAAATCGATGTTTTTCAAAGATTTCTCCGTCTCCTTCCCATTTTCCGCAACTTTGACTGCAGTTTCACATTTCTGCTCATTCAGTTTCCTGAGAAGTTCCTTCCTAGCCTTGTTCGCCAGTATTGTCTGAACTTCAAGCACAGAAAAATCCCTTATGATACTGAACTTGGTGGATTCATTGACCCTACCTGACTCAAAATTAAGCTGTGTAGATCCAAAAAAGTTAGCAGCTCCAGCTACCCCACCCATTTGGTTTGGAACGTCCATTGGAGGCTTGTTGCTACCACCAAAATCATCCATCCCTTTTCTTCTCTTTGCTGCATTAGATGAAGCGCCAGTAACTTTCTTGGAGGAGGCTTGATGCTTCCTCCACAATGCCTCCTCTCTTTTGTTTTCCGCCTGTGCTTCCTCGCGCTCTCTCTTTGCTTTCTTGTATGCCTGTTGAACCACACTTGCAGCTTGGGCGGCTGAAGAAGCATCAGTTGATTTGGAGAAGGGACCCCATTGGAAGTTTTTTTGGTGATATGATTCAGTGAACCCTGCAGCTCCTCCTGTATCTCTACTTCTTCCTGTACTAAACGAGCTTTTCTCATGATTCGGATTCCATGAGGTGGATGTCTTGGAGGCACCTGTTGGCGGTGGATCTATTTCCACTGCGAAAAATGCTTCGTGGCAGTTAGGGCAAAGCAGGTTATGGTTAAGATAAACTCTCATGTACTCATACTGCATCCTACACTTGTGACACACAGTCCAAAACGTAGTGTTTTTCGGTTTAAAAACTGAAGCAGGCGGAGGAGCCGCGCGTGAACTACTACTACTACTCTTTGCTGAACTTTTGGTGAAATTGTAGAACCCGTTGGCACCAGCAGTGAACTGTGACGTCGAACCGTTTGCCGCCTTCCTCCTCTGGTCATATGCCTTCCTCCTACCCTTATCAGACAACAGACTCCACGCCTCGGAGAGCAACTTAAACGCTCCCTCAGCTCCTACAGTCTTGTTCTTATCCGGGTGAAGTATAAGAGCTAGCCTCTTGTACTGTCTCTTCACCGCCTCATCATCCGCTCTTGGGTCCAAACCAAGCATCCCATACCAATCTACTTCCCCATTAATCCTATTCTCTGCAGCAACAACTACATCAACCGCCGCCATCAGTTGGGGAATCCCATCAAGACCCGGAAACAAATTCTGGGCCTTGACAGCAAATTTCTTAGCTCCCGTTACATCTCTGGCCGCAAACTTCCTCTCCGCTATCTCTTTAGCCCTAATGGCCTCATCTTTATTGCACTCCATACAAATCTGATCTACAAATCTAAAGCAACACAAACTACATAAGATTTCATGAACATGACTGTTCACTAGTGAAAGTGAAGCCCAGATTGTCAAAAAAGCAACAGATCTGCCCTAACCTACTGAACCCATCACAGATCTGATCTTACAAAAATGAACTGAAATTGCAAAGAGTGATAGAGAAAGAATAATTTACCCCTTATTTTTCGGAATCGCAGAAGCCTTGAACAGCCCTGGTCAACGTAAATATTATACGAGTGAGAAAAAGATCTCAAGAGCCATTATTCAAATACCCCACCCGGCCCAATATTACCACACCGCCTAGCCCATAAATATTAATTAAACCAATTTAACTTACTGAATCGTTTCAATAAATCCTGCAATTGCCCTTTTATATTAAATTAGATAATGTAGATAAATTTATACAAGGACAAAATTATAAAATGTGAGGGTTAAAAACAAATAACTTAACTTTAAAATAATAATTCTTATCATTGAATTTACATCCAAGAGTGATTGATCATGATTCTCTTAATCATTTACTGACCAACTCAACATTACTGTTTGTATATAATTATATGCATATTGTAATATAATAACTCTGCTTCATTTTGCAATTTGTAAAGATACATGAGCTTTAGATTGTGTCTGAGATTTCATCCCTCCTTATGATTTTTTTTTGTGTGGTCTTTTTCGAATTGTTCATTCTGATGACAGCTACATATTTTCATTTCCATTTTTCACTTCTCAAAAATAGGCCAAACACGAAGATACAGAAGGCTACCAGACTACCACGATAGGTAACTAAGCCAATAACATTAATTTGTAACTAAGCCAATTTATTAATCATTTGTTTTGTGCAGGTTTTCTACATTCGGTTGTGACCTTGACTGGAATCATTGATACGCCAAAGCCTGCAAGACTGTTGGAGGTTTTTATGTGTACCGGGATGGTGGAGTAAATTGTGCTCCTAATGCTTACGCTTTTACGTACTGTGATCGTTAAGGCTCTGACACTCTGGTTGCAGATCTAGACCCTAATTTACATGGGATAGCCAAGGAGTTTGAGATGGAAAAGACGAGGGAAGGGAATGTTTGAGGCCTTTGCAGGGAAGGGTGTGTCTTTCTAGTTCAGCGTTGTTTTGAACATAAAAAGCAGGGCATGACCAAGGGGATATACTGTGTCGAATTATTCATTTATCAAGTAAATCTTGGATTTCTGCCTTACAGAATTTCATGACTTCATGACTCATTTATATCGAGCGTGCTTTTCGTAGGAATGTTTTTCTCATTAAATTCTTTAATGTAGGGAAGAGTGACTACATGTTTTTTCCTATGTCAGAAGGCAGTTGGAATATCTGAGCATAATTCTTTTATAATTTTCTATTCAAAGTTTTTAATTTTATGTTGAAGTGAAGGATTTTGGATTTGTTCATCAATGCATTTAAAATTGATTGTGAATTTCAAGATTTGAAAGAAAAAGTAAATTTAACTGGCTCATCAAAAGGATAAGAATACCATCGTATTCTGTGGTAAAGGGATAGAGAAGAGTTATGAAAGGAAGACCCAGAATTATTTTATCAGTTAAATTTTTTACTAAAACAAATGAGGTTTTAAAACAGACATTATTTTAGCATATGTGTGCTTTGGGAATTTCATATTTAATATCCATTTTAGTGTCATTAGCTGATCTAAGTGATTCTTTTGTTTTTTAAAAATATTTGGAAGGAATCAATCATTCTTGGATGCGATTTAAATCTGCACCTGAATCGATGAGTGCAGTGGTGACTAGTTGGAAATTTTCAATTCGCAGTTGGATTGTAATGTATCATTTCTTAAGGTTAATTTGTTTAATAGTACTGATGGTAGTATGTGCTGAATTACATTCATCGTGAGGTGTGAGTAATTCGAGAGGATTAAAATTATCAGGGGTTTGTTGTAATTTAAGAAATCAAGTATCAATTTTTAATATGTTTACATCATTTTTGATATCATTATTATCATTACTAAGTTCTTTATGTTGTTGTTGTAATATATGTATTTGTGTTTTTATGGACCTAATTTCTTGTTGTAAATCTTGAATGGTGACTTCTTTGTTTTTATTCTTAAATCGATCAAATGTTGTTGTAAGAGATATTTGTGATTGAGGAGTTTTAATAGCATGTTCATCAGTGATTAATTTTTTTAGTTTTCTAAGATATTCTGCTTTAAGGTCTGGATTATCAATTTTTCCAATTAAATCTATTAATAATTCTTCTTGTTCTTTTTGCTTAGAAAACACATTAATTGATTTACAACAGGTATCTTTACAACCAAATGAAACATCAGGCGACGAAGAGTCATCTGATTTAGAAGAGGAAGAACTGGTTGGGATAGAATGATCTTGATCGGATTCGATTTCGGAGTCTGTGTTTCTGAGTTCTAAAAGTTTGATAAATTTGTCTTGTTCATCTTGACTGATTTTTAATTGTTTAATAGTATTTTTGATTGGACAGTTGTTGGCAAAATGACCTGGTTTGTTACATTTATAACATTTTGATTTATTTTTATCATGGATTTTTTTCTTTTGTGAAAGATGTTTTGGACGAGATTGTTGAAACTTGTTTTTAGAATAAAATTTATTAGGTTCAAAATTAGTTTTATATTTGGAGTAGAATTTATTACGAATGAAGTTTTTTGTAGGATAATGACTCTTTTTCCTTCTAGAAGGAGGAAGTGAAGGTAAATCATATTGTTCACAAAAGTTACCTAATTCGTATTTAGCTGTTTTCTTATCAGTTTTGATTTGAGCATTTATTTTCATGTCTATACACATTTTTAAACCTTCTTTTTGGATGACTGTGATTATGTTTCCGTAGGTAAGTGAATCGTAATTAATATGTTATGATTCGTTACTAAGAACTTGTCTTATTTTATGGGCAAATAATTTAGGCAATCCATTTATGAATTCTTCTTTCCAAAATGATTGGTTGCTATCATCTCTGAGCATTACTCGAGAAATAAAGACATCTTTGTACCATTTGAAATCACTCAATGTTGGACATCTGAGGTTACTTAATTGATCATGAATTCGTGAAATAATCTAACTAGGTGTACCAATAAAATGTTGAATAATAGTATAGAATAAAGTGTTTACTGCATCAGAAACACTCATTCCAATGCTTTCATCAAAGATGGGGTTGCCAACTTCATCATGTTTGACTGCATGTTTAATGACTGGTCGTGACTCTTCATTTAAATATTTTTCCCACCAAGAATGAAGCATTCCTGTGAAGCCGGTGGCCAGAATGCCAATAATTTCAGGTTGACTGAAATTATGATTTGTGACATAACTATTGGCGGTCATGGACATGTGATGTAATTTGTTTAAAATTTCTTGTTCAGTCCATTGTTTAAATGGTTTTTTCATTGGATGTTTAATTCTGGATAATTGAAGATTTTGAAACGTTTGGTTTATTCTGGAGGTTGTACTAGAATCACTATCAGAAGAATTTGATGTTTCATCATTAGTGTAGATTGTTACATCCCGGACCATCTCCGCCGTAGCACGATATTGTCCGCTTTGGGCCCGCCGACCCTCACGGTTTTGTTTCCAGGAGCTCTCAGAGCAACTTCCCAGGGGAGTCACCCATCATGGGATTGCTCTAAGCTTAGCAAGCTTAACTACGGAGTTCTCATCCCCTCCAAAGCCACTGAGCTCCCAAAAGGCCTCGTGCTAGATGGGTGTCACCGATGTACATATATGGTACATCACCCTCTCCGTTGGTTGGTGTGGGATGTTACATCCACCCCCTTAGGGGCCCGACGTCCTCGTCGGCACACTCGCACCCCTCGGCAGAGTGGCTCTGATACCAATCTGTTACATCCCAGACCATCTCCGCCGTAGCACGATATTGTCCGCTTTGGGCCCGCCGACCCTCACTGTTTTGTTTCCAGGAGCTCTCAGAGCAACTTCCCAGGGGGGTCACCCATCATGGGATTACTCTAAGCTTAGCAAGCTTAACTTCGGAGTTCTCATCCCCTCCAAAGCCACTGAGCTCCCAAAAGGCCTCGTGCTAGATGGGTGTCACCGATGTACATATATGGTACATCACCCTCTCCGTTGGTTGGTGTGGGATGTTACATAGATGATTGAAATTTTGTTACTGGGTTCAGACTTTAATTCTTTTAACATTTGTTCAATTCTTTGGGTGGTAGAGATAGGTTTAATTGTGGGTTTACTAAGGTTACTAAAGTGAACTAAAGGAGGTTCAAATTGTTGTTGAGGAAGTATGCTTACTTTTGAACAGATTGTATCGATTTTAGTTTCTATTTTATCAAGTTGGTGACCAATCGTGACTAAACTTTGATTAGAATAATTATTTTGTTCAATAATTTTTTTATGATCTGTATCATATTTTTCACCAGGAATTTAAAATGATGAAGCCATGACATGTGTATGGAGGTGATCAATAACTATAGTTTCAACTGGTGGATGAGTGGAGGTGATTATTGAATTGATGGTTTTCCATTTAGATTTAGTTAACGTTTGTACTTTTTTGTTTAATAAGTCGATATAATCTAGAAATAATATTTTAGGTTGATTTTGAAGCATATAGTGTTTCTAATTTTGAAATAGTTGTTTTCTGTGTTCAATTAAAAGATATTGTTGTCGATAAAGATTACGACGAGGAATGATTTTGTTGGATTCTAAATCTTGGTCTAATCTGGTGTAATTAATTTGAAATTGTTAGTGTATTAAGTTGAGGGTTAATTGGGGGAATAACCTCAAAATCTCCAGTTGTAGGGGTAGGAGAAGTATCCCCTTCCTCAGTTGGATTTGAGATGTCAGTTTCCACATAATAAAGATAGCTGACTTGGAAAGAAGTGTTAATATGTTTAATTTTTGTATTTCTTCTTCTAATTCCTTGATTCGTAAGTTTTTAATTTCTCTATCGAGTTCGTTATCTCTTCTAGAGATTGATGAATCAGCTAATGTAGAGCCGACGAAAGAATGTTTGGCTGAGACGAAAGAATTGCAAGACGATTGACCTAATTGTCTTGAAGATTGCCCCAGCTCTTGAATTCTGGGATGTTGAGTGTGGCTGGAATTAAGGAAGTTTATTTTTACTGTGCCATCATTGGATTGTTGAATGAAATTTAAATCAGATATATTATGTTGAATGTTGATAGGATGATTTTCACAAGGGACCATTCTGAAGGGAGTTGAATTTCTGACCACTTGATTGTTTGTGAAACTCTAATATTGGCGTTGTCGTGGCTACTTTGAATTAATAGGGTTTGATTTTTTGGACTTTTACTTACAGTTTGAAAATTCATGTTTGTTCCAGTGACTTTGTAATGAATTCTGTAGATTAAGGCAAAAGGTTGTGTTCCTTCAAGAACATTATAACCAGAAGTTTTAATGTTTAGTGTTAAGGCTTTTAATATATAAGGATCACTAAGAATGATTGTGAAATAAGGATAGCAATCAAAATGATTTGGACCATTGAAAATGCTTGATTCTATTATGTCAAGGGTACTGTGATTGAAGTCAGTGAACCTTACATCTCTTAAACATAATAGGACAGAGGCATTCAGACATTTTCGGGTTAAAGGTTAAACACCAATCTGAACTTGATTCTATTATGTCAAGGGTACTGTGATTGAAGTCAGTGAACCTTGCATCTCTTAAACATAATAGGACAGAGTCATTCAGACATTTTCGGGTTAAAGGTTAAACACCAATCTGAACTAGTCCAATATGAAGGAAATTGTGACTGTCTTTTTTGTGTTTTTTAATTGACTCAGGGCTGAATAATTGGCATGTTTCATGTTGTTAACTAAGAGCATAGACTTGTTCAACTGTTTTATGTGATTTTCATTTTTGAAAGAAGTAAGAGACCATTTTTTTCCTGTAAATTTCATTACTATGAACTCTAGGAATGTTCCAATTGTTCATATCTATGTTTTCATTTGACTGGTACTCAAATTATTCTTCGTTAACTATGTTTGGGATCCTATTGAGGGTAGAACGAGAAGAACTGGAGGTAACTGAGGACGATCTGAAAGTCTACTCATATTGGAAAAAAAGAGACTGACCAAAACGTTAAACTTGGAAGGGATAACTATCTAGACTGGGTGCCTTAAGGGGCTCAGAATTCCTCTCCTCCGCTCATGCCGCATCTGCTCACGCCTCACCTGGGACTAAATGTTTGGACCTGGTCTTATTGTTTGGTTAGAGAAATCAAAGACCGAAGACAACAAGAATAGATAGAAATAACTAACAAATTTAATGAAAGGAAACAAAATCACAATCGTTTCACAATATAAATAGATAAACCAATCAATCTCAAAAACTAACAGATTCAACTCAAATACCACTCCTAGGCGGTAGTCCGCCACCTGGGGTTTGAGGAAGAAGAAATAACAGGATTAAGTGACTCAAATACCACACCTAAGCGGTAGTCCGCCACCTGGGGTTTGAGAGATTTTAAGAATGATTAATAATCGTAACTCTTATGGTTTTGATACCAGAAACCCAGGTGTGTATATACATATATATACACACACATTTGGTTAAGACCATTGAGATTTTGATTTGTTCTCAAACTCGTCATAAATTTTAGACATTCCACTTCTGAAGCTTTGATGAATAATGAACAATATATAAGCGTATACGTTTGGTTAAGACCATTGATGAGATTTTGATTTGTTGACGCTCAAACTCGACATAAATTTTAGACTTTCCACTTTTGAAGTTCTGATGAATAATGAACAATCAAAACTTCAGAAGTGGAATGTCTAAAATTTATCGTGAGTTTGAGCATCAACAAATATATAAGGGTAGATCACACAAAGAATGCAACAGTTCAACAATTTGTAAGAAATACAATAGACCAACTACTGCCAAAAAGTGTGCCGCACTCCCATTACAATGAAGATCAGGAAAATCTAACATACTACAAGTAAATTAATAAAAACTAGAGGAAAATTCACCATCAGTGCCTGAACTATAGTGGCAAGGCCAATGTGAGACCCACACTCTCAAATGTACCATTGTGATGCCTGAACTAACATTTCACTACCGATGAGATGCCAGAAGCCATATTCCGTTAAAGTGCCGTCAATTTGATGATGTCATGCTCACGTGGGCTGACAGAAAAGAAGGAATTACTGAAATAACCTTATGCTTTGTTCGAGCTCCCATCTTTACATACCCAACCAACCAAAGCTCCCACCTTTACATCACAAACATGCCTTCCACCACCACCTTAGATCTACCCAAATCCTCCTCCACGTCCTTCTACCCAGATCTCACCCGCGTCTACCCCGAACCCTCCGACCTCCTCCGCCGCCTCGACCACTTCGACCGCCTCCCCGACTCCCTCCTCCTCCTCGTCTTCAACAAGATTGCCGACGTCAAAGCCCTCGGCCGCTGCTGCGTCGTCTCCCGGCGCTTCCACTCCCTCGTCCCCCAAGTCGACACTGTCCTCGTCCGCGTCGACTGCGTCATCTCCGACGACGACTCCACCTCCTCCTCCGAAAAGTCCCGCGCTCCTTTCTCCTCCCTCTTCCGCCTCGTCTTCGGTGGCATTGTCAAGCCCCTCCAGGCCCTCGGCCAGTTCCTCGGCCCGCGCCGATCCCTCGCCGGCGAGATTGAACAGGTCGGCGTCACGCACCACTCGCCGACGTAGGTGCTCAAGAATTTCAACGAGATTCGGTTCCTCTGTTATTCAACCAGGTGCTAATCACAAGCTGAACGACGTCGTCACCGATGTGGTTTGCAACGCTAACAATAACAACTCCGTTACCGATGATAACGGCAGCATACCGGACTCGTTCTACACTAACGGTGGACTGAAGCTGCGGTGGTGTGGACCATCAGCTCATTGATCGCGGCGTCTGCGCGGCATTACTTGCTTCAGCCCATCATTTCCGAGCACAAGACATTGGAGAGCTTGGTGCTGACGGATGCGGACGGGCAGGGGGTGCTGTACATGAACAGAGATCAGCTTGAGGAGTTGAGGGTGAAGCCGTTGTCGGCTTCTTCAGCATCCAAGAGGACACTGGTGCCGGCCCTCAATATGAGGCTCTGGTACGCACCCCACCTGGAATTGCCTGATGGAGTTATGCTTAAGGGAGCTACTTTGGTTGCTATTCGGCCCAGTGAGCAGTCCAACCCCAAGAAGGAGGTGTCTGATCTCTCTTGGGTTTCGACTGCCTTTGAGGAGCCGTATGGGACTGCTGCCAAGATGCTGGCGAAGAGAAGAACTTACTGCCTTGAGATGAACTCGTTCTGATGAGATTTCAGGTAATTTTGCAACTTGTAGACTTTTACATTTATGTGCTGAGTGTCTGTTAATTGTTTGGTTTTGCCTTTGAATTTGTGGAAGAGTTGGCTTTATTAGTTTGCTAGTTCGAGTCATTCAGTCTCACAATTAGACTATATAGGACAAGTGATGATTGCGTATTGGAAGAGTCATAGTCATTTAATTCATGTTTCTTAAATTTAGTCCTTGTTCCCAATCGAAATTTAATGGGGTACTAAGGAGATGAGGTCATTTGGGTTTGTTGTGAATTTTGAATGAAGAAATATAACTCGCATTTGGTATCTGAAAGCCAAGATATATAGTGGCTGAAGTGTGTCAATTATCAATTCAAGTAGGAGAAGACGAGTTTAATGATGTTTGTTGAGCATCCTCACTTCCATTGTTTATATCTTTGATCCTGTGCTTTTAGTCTTTGCGATGTACGGTCTAAATGTACAGTTTCCTTGGTTTAGTCACTCATTTAGTTTGATATTGGATTCTCAGGTAAACTCCCATCCATTAAGGGGAAATGGGGAATTGAATGTTTTTGAAGACGGGAGAAACAGAACGGTTCTGTCTCGTTGGTAACCAAAGTCCACCACACTGCCCTTCATTCAGCAAATGTTGACGGGTTTGAGAGAGAGAAGAGAGACGGCGGGTTATCCACTACAATCTTACTCAATTTATGCTTGAGCTCACAGTTGAGAGGCATCTGCTAGTTGTTTGTGTTTCAGGCTTGTTAGAAGTGCTCGCACTGCCAATGCACAACTAGAATTGATGGACAACAAGATTTTGGAGCTTTTAGTGATCTTACTTTTATCTATCTTCTATGTATGTGAATAATGTAGGTAATGACAATGTTTATGGTATTCTAATGTTTATTTCAGCACCTCTAATCCATATAGCAATGATAAGATGCTTCTTTTATTGGAGGGAAATTGGTCCGTGAAGGAAACATATTGGAGGGAAATCGGTTCTCGAACAAAGCATAAGGTTATTTCAGTAATTCCTTCTTTTCTGTCAGCCCACGTGAGCATGACATCATCAAATTGACGACATTTTAACGGAATATGGCTTCTGGCATCTCATCGGTAGTGAAATGTTAGTTCAGGCATCACAATGGTACATTTGAGAGTGTGGGTATCACATTGACCTTGCCACTATAGTTCATGCACTGATGGTGAATTTTCCTCTAAAAACTATAAGTTCCGACTTGAGATTTAGTAATCACCGATATTTAAGTGATCCAACATTCCAACCAGTTAGGTTGCTTTCGTGGTTTTTCGTTAGCTTCCACTTTCTAATCATCCAAATCACCAAGACAATCACCAAAACAAGCACCAAGACAATCACCAAAACAAGCACCAAGACAATCACCAGAATCACCAAAACAACAGATGCGCAGACAACCATTTTTGTCATTACCACTGTGGGTGGAAGTGGAACCCCTCCCATAACCACCACCACCGCCACCACCACCACCACCACCATGTTTCTTTCCTTTCCTGACGGTGAAAACCTTCATTACTTTACCCATAATTTTTTTTACCTTTTGTCTGGTACGGTGGGATCTTCGCTCAGGATTTTGTAACTCCTCATTTGCAGCCATGGGTTGTTTTTGATGTGGTGCTTCATGGCCATTTTCACTGGCTATTAAGTTCGGCTTGACTGGTGTAGAAGAGTTCTCCATGGACATGCATTCCTGTTCACTGGTTAATTGAGTTTGGCTTGACTGTTGTAGAAGAGTTCTCCATATGGACATGCATTCCTGATCACTGGATATTACGTTTGGCTTGACTATCGTAGGATTAAATCAAATGTGTGAAGAGACATGAGCAATTGACATGTTTCCTCAACCAGTAAGGTATACAGCAGTACTACTTTTACCCAAAGGAACCTGGAATATCCTAGTCGATCCGATCTCATTGTTGAACTAGGATTCCTAATCCTTGTAATTATAGGTTACATTCTCCAAACAAAAAAGGGTGGAGATCACTTTAATGTTGGTTGACTCTTTCATGCCTTCTTTGAGGTAACCACCTCCATCCCATAGCCATCAGGTCTAATATTTGTGGTTATTAATCAATATCCAAAACCAGTTAAAGACTTATAGCTCCTTCATTGATAAAAGAACATAGAACAGCAAAATGGGGTAGACAATGTACAGGAGAAGAGAAAATGGTGTAGACAATGTACAAGATTAGTCTCTGAACTCAGAAAGTCTTTGAGGATACCGTCGTTCATACTCTAAAAAATGTACAAGAGAAGAGAAGTCACAAACTAATTAGAAGCTAAAGTCCCGAAATCACTTCTAAGTTGATACCCCAAGCCAGCTTTCAAGCATAGGCCGCCATTAGTGTAGTTTTGCACTACGATCTTGGAGTGAATTATATGAAAATCTTTGCATTTACGAGTTCAACTGTACTCCGACTCAATTTATTAAATGGACATGATCATTTTCGCTTGAAAGTTCCACATTTCTCAGTTCCCATGAGAAGATTGCTCTGTCAAAACCCAAAGGCTAGTCTCATATATGTACCAATAGTTCACCTTTAGTTGCAGCCTTCACAGACCTAATACCTTGGACTTGCTACGTGAGCTTGAAATCTAGAGGAGCCAACATAATAGGAGTTTTTAACCAGAGGAATTAGAGAGGGTACGACATCAGCCATTAGAGGCCGATATTCAGCTTCTGGCTGCACACACATTGCTGCAATAGCAGCTACCTGTAGCGTACAGTATTGAGTAATAAACATGAAAGTTAGTATATATTATTTTCTTCAATAAAATTTAGTAGCCAATTAGATTATTACCTGAATCAGATCCCTCTTTGAGTATTGCCCTTTAAGAGCTAGATCAACCATTTGCACTACGTTTTCTCTGTTAGTTAGCCTTGGAAGAGCCTGAAAAATTATGCAGCAAAAAATATTTGTACCTCTGAACATTTGTAAATTCAGACAAGCAAAAAAGTAATCATTACCCCAAGTTTTTCTGTCATTATATTTACGAGAAATTTACAAGGCCAATCTGTAATTTTTTGTGGCAATATTGTACAGTTTGATGAGGATCAAATAGTTTTGGTTCACTAACCCATGAGACAAGGACATGCTCTCCAGAAGGCCGCTTGGTATCTACTGGTACTCGCCCTGTCAAGAGCTCCAAAAGAACCACGCCGTAGCAGTAAACATCTGATTTTGTAGTAAGCTTTCCAGTTGAGGCATACCTACATCACCAAAACTCGGTAAAAAAGTAAATTCAAACAGTTAAGAAACTACTGTGCACGCATAATGCAATTCTTGTACTTTAAAAGCTTTCATCTGAGGTTTGCTATATCAATGCAAGTATCGCCTGAAGATGATAACAAATGACAGCCAGCATAATAGTGATATTAGCATATATGCCCATGGGCATGCTTATATTGCAGTAGATATGTATTTGTATGCTGACAAGTAGGAGAGAGGTCTGTTACAGATGATTTAGCACTCACTCTGGTGCTAGATATCCAGTGTTCCCAAGCACTCGAGTCGAGACCTGACCGTTAATCTTGTCTGAAGCCATCTTGGCCAACCCGAAACCAGACACCTTGGCCCGGAAATTTTCATCTAGAAGAACATTGCTGCACTTGAAGTCACGGTGTATAATAGATGGGATGTTTTTCTCATGGAGGAACTCAAGGGCCTTGGCACAGTCGAGTGCTATCCTCAATCGCGTACCCCAATCCAAGGGCTGCTGATGGTTTCGAGAATGGAGATGGTCTTGAAGAGTACCATTGGGCATGCATTCAAACACAAGCAGCCTATGATGCTGATCAGCACAGTAACCAAGTAGCTCCACCAAGTATGGAGACTGCAACCGGCTTAGCAGATCAACCTACAATAGGCGAAAATAAAAAATAAAAGAGACTTAGAGTACCATCAATTTTCTTTCACCCTCATGTGCAGAACTGAATGAAACCGGCTAGAAACGATGTTGCATCCAGGGTCTTAGCTTTGTTATGTTAAAAAATGACGTAGAAATTTATTTTCCTTCAATCTTTTGGACAGGTGAATTCGGTAGAGGAGTTGGATTGCAGGTTTGACTTGTATGGCTTTTTGTGTTGGTAATGCTTTCTTTTGAGAGATGGGTACCTATGATCTAGTGTTGAAGTCTAGTTGTTGGTAGAATGGTGGCTTTTGGAATACTGTTATTGTTGTTTTGCTTAATTGAATGTGGAGGTGATGTTGTTCTGTATCTTCTAATACGAAATAGATGGGTGTTCAGTTGCTATTGAGCTGCTTGTATTCATGAATTGGGCTGCTCTGGATATATAGGAGTTTGCTACAGTTTTGGTATATACGGTTTGCTTTGGCTCTGATTATAGAGAGGATTTGGTAATATCTTTATGGATTTGGATATCTCACGCACTTGACTCATGAAGTCTCTTTGTGCTCTAGTTTGTTCTGCTAATAGTCATCAGTTTTCCACTTTTTATCTGTTATCAAAGTTTGTTGTCTACCGTCAACCAAAAGAAAAGGTGACGATGCAGTTTTATATTTGTTTTTGGACTGATGACTGTGGCATGACAAGTCAGATTATCGATGGGTTGAATGGCTCTAGTATGCAGTTATGTTTGAATCTGGTGGAGATGTTTATGCTTTCTCTTGTGTTTGGTGTTGATTGCATTTGATTGAAGTCTGCATAGTGGAGCTTTGCAGTAGACTGTTCATTTGTGCAGCAATGACCACTGAGTATGCAACAATGCATGATCATGTTTCTAATTGGGCAAATTTAAAGACGATTAGAATGTTGTTGGATTGTTGGAGAACATTGATATTTTCAGAGGTGTAGATGATAGATGTATGCAGAAGAATGATTGTGAATTTAGTGGATGATATTTGAAAATCAAGAATTCGCGGTGTGCAGTGTTGCTTCCAGATTTTCAGATTAGTTAAGAATTTTCAGAATTGTAGTTTGTTTATCAACCAAAGAGTGTAACGTCCTGTACCTAAAAGTTACCTTTTTATAGAGGTTCATGAGTTACCGAGAGTTTTTAATGGTGAGGGTAATTTAATAAGTTATCCCTCGAGTTTATTTTTGAGTTTTTCTCGAGTCAAGAAAAAATATATTTGAAGACGTGAAGTTGTAGTACATATTGAGACGAGCTCACTGGTATGTCTAGATTATTTTTTAGAGCTTCTCGTAAATAGTTTTTACCATTCTACCATTTATTTTTTACCCATCTCAAATCTGGGCCGTCAGATCTTACCCACATTAAATCTGAGCCGCCCATTTTTCTATAAAAAGGGGTGAGAAGGCTGACCTCGGGTCAACCCTCCCCTCTTCCTCTCTCAACGCACTTCTCTCCCGCTCCGTTTGGCCACCTCTTGCTGGCGCACCACCACCAAACTGACCCCCTTCCTCGTCTCTACAAAACCAGCCCTCAAATTTCATAGGCAACCCAATCCTAGGGAGATCGACCCGAGGGAAGCTCCGCCATGTTAGCCTGTCTCAGGCGAAAAACGACGGCGACGGTAGCAAGGAGAGGTAGGGTTTCGTTTCTCCTTTCTCCTTCTTCAATTTCATGTTTGGAATTCCATGAACCAAACCCTAATCCTAAAATCCCCAAATCTTTTGTTTTCTGGCTTAGAGCTTTAGCTTCGGCTACTTGGGTTTTTCTTTTAGCATCTTAGACGTTTTCTCGAGCTTAAACAGGGTTGTACAGCCCTAGCTAGCCCGAGATAAGCTTTCTTTGAGGCTGGGAGTGCTACTGTGATGACTCTTGGGGAGGCAGAGGCGAGGCATGCTTGGTGGGAGAGGACCGAAGTAAATTGGTGAGGCTTTGGTGTAATTGTTGATCGAGGCAACGTCTAGGTTGTTGGCTAGAGGTTATGTATGTCGAGTTTTGGGAAAGGAGGAGCTGCTGGTTCTCATGCTTGAGCAGGACAGAGGTAAGTTCAGTGTATTAGCCTCAGTGTGGGTTTGTGTAGAATTGATGACGATTGGATATTAATTTGATTTATTTTGATGCTTCCATGTCGAGAACTGGGTAATTGAAGCATACGGGGAGGCTATGGCCATTTTCCGACAAGATTGTCGGAATTCGACATAATATTCCAGTGACTTGCCGGAATCCGGCAAAGCAGTAAAATTTCATGCAGAGAGCCGAAGAGGTAGAAATCGATTCCCCGTTAAGTTTTAAGTCCAAAAGTTTCCGTTAAATCGTAAATCGAGTAATTACGAAAAACTTACCGTAAATAGGAAGTTTTCATTTTTGAAAAGTTGCAGATAAAAAGAAAAGTCAATCTTAGTAACAGGTTAAAATAAGCCAATTGGATTTTTAAATGAGAAGTTGTCAATTCAAGAATCTTGGTCAAAAATCGAGTTGATCGTTGTCAATATTTTGGACGATTTCATAATCAATATATCAGCTCACAATTAGTAAATTGGTTAAGCGGTTCATTGGGTGTCCATAGTAATTCCACAAATTACTATGTGTTACCTAACATCAAATGAATTAATAAGGAAAGTCGATGTGTTAAGGTGACGTAATCGAAAACTAAACTTCAAACTGATAATCGGAAATAAGCGTAATGGTTGAAAAGTTGTTAAAAAGAAATGATTTTGGCCAACTCCTTGTCAAGCTAGGATTTCCTAGTCAAAGTAGAAAAATATCAAGTCAACTGTATTAAGGACTAATTTGTTGGATTAATTTTACAGTTATGGTTGAACGTGAGACGGATTTGACCATGTGGATATTTTGAGGTAACGCTCGAGGAGTATTCCGTGCAGTGAGAAGATCACATTAAGTACTGTGAGTGAACTTTTATTTTAAATACATTGCATGCAACAAAATTTTAATGAGTTTCTCTTTTATTTATGAGAATTTCCTCCATGTTGAGTTTTTATGATGATTTTAGAAAAATTTGGGAATTTAATATTTTTCAAAGATAAGTGAACCGGGAAAGAGGTTCCTACATTTCCCGTGAGTTTTAAATGATTTTTCCGAAATATGAATTTTAAATTGTTATCATTATTTTGGGTTATGGATGCGGATTATATTTTAAAATGGGGAAACTTGGTTCTTGAATTTTAATGATTTAAAGTAAATCAGGAACCGGTTTTGAATGTTTGGGAAAGTTTTAAATCCAATGGATTTGGGAAAAAGTCATGGGTGTTTTGACTTAGATTTTGATTTATTCACCATGAGGATTTTAGGAATTTTCAAGTATATATATATATATATATATATATGTGTGTGTGTGTGTGTGTGTGTGTGTGTGTGTTGCTAGCTTGCATGGACCCTCTATAGATGGAGATGGTATCCTCTCCGGATGTAGCTGGTCAGAAGGACCCTCCCGGATAGAGCCGGTCAGGACCCTTTTCGGTGGTAGTTGGTCGGATAGACCCTCCTGAATAGAGCATGTCAAATGACTCTCTCCGATAGAGGTGGTCAATAAACCCTCTCGTGGATTAGAGCTGGTTAGTTGTTTTCTCATGGTCATGGTGAAACTAATACCCCACTTTTTAATCATGGATTTGAGCCAAGGGGATTGTAATGTATTTAATTTAATCGTTTTTGATGGGTTGCGTGAATGTGGATTTTAGAAAATTAAAGGGAGAGCATTAAAAGAAATTTATCTTTTCATATTCGATATTTTGTCCACTTACGCTAATGTTTTTAAATGTTTTCCCCTGGGCCCTTCGTTTTCAAATGCTCAATGTTGCAGGGTTCCTGAGAGGAGGTCGCGCGTACAGAAGACGAGACATAGTCAATTAATCCGTTGTTGCTGTAAGTTTAATTAGATATCAATTCTATGTAGATTGCTCTGATTACCTCAACTTAGATAGTTGAATAGATTGTGGAAGCGTAGCTGTGATTTGGGGAGCATGATGGCTCCAAGAGTTGGGAGTTGATTTTAATTATGCATGGAAGTGCTGGGTTGGTTTGTATGAATAGTTATTCATTTCAAGGGGGTTTCGGTAAGAAGTTCTCTTGAGGTGGTCACTGCAAGATTTACTTCGGGTTAAAGGGGTTTAACTCGGGTGGGTCCTGACAAAGAAATTTAAGATTTTTCAGTTTTTCATTATTATTGCGGACTACTAGCTGCCCTGCCATTGTTGATCTCTTCTCTGCCTATACCACACCAACAAAGTTGTAAGAGATGGACTCCTATTGTTGTTTAGATATTGGGATTTTTGATTTTGAGATGCTATCTTTTGTAAAATGTTCTATATTGTGTCATCAGATAGGTTTTGATTGCGACCTTTGGTGCAACCATTATGCCTGGTTGTTATCAAGCATATGGTTGAGAGGGTTGTTAACTATGTAAGGGTATTTAAGTAATTTAATATCAATTCATACCTTATAAATACAGACAGATACAGTTGTACTCTTCAATCTAATTAAAAATACACAATATCGACATTTTATTTCTATGCGTTTTTACTTTTCTGTTCATCTTTCAATTTTAATAAGCTCTGACTCCTGGCATGTTAAATAAGACATACACAGTTTAAGAAATATAGAACTCCTTTGTCAAAATTTGATGGCAGCAGCATTGCATAATTTGCGTGTGGGAACACTTTGGGTCAACCTCAAATAGTTTTGTGAAAGTGTAGTGAACATACTATAGCATTTTTTTGAAAGATGCAAGGAAGACAGACAGTTAACATATTGTAATTAAGGCCTAAGTTTCTTCCAGTCATGCTTCAATAATGTGTTGAAAAACGCAGATGTTTACATACAATAAGGACAAATGAATAGTTTAATTATTTTTAAGCCAATGAGTTCAGAAAAGAAGAGAAAACAAGACAGACAACGTTGAGCAAAGAATGAGGAATAGATAGATATCAAATGAGAAACGCACAAAAAAAAAACTAATAAATGAAGTCACTCACCTCAAGCCTGAAAGCACGCTCCCCTTGGCTTCCTTCCCTGTCCAGCATCTTAATGGCTGCCATGGTTCCATCACGAAGGACTCCCCTATACACCACTCCAAACCCTCCACGGCCTATCACATTCGCCTTGCTGAACTTATCGGTGGCCTCCTCGAGTTCCTTGTATGACAACACTTGAACTCCTCTGTATCTGGTTGGTGTTGCGATTGCCCCTGGTGTCCTCATTGACCTTCCCAAGTTCCCTCGAAGACACCCGCCCTTCACATCTGCAACATTTGTTTCAAGCATTAATACAAACAATGTTCTGTGCATTATGATAACTCATGAAAATGAAAACTGCAAAACATGAATTGTGGTTATTACCTGGACTACAGCTGAAGTTCATGGAGTTTTGAACAATGAACCTGCAACTTGTATTGTTCAAGCTGCCCTTCTCATCATCAATGTCGCCGCCACTGGTTTTGGCTGACTTGAGCCGTCTGAGCAATAGTATGATGAGGGTTATAGCAGCAATGACCATAACAGACACAATGGATATGATGATAATGAGAGCCAACTTGGAAGGAAAAATTCCTTGGTGGTGGTGGCTATAGGAATGAGAAAGGTGGTGGTTGTGATCAGAATGGTTTTCCGCAACACTAGTGTTAACTTCCATGACCACAAAGAGCAATGCAAATTGCAGACTGGCAAAAAGAAGGCAGCTAAGAGACACTGAAAGAAATAGTTTGTATTGTATACGGTTGGCTTTCCCTTCTAGGAGGGTGGTCATATAGCTTCACATGATTCCTGATCTTCTTCCTCTCTCTCCCCTTGTGAATACCAAGTGGTATATCGTACTTCATTCGTCTATTCTTTTGTATTTTCTATGGAATGTCTCTGTCTTTCTCTCAGAAAGTCTTGGAAGCTTTTGCACCACTTCCACACTCATTCTCATCAGATAATTATTTGCCAATAATAAACATCTCCAGCTTCATGACATTTGGATTATCTGTATCATTGTGGGAATGTGTAGGCATCTAGACAATTACTTTTTCACAAATTGGGTATAAATTTATAACTGCCACTAACATATTAGACAATCAAAATAGCAGCTTGAACCCAGAAAACAAGACAGTACGGCACTACTGCATACCACTATAGTTCCAGAGGTCTAATAAGTTTAAATTGTTTTCCACTGTTTCATAGAGGTGGTGCAGTCAGTAAAACAAAAAAGTTTACTGATCCTAAGAGTCTAAGACTACAATGTTCGCACTTCAGTCCCCCAGTCGCATGTCACAACATGATCCTCCACAAGCATCATACACGTTCATAACGGATGAAATGCATTACCCTGTGATAGATACCCTTAACAACTGAGAGAGACATTGAATTCAAACTGACCACCGCCTGCGTATATGCAGTGTCGCGTCACTGTCTCCAGAGCTGGGAACTTGTCGCTTTATCTTGGCCTGCCTCTACAATTCAAGTCCCTCCTGGATGTGAAAGAGAGACGTCAAGCAACTCTGTAACCTGTGTCGGGCAAAATATCAGAACTCAATGAATTTCTACCACAAGTACGCAAATGCATCTGTTGAGCATAGCCAACCCATTAATCTTCATTTGCTTGATCCATGTATGATTCCATTTCATTTGGTAACATATGATGAGGTTACACGCTTCCGTATCAATATACCACTGAGCAGTAATATCCTAATATATATCCAGGTCTGAAGTTGCCATCTACAACCAGACCAAACGAAGCATAAACAAAGCTCCGCTAAGAAACCTGTCAAAACTATGGATTGATGCAGCGGAAAATAAAGAGATAGAAGATTGGAATCCATCAATCAATTTTTGATCTTGAATTCATGAGAAGTTCTGGAATCCACATAAACTCAAAGGTTTTTTTTATAAAATCAAGGTTATCAAATAATAGAGGCTTCTTATATACAAGCAAACAAACCCTGGAGCGACTAACAATGAAACCTAAAAGCCTATGGATTAAAAGAAAATAAAGTCTAAAACAAATTAATTAAAATAAAATAAAAGAACACAAAATAATAAAATCAAGGTTATCAAATACAACTGATAGAGGCTCCTCATATAGAAATAAACAAACTCTAAGGCGACTAACAATGAAACCTAAAAACTCATGGATTAAAATAAAATAAAATTCAAAACAAATTAATTAAAATAAAATAAAACTCGAAAATAATTAAAACAGTTTTCTAGAAGCCCAACGAATTTGGATGTCCGGAAATAATTTGCCACGATCAAACGGTTCTCCAATCTTTATTTTTCGTCGGAATGCGACCCCCTTTCGTTCTACATCAGTCTCCTCCACTTCAAAAAAACTCGACCTCGAGTTCATCTTAAATAAAGAAGCATAATTTGTAGAAAACAAACTCAATAATAAATCCAATAATTGAACTTGTGGTTTAGAAGTCGGAGACTCCGTAAACTTTGAAGGCACAATCATGAATCCAACACCATAGTTGAGTTTGTCAAATGTATCTTGAGAGAAGTCTTCATGATTCCCAAAATTGCATTCTTGAATGGCCATTGGTTCTGGTTCTGAAAAAGTCATATGAGGCGAGGTTTCTTCAATACTGACAACCGAGTCAACATGAGCTAATTCTTCTTTAATCTGCAAAGTGATTTCTTCAACATTCTTTTCACACACTTCAGGCTTTGCAGGCTTGATTGCAATCTTATTCAACTCCTCTTCAATATTCTTTTCACACACTTCAGACTTTGTAGGCTTGATTGAAATCTTGTTGAACACCTTCATGAATAAATATGTTCCATCTTTACAATAACTACCTTTGATGCTTTCATGCCATGGTTTTTCAAAAAACATATCACTATCATCCATATCAATTACATGGCAGTAACCTCATCGTTATAAAATTCTCCTATGGAGATGAGAACTTTACAAACTTCTGTCACAAGTGCACGATCATCAATCTAAAATGGATTGCTCAACTTCACTGTCGGTAATTGAAGGGAATGAACAACCTTGCTTGCAACAAAATTCTCATGTAGATCACTATCAATTAGTGTTGATCATACCTTGTTTTTGATGAAACGCGTTGTTCTGAAGTCGTCGTAATCTGGTAAGGTAAATATCCAACGTTTCATGCTAGATTCATTTTTTTCTCTTTCTTCTTCTTCTTTTCCTGTTTTTTTTTTAAATTTCTGTCGGGCCAGGCCGGATCAGCTTCGGGTCGGGTTGTATTCTGGGTCGGGTCCGATAACCAGGTCGACTTCCGGGTTGGGTCGACTGTAGAAAAACCAGTTTTTTCTGGGTTTTTGCCGGCGTTTCTCTTGCCTGAAAGGTCTGTTCGAGGGCGACCGGAGGGTGGAGTGGCGTTGCTATCAACTTCAAGTGGGGTGCGACGTAGCGGCGGCGACTAGATTTGTAGCGGCGGCGACGTCGGGCTGGAGAGGTCGAGCGGGAGGTGGCTCGGCGGGACTGTGAAGCGGCGTCAAGGCTGGGCTTGGTTGGAGGCGCAGGGCTGTTGACGCGGCTCGAGGTGTTTCATCAGGTCGGAGCAGTGCGATCGCGGGGCTGTGTTCTTTTTTTTCGATACTGTTTTTTTTTGCTTCTAAATTGATCGATAGATCACTCACCAGGAATCCACCAAGCTCTGATTACCAATTGATGCAGCGGAAAATAAAGGAATAGGAGATTAGGATCCACCAATCTATTTTGATCTCGAATCCACGAGAAGTTCTGAAATACACCAGGAATTGAGATAAACTTAAAGGTTTTTTTATAAAATCAAGGTTATCAAATACAACTGATAGAGACTCCTTATATAGAAGCAAACAAACCCTAGGGCGACTAACAATGAAACCTAAAAGCCTATGGATTAAAATAAAATAAAGTCTAAAACAAATTAATTAAAATAAAACAAAATAAAATTCAAAAATAATTAAAACAGTTTTCTAGAAGCCCAACGAACTTAGATGTCCGGAAATAATTTGTCACGATCAAACGCTTCTCCAATCTTTATTTTTCGTCGGATAGCGACACCCCTTCATTCTACATCATGGATAAACAAGTATATTATGTGCAACACCTTGTTCTGCAATCTTTAGTCCATTAGATATCCATGCTCACCAAGAAACAATTCTTATGCTTCATCAAAAGATCCATCTTGATTATGAAAATTTAGTATCTTTATATCTTATGGATAAGCTTGATTCAAGTAATAATCTCAATACACTTCAATTAATCCTCTGAAAAACCAAGAAACCTATTGATAAGCTTGGCGACTGGTGTCGCATCACCTGGATGGTATGGAATGAGGGACTCCAGTTTCATATCTGCTATAATGTGACGAAGTGTCTGTGGGCGAGCATAGTACAGATGCTTCCTGTTTGCTAGTTCTTCTGCCAACTCACTTTGATGGTTGCCCATCAAATCTTCATTAACCACAACAATTAAGGGCTTCCCAAGCCGCAACGTCTCAAATATGCTCCCTGACCCTGCATCACAGTAAAATATAGACATAAAATATCAAGCATCCAAAAATGTAAAGAGTGCTCAGAATCAATAAAATTTCATTTCCCTTCCAAACTTTTGAGTGATTGTAACATGAAAAGTGGCACCTCACAAAAGCATTTAAGCATCATGTGACTCCAGATAAATGTCAATGTTAGACACATATCTGTAGTGATTCTCCAATCTGAGGTTGTATGACCCAAAATTTTAACAGTTGAAATCCATGGATACACCAGGTGGTAACATAAGGCAGAGAATAATTCGCAATACTACAACTATACCTGCATGGCTAATGACAAGAGACGCTGCTCTTAGATGGTCTGCAATGCTTGATGAAAAAGTGAAGTGATCTACAGCAATGGAGTTATCACCTCCTTCAGACTGCATTAACAGAAAATGTTAAGGGCTTGAAAAAGAAAGTGGAAACTTAAACAAGTGATTATATGTAACAAAGATCTTCATTTCCTTCCTTCATAAACAAAATCTCTCTCAAATAAACTAATCTATAATCAACCACTGATGAAAAATACAAATTCCCTATTGGCCTTTTCATCTGGATCAATTTGTTTTTCCTTTGTGAAAAACCTCTGAATTCATTACACACACAAAATAATTTCTTTCTCGTCTAACCTCTTTACTCACAAGAATTAATATCAACAGTACATTTTGAAGACTTCATCATATAATTCCTGTAAAGAACCAAAATTTCATAAGGAAATTGATACATTTGAGAGAATATAGGAGCCACGGCCCCTTTAACCTCTCCTGTATCTACAGCTTTCACTAGAGCATCAAAACGTACTAGTTGTTCCAACAGTTACGAAAACTGTCTTCTTAGACTTCATTGTAACCTCAGTATCTCCCATCCCCCAATACTTTCTACAAACCAATCCTGCCGTAATCAAAATCAACAAGAGACCGAGTAAAACACCCTGAAAATGTTCGATAAGCAAATGCATTTGAAAACATCAAAACAAATGTGAGAACTAGAGTTAAGGTCAAATTAATGTATGGCAGCGTTACTATTACTTTCAGAATCAGAAAGGCACCAAACCTGAGCTTATGGGATTGAAGAACGCACATTTACACGAAATAACTTAAAGCCATCACCTTTAACCAAGATCATCACAATTCTTACTCAAATAGGCTCATAGGGAAGTGAAATTCAGTACAAACCCATTAGGCTCCTTAATCAAAAATCCACATTCTAAGAGCTATAACGACCATTATCCAAAATTCAATCGAGTCTTTTGAGTTTTGACATCTTTGGAATTCAATGACACCAAATAAGAGAGAATGGAAACTGAAGATTTTATAATAAACTGAAACATAAGTGAAGTGTGTTAGACTGAGGGCTAGATGGTATGAAGGAATTATTACTTGGCACCAGATTTCATGCTTCCAAATATGGTTGGTTGCTTATGTCAAAAAAAGTCGGCTTGGGTATCATATCCTTTTTCTTTTATAATCCTTTTCGTGATGAGATTATCAAATTACTACGTCCTTTAGTTCTCAAGGTGGATGCAATTGAATCGACAGCCATGTTTTCGACCACTCCAACTTCTCCTGTCCTGAGTGAAGTAGTACTTGCTTGAGGTGGAAAGGTGATATCTATAGAGACGGGGAAACTGGGCTTTTGAGATGTGATCCATATGGAAGGAAAATTCTATTGTATGTTTAACGAATGGAAAATTCTTCAATGTTGTACTACAGGAATGGAGCACAGAGCAGTATGAATGGGCGCGACCTTGATTGAGTTCGATGGAGAACTTCTCATGGCTTCAGGTGGTCGACGGGGAATTGATTCGAATATATTGCAATTTGATCGATCAGAAAACACATGGAAGATGACTAAAAGTTTGGGTCATCGAGTATTGTTTGTAGATGTGTATAGTCGCTCCCCATCGTCAATGACAGCTGTGGGGAAGCTAAGGAATTTGCAAACATGATTGTTCGTACTGGATTGATGTCCCTAATTTTTCTAACTTGAATCTTGATCGGTCTTGCACAAGCATGCATTATAGATATGGTCGATGTCGGTAACCTTTTGCAGTTGTATAACCTATAAGTGAAGTTTGTTTACCTTCTCTTTACCATTTGTGGGTTGCTTTTGTGTTCCATTTAGGGCTGGGCATGGGACAGGATTCGAATCCTGTCTCGTCACGAAAATATATTATTGAGATGAGACGAGACGAGATTGCATTTTTAGAAACGTATCCCGTAAGGGACGATCATGTTCGGTACCGGAACCGAGATCCCGCAACGATAGAAAAAAAAAACGAAAAAAAACATATAAGAGATAAATTGATTTTAAATTCTTGAAGAAATTTTATATCTATTTTTATAAAGTCAATATGAACTCATCCAATATTGGTAAGGGTTTTATTGTGTATGCAATTGAATCGACAGCCATGTTTTCGACCACTCCAACATCTCCTGTCCTCAGTGAAGTAGTACTTGCTTGAGGAGGAAAGAACATAAAATAAGTGCATATAGCTTCAGAGCAACATAGCAGCTGCAAACACCAATCTTGGTCATCGCCATTTGCCAACAGTAATACGCTAACATGCAATGGGATGTGAAAGCCCTGATAATAAAATGTCATCTCCTAATATTTTAGCAAAAAAAACAAGATCAGTTTCAGAATCAATCTGCCCTACAATATGGGAAACCCATGGCATCAGAATATAAACTGAGGACAATTTCAGGTGGAGGATAGTCATACCAAACTAATGATTTGGATGTCAAACCCAAACCCAAACCCATGGCATCAGAATATGGGATGTGAAAGCCCTGATAATAAAATGTCATCTCCTAATATTTTAGCAAAAAAAACAAGATCAGTTTCAGAATCAATCTGCCCTACAATATGGGAAACCCATGGCATCAGAATATAAACTGAGGACAATTTCAGGTGGAGGATAGTCATACCAAACTAATGATTTGGATGTCAAACCCAAACTCGTAATTTTATCAGCAACTGTGTTTCCCTCCTGAAGAATATGAGAGTACAGAAACTGCAAAGAATAAATTTGTTCTAGGCAATTCAACCAAAGAATCCGCAGTGGCCACAGTGGAATAAAAGAAGAGGAAGAGAGACAGGCCAAAACACAAGTTGAATCACTCTCGAGCCAAATATAATGCCACCCAAATGGTAGGCTAATTCCACCCCAATTATAACTGTCATTAACTCAAAGAAAAAAAAACACTTTCTTGAGCTAGTCCTTGACTAAAACCTCCAACGCAATTCTCAGAGCAATCCTTAAAAACACCACCACAAGCAGCAGGGCCTGAATTTCCTTTAGCGAGTCCATCAGTATTCAGCTTTAACCAAGGAATAAGAGGGGGCGCCCCATAACAATATGTGTAACACGCCTAATTTTTGGGACTGGAGTTACACCCAACCCCATCAATAACCTATTGTCCAAGATGTCATTAGAATGGCCAAGCATATGTGGAGCAATGAAACGGATCCAAGCTTTAGTTGAACGAAAAAATTTCATGAGTGAGGGTCTTTTATTTTGAAATCGCAGTTTGTTTTTAGTCTTCCAAATTACCATAAGTGAATAGAGACTACTAGCGATCCAAAGAGTCATCAAATGGGGAGAAAAACATTTACTAGTAAAGGATACCCAAAAATCAATGATTGTACCTGAACAAGGAAGGTTGAATCAATAACCAATTAATTAAATGCTTGTAATTTTATCTAACTAATTAATTAAGATCTCGAGAAAACTCTCAAGTGTGAAAAATCAAAGGAAATCCAGTTATCACTATATAGCTTCATTGTGACGGCCGATATCTTTCATATGATTATCATCATCAAATGTGAATGAATTATCTAACGCCTATTGTATGAAACTAGTACTGTGAATTTATATTTAGGTTTTGGACGTCTCATTGAGTGTTTTTGAGTTTCATTGTAAGATATTATACACCCTACAAATCAGACAGTTATGATCAGATACAAGTACATTAATTTATACTTTCGAGATGGTCATATCCTGTCCCGTCCAGTTTCCAAACTATCTGGAAGGGACGGTACCGGTATTTTAAAATTTTGTCTCGTCCCGCCAATTTTCGGTACTGAACCGGGACGCAATCAGAATTATGGTACGAAGTGCCCAGCTCTAGTTTCATTTTGTTCAACATTTGTTTTGTTTTCCCTTGATAAATGAATAGGACTTCATTATGAGATACTTGCCTTACAATCTCAATGTTGTATAGAGCACTAAAGTTAATATGATAAAGGAGAGTGTAGAGGGTTTAATTGGATCAACTAATTTTCCTGTACTGAGATGAATGAGGTTTCAACTAATCGACGCCACAACCCGCGTCGGAAAACTAGGGTTTAAACAACATATTTTTTTAGGGAAAAAGAGAAATATTCATTGATCAACGATCATACGACCAAAATGTCAAGTATGGATATTCTGAGGACCATACAAATACATAGTTGCGCTAAATCAAATCTATATCTAAGAATTGAAATAACAACCTCAAACCTACATCTAAAATGACGAACCTAAAACACTAGAAAGCATAATAACCTATCATCACCCTATCAGCAGTACCTCATGCCCTGATTAGAGATTTAAGAGTCAATGATGTACCTTTTCATCGTAATAGACAAGAGGTGTCACTGATAAGGCGACAACAGAGATCTTTTCCTAGTTTCCCTAGAAGACTACTCCTCTTTAGCCTTTAATTCGAGGCCTGAGTCCACTCTTCGAACACCGAAGGATAAAGATAGGTCGTCAACAGACACCAGCAAAATGTTGAGCCCAACTTCAGACTTAAAAAGCTCGGAACCCAACCTAAAATTGTACATCAGCTGGGCCTAGAACAGGCACTAGCCAACCAAGCATCCCCATCAGCCCAACTGACAACCTCAGAGCCGGCCCACCATCACTGGTTGGCGAGACCCTCAGCCTCTTGCCTATCATTGGCGTTGCTCCCTTCTCAAGGGAATCTTTCGGCAAGCCACCAACATCAACATCATCCTGGTGAGTGTTGCCTAACCAAGCTAGGTCAGCTAAAAACTCGCATGTCACTAGACCCAAGTGATTAAGGTCTATTCCACCACCACAGATGTAGAGCACCCAACATCGTTTCAGTTCCTCCTCGATGCCAGGAATGGCCGCTATACCTGATCTCAATCGAACCCGCAGTCCAAGACTTTGAGAGCCGCCTTAACTTCATCGTCACCATATCGACATGGACAGAGACCCATAATCGATTCATAACAAAAACACCGTCACAGTCTGGAGAACGAACATCCTCCTCTCGCTGCCACTAAAAGCGTGATCTTGCCATCGTCGCGGTCATGCCAGCATCCCGGTCGCCACCACGTCCACAAAAGGTGCATCACCGCCATAGTTGAACCCTAGGGTTCATAGAGAATAGGCTCTGAAAGGCTCGGAGACTCCTCATGTTTTTAATATTTATTCTATATGCAGGTTTAAACAACATATTTTGAAACTCGTAACCTGGTTAAAATTATAGTTTTGCCGAAACGAAGGAACAATGAAACGAAGACTGTATTTTTATTTATTTATTTTTGATCTTGACAATGACTATATTTTTAGCTATTTTGTATCCCAATTATATGTTTTTTTAGAAATAATTATATGTTTTTTTACTCCAAATAAACCAAAAAATTCCAAATTTCAACTCAAGGTACCTTTTTTTGAAAGAGGGTAACAAAACTCTGCCCATTAGAGGGGCTCGGCTCCATTCCCATTATTTATATTAATAGAATCATGTTGTAACGAGGGGGACATAAGGTCAGTACCTCGATCAACACTAGAAATATTACATAAATCCTCATAGAGTACATCTTGTAAGAAGGCAGGTGGCTCCCCTACACCTTGGTCCACGCTACCACCTAAACTAGGAAAATGTGTCAAACGATGAGCAACATTATTTGCTTTCCGATAGATATGTTGGAAAAGGATGAACTCAAAATATCTCATATAAATCCTAGAGTCTTCAATTATCCGACTTACCTCCGTTTCTGCAACAGTACGTTGGTGAAGAGCCGAGATGAGCACAGAACAATCACTCTCCATTATTATATTCTGCCACCCCATCCGCTGCGCCATTTAGAAGCCCATCTTACATGCAACAACTTCTGCTTGTAATGGAGAGCTGAGGAACTCCAGCTTCTTCAACAAGTCCCGACCACCGAGCCATTCTCATCTCGAAAGATAACCCCCGCACCACCCTTTTAGTCCTTATAGGCCCCATCTAAATTCATCTTGATTCTTCCACTCAGGTGCAGTTCCCATTTCCATATCCTCTTCCTCCCCCTTTTCTTAGCTACCTTCCTTACTCTCTAATGGCTTTTATACTCTAACAAATTCATTGTCCAGTTGACATTATACATCGGGTTTAACATAGTTCCATTCCACAAACACTCATTAGTGGATGACCACAATCCCCACAGTAGTGTCAAAAATACCTCCAGTTGTGGTTGTCGTAGAGAGTCTACCATTGCAGAAATCCATTCTTCTACTTGCTCAACACCATGGTTTCGAGCCCTTAGTCCCAATGGGCTAAAAAGCCAAAAGAAAGAAATAACATTACACTCCTTGAAGTAGGGGTGGGAGTTTGATATCGAAATCCTGATACTGATATCGATCGTCTCATACCGAATTCAATCGGGTAGGGACACAAAGTGAAAAAAACGTTCTTCCAAACCGTACCGAATCATGAATTTAGTAATCGGTTCAGGATCGGTATGAGCCAAATAGATACTGAATGTTTTGAACCGTCCCGAATCCTCCCAAATTTATAATTTTACTATTTTTAACTAAATAAAAGTATGTATTTATAATGAAGAATTAATCATCTTAAAGTGATGAAGTCACCTAATTATGTTAGTTTGTTGATTTATGTTAAGAAAAAGTGTTAAATATTCCAATAAATATAGTACAAAAGTGATTGTTTAATTTATAGATATAAAATTCTAACTTAAAACCTTATGTCCTGATTGGTCCCGAACTTGTCCTGAATTTTTCGGTATCAGGACGGTTCGGTACCAAACCTTAAAATCACACATCTCGTCCTGTACCGATACCGGAAAAAATCAGGATCGATATCGGGATAGGTCAAATCTTGTACCGTCCCATACCGATCTCACCCCTACCTTGAAGACATGTACCCCAGTTTCATTATCTCCTCCACAGAAAATGCATGATTTATCTATCATACTCACCCTTTTGCTCATTTACACTCTCGTTGGAAGAGTATCCCTCATCAATCTCCAAATGAAATTCTTCACTTTCGACATTATTGGGGTTTTCCAAACCTTGCGCCAGAGAACACTACTTCTTCCACTGTTTGAACTCGAAGCATGATTTTGGGACCCCAACACTTGTCTAGCAATGTGATAACCACTGCTCACCTTATAGAGGCCATGCTTATCATGATGCCAGACCAAGTTATCCTCCACTGCATGGAAACTGATCGGAAAACGTCTGATTAATTCCACCTCATCCTTAAAAAATAACTATGAGGTTGGCTATCATCCACTCCAAACTATTAGAGTCTATGAGGTTGGCTACTTTAAGATCCTCTAAACCTTCCATGGCACCTGATTATGGTTTCATTACAAATGTGCTTCGACAGTTCAAACACGTTCATAACATAAGTAGGCACCGACTGAACCACTGCTTTGATCATTACCTCTTTCCCTGCCTTACTAAGTAATTTGTCTTTCCACTTCTTCATCTTATCCCTTGTCTTCTCCATAATGTACCCAAATGCCTCTTGTTTGGAATAGCCCACTTCATTTGACATCCCCAGGTATCTATCATTTTTGACGATACGCTCCACACCAAACAGCCCCGCCAAAGCATCTTGTCTCTCTCTGTGAACATTTTTGGAGTAAGAAATGCTGCTCTTCTGAAGACTGGCCTGCTGTCCCGATGCCTATTCATAACATTCAAAATATTCTTCAACCTGCCACACTCTTCTTCCTCTTCTCTAAAAAATTCAAACAAATTATCAGCAAAAAGGTGGTTAATTGGTGGAGCGCCTGTAGCAATTGACACTCCATGCACAAACCCACTGTGTTGGGAATAAATTAACATCCTAGAAAGGTCTTTCACACACAAAAGAAATATATAGGGAGATATTGAATGTCCCTGCCACAACCCTCTTGTAGGAACCCGATAACCCCTAGGCTCACCATTAAGAAGAAAGGAGTAGGAAACTGTCCTTACACAGTTCATGAACCAGAAAACTCATTGTTGGTGGAACCCTATAGTTCTCATGACTGCTTCAATGAAAGGCCACTCCACCCTGTCATATGTCTTAACCATGTCAAGCTTGAGAGCTCTAAAACCCACTCCTCCCCCATACATTCTCGTCAAATGGTGCGATATCTCAAAATCTAGTAAGGCATTGTCAGAAATTTGACGTCCAGGAACGAAAGCACTCTGATTGGGAGCAATGACAAATTGCAAGATCAGCTTCAGCCTATTAGCTAAAACCTTTGAGCCCAGCTTGTAGATCACATTACATAGACTAATAGGCCTCAACTGAGTTATATGTTCCATTGACAAACAGG